>CM035802.1:37901924-37984424 GCA_020466265.1 Siphamia tubifer | reverse complement strand
TATAACCCACAATATGATTTTGACCTTTTAGTTAATTGTGACCTTGACCTTTGACCTTTACTCAAATGGATCCTTGCATCTGATGTGCATTACCCATATGTATATGCCCATGTAATTTGATGGTGACCTGAAGCAAATAGAGTAAATGAATCCTAACACCTGAAAGAAACCTGTCCACCAGACTGTAAGATCATTATGGTATGACATGATTAATGGTCATATCTTCAGGTCTTAGTGACCCTCTTAGTTTCCCCAAATAGGACATAGGTTTACATCTTTGTCACTGCGGGTCAAAGGTCATTTGCAGTTTACTCAATTTGCTTCAGGTCAAAATTGGATAAAACGATAAAATGACCGTTATCCGTTTCTGTCATTATTAATTTAAACACAAACTGAAAAACTGCATCACTATCTGTTTTTTCAGTTTGGTTTTGGAAACAAATAATGAAGAAATAACTTGTTGTTTCATTGTCTTATTTTTGGTTTTATTTTGAAAAACGAATTAATGAATGACACATGGATTATAAATAAACACGATAGATTTATATGAAAAAAAATCATGGCTATTTAGCAAAATAGAATCCTTTTTAACTAACATGAATATATGTTTTTTTTCAGAAAACATTAACATGTGCAACTTATGTACATGATTTCCTTTAGATGAATCTGAAAGAATTATTTTTTTCTTTGCAGTGTATGTATATTTATGTGAATAAATGAACCAGCGGGTTAATAAACAGCACATTAATACTTTATTTCTGCTTTTCTTCAGCCATGTTTGACAGAGAAAACAAAGGTGGGGTGAACTTCAATGAGTTTGCAGGCGTGTGGAAGTACATCACAGACTGGCAGAACATCTTCAGGACGTACGACCGGGACAACTCTGGTTTCATTGATAAGAATGAGCTTAAACAGGCTCTGACTGGATTTGGTGAGCAACAAAGTATGCTAGTAAATTTTACATATGAATACCATGGTGGAGGGATCTGTAGGTGTCTGTTCTCTGGGTCAAAAGGTCAGACTTTGACTTTTTACAAGTTATTAACGTTCATACAAATGTATGTATTTAAATATAATATCGTTGGACAGAAAGACTTAATTATCTTCTCTGAAACACCAGTTCATAACACATAAAAACATAACCTGTCATGTTATTGTCACAACCAAGCAATTTACTAATATATATTATTATGACTCGAAGGTTGCAACATATTTTTAGAGACGGCAAAGGAGACAAAAGGGTTTGAATTTGAAAAAGTTCGTTATTTTTTAAGCTAATTAATTTGACTTACTGTAATTAACCCCCTTCCCGTGCCCAGAAAAAAAAAAAAAAAAAGAAAAGGAAAGAAGGACCCAGGTGAGCTGGACAAATTAACAAAAGGACGGTATGTGGGTCAGGCTGAACCCTGTACAGAACTGTAGAAGGTGTCCTCATACCGCTACCCCTGTGTGCCCCTGTGTGCCCCTGTGTGCCCCTGTGTGCCCCTGTGTGCCAGTGTGTACCCCTGTGTGCCCCTGTGTACCCCTGTGTACCCCTGTGTGCCCTTGTGTGCCCCTGTGTGCCAGTGTGTACCCCTGTGTGCCCCTGTGTACCCCTGTGTACCCCTGTGTGCCCTTGTGTGCCCCTGTGTGCCAGTGTGTTAATAGTCTGAACATGACGGTGATGATTCTATGTTGTTTTCCGGTTCAGAATTTCTATATAATAATATAATATAATAAGAATATAAAATATCTTAAACCAAAAATATTGTATAAAAATAAAATACTAAAATATTAATGCAACAAAGACGTTGGTCCACTTTTCAGCAGCAGCTCCACTATGTCTGCTGTTTCTTGTTACATTTATAAGCAAAGTCAGACAAAGGCATGAGTGTTAGTTTATGGATAAACAACGTTACATTTTAAAGTCTTGCATGTGCACTTATAATAGCACGTATCTCCCTCATGTTTACAGGATATCGTTTGTCAGATCAGTTCTATGGAACACTGATAGAGAAGTTTGACCGGCAGAGGAAGGGGCAGGTGGCGTTTGATGACTTCATCCAGTGTTGTATCGTACTACAGGTACCACACTCACACTATTGAGCTCCGACAGCTGATGTCACAGGACAAGAAAAGAAGTGGACGTATCCATGTTGGCAGTAATGGCGTTGGTAGATTGTCAGTCGCTGGTAGAAGAGACGTCACAAAAATACAAACTTGCAACTAAGTTCAGGAATATGAAGTTACAGTGCAAATAACTGTGGGAGTCAAGGACGCAGCTGATATGAAAGGTGCCGCAGTTATTATTCCACTCATTACTGCTTCAAATGGTCAGTGTTGTGTTCTATGACATACTCTGTCTCACCACCAACATACAGGGCTCTACACTAACTTTTTTTTCCAGGAGCACACGTGCCCCTAAGTTAAAAAATTTAGGAGCACACAAAAAAAAAATAGGGGCACAAGTAGGTTTTAGTTTTAAATGTTTATTTATTTACAGTGCAGTACTTACGCACAGATACCAACATTGTTGAATGACTGCTGTCATTTGTGTTAATTTAGAGCAGACCATAACATAACTTTGTATTATGGGATGTTTTGTCCTTTGATACATTTTAGAACGTTGTATTGGCTGCCTTGTTATTAGATCCATTTTAGAATGATTAACCCTTTAACTCCTGAGACTGAGACACAGTAAAAAAATAAAATAAGATAAAATAAACAACACAATGAACAAAAAACAGTCAAAGTGATCAGTAAAATGAACAAAAATGAATAATAAACCAACAAAATAATATGTAACATGAACAAAGTAAGACACTAACAGAACACAATTAAAGAAAAATAATAAAATTAAAAAAACAGAAAAATAAACAAAATAAGCAACATCAACAGAAACTAATATATATTCACAAAATAAGAAATAACGTGGAAAAAAAGGCAAAAAACAAAAACCCACCAAACCCAAAATGAAGTAAAAAAAAAAAAAAAAGAATAAATAACTAGTGTTGTTAATTTGGTTCCAGTAGTTTTAGTTTGGGCTTTTTCTTTTTCTTAATCACTTGCTTTTCGACACCTGTACATCAGTTCCATGAACAAAATTCTCAGTAAAATAACAGTTAAAAAAACACTTGAATTTGTCTGAATTTTTAAACTAAACCATCCACTCAGAACGTGTCAGCGCTGACGCATCAGGATGTTATGTCTTTCAATGTTATGCTCCGTGCCGTGCTCGTCTCGACTATGTGGAGCTGTTCACACACTTTTAATTCATTTCTAGTAGACTTTCATTAGCTCCTCAGGTCTGTGTGTGTGTGTCTTATTGTGTGCTACAAGAAGCACTCGCACATGTGACTGTTTTGTTTTCCTCGTTCGCATGATGAAATATTTGCTGCAAATGCGAGTGAAATGGGCGCACTGTAGAGGCCTGCCAACATGGGAAGCTTCAACAAAATGGTGTGAGGTTTTGTTTTTTTTCTTTTACTGCCAACATGGTGTCCTGACAACTAAAAGTTACGTGACGTCCGTAGCTCAATTTCTACAGCACGGTTTACAAATGAGTTTTTGCCGTTTTTATTTTTTCTTTTTCTCACACTGTTATTATGTGTTTGTTTCTCAGAGGTTGACTGACGTGTTCAGGCAGTATGATACGGATCAGGATGGCTGGATCCAAGTGTCATATGAACAATATCTATCCATGGTCTTCAATATAGTATAACACACCCACTGGGATCACCACAGAAGAGCACAACTGGACACAACTGTGCCAAAGTTACAGGCACCTCCCAGAAGTCTTCCATGGTGGACACTACAAGATTTTTATTTTTTAAACCATCACTTATTTTGTCCCAGTTTGGCCGTTTTCATAATTTTGACAGGAATTTGTAGACTAGGATAAAGAAACAAATTGTTCAAGTGAGAATACCTCTAGGTCAGGGGTCTCAAACTCAATTTCTTCAGGGGCCACATTCAGCCTGATTTGATCTCCAATGGGTCGGACCAGTAAGATGAAAAGATAATAACTTAGAAATAATGACAACTCCAAATTTGTGTCGTTGCTTTAGTGCAAACCCCCCCCCCCCCCCCCCCCCCTCCATTAAATTATGAAAGTACTTTTATAAATGAAGTTTCACAAGGAAAATGATCATTTCATCATTTATCCATGTGTATTATGGATCAGTTCTACAAAGATGCTAAACTCTGAGTAACAGAAGCAGAAAATGGTTAAAATGTTGTGTAATTTTCTTTAGTTATTCACATTTTGTTGTTACAGGATAGTTTGTAAATGTAAATATTTTCATACTTAAACATTTTTGCAGTCAAACAATGACAAAAATGTGAAATTGTCATTTATAGTCAAAGGAAAAACAGAAGAAAACATGGGAGTCATCATTTAATAGGTATGCTCTTCATCCAACAGGACTTTGGAACTGTTGGTGGCTCGCATGTGGTCCCCGGGCCGCATGTTTGACACCCCTGCTCTAGGTGCAAATGCAACACTTGATGTATTTAAAAATAATAATAATAAAAAATAAAATCTTGTAGTGTGTTGTAAGATGTATAGCATTACTGTACATCTGCTGTTGGGGACTCTGGGCTGGGGTAAAATCATGGACACATCTGTCTTTCTGTCAGTCTGTCTGTTATTGTTGATAAACTTTTTAATGTCTTAACTTTAATTCAATTTAAAAAATGTCTCCTTTGAGAGAAAGATGCTTTGTAAATATGAGTTAAGATGCATTGCATGCTTATCAGGGAAATGTAGCCCCACAACGAAGCATGCTTTCCCTTCCTCTTTGTCTTTCTCTCGGCCCTATTTTGCTCAAAGCCATGTTTACAAAGTACTGTGAAAGCAGGTCATGTTCTGCTTTGAGATTCACTGACATGCCAGCTTACATGCCATATTTGTATAAACTTATTTTTAACAGCAAATCTTCAAATGTTAGGACATATAATTTGGGGTAGAGGGTACGCATAATGCCTTTAGTATGGCTTATTTTTTTGTGCATGATGCCTTAAAATGTGTAAAAAAAAACAAACAAAAAAAGAGCAAGAACACAGAAGAGAAGTCTTTTATTAAAAAAATGAGACTGATGTTGTGTTTGGTTTGGTTATTTAAGGGTTGATGTGTTTGAAGTATGGCTGTAAAATTGCGTATGGATGCTGTGGGCGTGTCCGTACTAATATTTGAATGATTCTAAAATGTCCATGCCAAGTTCTGAATAGATAATTACATGACATTTGGAAAACAAAAGGTTACTCTATTTTTTGGATTATAAGGACTCCAAAAACTATTGTGCACCTTATATGTGGATTAATTCTGTTTGTGCTTAGTGACTGGGAATTTTGACTTTTTATCTCATTTTGTCTTTTTATCTCATCATTTTCACTTTTTTATCAGAACTTTCACCTTTTATCTCATGATATAAACTTTTTATTTAATGATATTGACTTCACTTAATACACTTTATAATCCAGTGCGGGCACAGATCTAGGTATGGACAAGGAGGGGCAATACCCCTCTAAATGTCATGCCCACAATCTCCAAATAATTCCATATGATTCACCAAAAGAAAAACTAAAATAACAAGAAAGCTCATCTATTGCTCAGACATTCTCCCAATGGAGAGGCTATGCCACGCCCTTCTACGTCCGGTCCATGGGTGCTCAGCTCGCCAAAAAAAATATGAATGGGAGTGAATGGAGGGAGTCAAGCTAAATTCTGAGTCTGAAATTCACATGTGACGTCACACTCTGCTCAGTTGTGCCGTGGAGTCTGTGATGACGTCACATGTGCTCCAGTCAGGTAGTCCAAATTAACAGGTTTTACTCACTAATGAATCAGCCATTGGTTAATAGAAGCAGTTGAAACAAACATCAATAATTATCATTTATTATGAGCTACAACATGTGTGTGATTCAGGTCACATGACAAACCAGATACCGTTCTAACATTTTATTTCCCATTGAATACCATTCATTAATTTTCTGATCTCAGGCCCCATGAGCCTCCTGGAAGGGGCGGAGACTGAAGCTCCCATCTTATGCAACTGATCATTTGTGGGCGGTACCAACCTCTACCTCTGTCACTTGATTTGAAAGAACACAGACGCTGGTTGAGATTATTGGGAGCCTAAGTCTCCGCCCCTTCCGGTCGGTCCACTGGGCCTAAATTCGGAAAAATGTAACATGAGAGTGGATGAGGATAAAATAATTATTTTCTGCTCCACTTTACTTTATGTCCTGAATCACACATTTGCTGTACTTCAATTAAAATCATAACCAATGACGTGCGTTTGGAGTTTCTTTGATACGTGTTTTGTGATTTATTATCGTGTAAAAATATGTCATTATTTGGACTCTGTTTGGACTACATATCAGACGTCGCTTAGATGACGTCACAGCAGAATCTTTCCCTGCAAACTTTTCTAAACCGTATACCACCTTTTCTATTTTTCATTTGTAAATACCTGTGTGTTTTGTGTCCCGGTGTAATCACAACACCATTTCCACATGTTCCCTCTACCGCTTCCCGGCTGACGAGAGTTTGTCCCGCATGCTGGCTCTCACTCGACCAACTATCTGATAGAAAAAGGGAAAATGTATACAATACCATAATTATTCTAGCCCAACAGCATATACACAGGTGTCGTTTTATGAAAATAAGACCATTATTTTGTATTTACATGAATGAACTAAAAAACTTCAAAAAAGCACTTAAATATATTAAAACCAAACAAGCATTGAATGTAATAAATTTGTTAAATGCCTTGATTCAAGATTAGACCTATCTCAAATTTTTATTTTGTTTGTTTAGCTTATGTGTGTGTATTTTAATGTAACTCTTTGTGACTGTATTTTTTGTCTTTACCCTTTTATCCAATGTTGTATCTGTTCTATATAGGAAATGTTCCTTAGTCTGAAATGTTGGAAATGTTTTTCATGAATGTAACTGCTAGATTTTGATTCTGAATAAAGATATTAAAAAAAAAAATAATAAAAAAAACCTCGACCAACTATCTCTCCCCCAGGGTAGCTGCCACTTTCCACATGCCCCGATTTAAAGTGGTTTTCTCCACGTTTGATGCTCTTGCCTTCGTCCTGAAAGAAGGAGGTGAAGCTCGCCAAAGTCACAGCCATTTTCAAATAGTTTGATGGTGAAGCTTGGTGGTGACGTCATATTTGTGAGACGAACGTTGTACTTACTCTGACATAAAACCTAACGTAACTTTGGATGCCTGTCCAAAGTGAGTGCTTTATCAATGTGAAAATGTGTCACAGACATCATATATGAAAACCGTAGCACATTTCAAACGGGACCAGAAAATTACTTTTATCCCTCCATTGACTCGCGTTCATTTTTTATGGCACTTAGGTCCCATTACCCGGAAATCGACCGGAAATAGAAACGCGTCACTTCGGCTATCTATAGGGAGGAAAACGTTGTTTTGGTGGTTGTGTGCGTTCAGCCGTTCACTGTTTCATCTCTTTATTGTTTAGCTTTTGGTCTTTAGCTCTGTCTGCGCCAACTTTCAAGACAAATCCTGTAGTTAGCGTTACAGACACTAAGCACCTTCAGTGCTAAAAAAACAGCGTTGTGCTCGTGAACGTCACAATTCTCTGGCTGACCAATCAAAAGCAAGGAGGAGGCGGGACAAGCACAGTCAACAACTCAGACAACCTTGTTATTTACCGCCTGTCACTGAAGGGACTCGAAGTTAAAAGCGAAGTAATGGAAAGATGTTGTGGCATCAGTTTGGCTGCCCGGTACGTATATTTACTGTTTTTTAAAGTAGTGTATGCTGATAACAAAGAAGGTGTTAATGTTTACATGTACAGTATCTAACACGGAAGTGCGTGACGTATTTGTAGCTTGCAACAACACACGCTCACTGGGGGAAAGCCTTCTCTAAAAACGCTTCCTGTAGACAGAGGCTCGTATGTGTAGATTTTTGGTTTCTGAACCTCGAAGCAGCAGCGGCTCTGCTAATGCTAGCGCTAATGCGAGTGCTAATGCTAGTTGTAATGCTAGTGCTAATTGTAATGCTAGTTGTAATGCTAGTGCTAATGCTAGTTGTAATGCTAATTGTAATGCTAGTGCTAATGCTAGTGTTCGAGCCAAATTATGGAAAGTTACAATATTTGTGTGTTTGAATTAGTCTGAAAGATGTTTGGATTATTTATAATTTATAATATAAATTTATAATAATTATAATCAGCCCTGCGATGAACTGGCGACTCATACAGGGTGTACCCCGCCTTCGCCCATTGTAGCTGGATTAGGCCCCCAGTGACCCCTGTGACCCTAGTGAGTCAGTTAGAGTGAGGGAAGTGTTGTTCAGTTGACGTGTGTAGCAGTGAAGGCACAGCTTTTTGACCCTGTCCTGTACTTTATGACAGAAGGATGATTATGTTGATCAGCTGATATAGTTATTTTTTTTTACCTTTTGCGCTAAGATGATCCTTTTGTTACTGAGTCTACAAAAATAAGACACAAAGAAAGGCCATAGAAAGTGAGTTGAATATGGATGAATTTGTGAGGGCTTTTGTACAGAAAACCTGAATACTAATGTTGTACTTATGCTATGCTACAAGTCACATAACTAACAAAAAAGACACAAAGAAGTAAAAGGAAAAAAATACACAAGTTTTTTAAAGTGATGTGATAGACAGACAGGTAAATGTAGATAAAGTGACAGGACACAGGACCACAGGACTAATATATATATATATATATATATATATATATATATATATATATATATATACAAATTGACAAGACGATAGGTGGAGTTTGGGGGATTTAAACATGCCACCTTATGTTGTACATGAGAAGTCCTCCCCCTGGCAATTCTCCTGCCCCACCAAGTGCCTAATTCTAAATCATGGGTTGATCCATTGCGCCTTATATATGAAGAATCTAAAAAATAAACCATTCATTGACAATGTGTCTTATGACTAAATGTGTGACTAAATAGTGTCATCAACGAAACTTTATCACGTGACAAAAAACTAGATGTAATTGTGGGTCTTGTGATGATAACTATACTTAAATATATAATGTAGTTATGAACAAAAACCAGACAAAATGTGGCTTAAGAAATAAAACATTATTCCTAAATTGTCTCTTTAATTTTTGTTGACAAAAACAAAAGAGCCATTATTGTAATTCTTTTAGCCGTGTTCTTATTTATTGTTGGTGTCTCTCATGAGGAAGTCGTCAAATTATGTCCCTACTAATGTCAACATCATGATTACTCCCATGGTTTGAAGCCACGTTTCATTGCAGGGGGAGTTATTTATCCACTACATGGCTCACTGTCGCCCCCTGCTGGGTGTTGGTAGTTTTTACCACTGCACTGCACCAGAACCTTCTGTTAACTTTTGTTTCCAACAGGGACTATTAAACTGTTGCTCCTTCCAGCAAATGTCACTTCCTCAAGCCTTTAACGTATGCCAATATCATTCTTAGTGCACTGGTTCTGGGTTTTATTTTTTGTCTAACTACATAAAGTTATCAATGGCGCTCAGATATTTTCATCCTTTGGCACCTGTGGTAGGAACTGTCTGCCAAAGAAGTAAAATAGTAGGACGATATCAAGCAAAAACCTACAGCAACTCAGTGACTGGAAGTGGAAAATCAGAAACAGGTGTGTATGGTGACATTCAGTGACTGTTTTAGGCCTGTAGGGGGCGTTAGGCCACAATGATAGCATCAAGCTACATTAGCATCTAAGCTAATGTCTAAGTTTTCTTTTTTCTTCAAACTTTATTTAACATCACAGTTTACTATACATTTTCCCATTTGAATTTATAACGATTTGCAAGAAAAAATAACTAATTTGAGTAAACATTGCTTGCATTTGAAACACTACAAAGGTGCACATGATCAAATAAAAAAATAAAATAAAACAAATCACAAATTTCAACAAAAGTGGCTTTGAGTGTTTGGAAAACCCCCCACCAGATTGTAAGTTAAAAAACAAGAGATATAATTTATTTACAGACCAATTTTCTTCTGTTAATCCCTTCTGGGGATGCAATATTATATATAGGTTTTAATGGTGGCTTTGCTGTTTTTTATTTATTCTTGTGTATATGATATTTTCCTTTAATAATAATTATATTTACAATTTTTGGAGACCTTTTTTGACAGACCGTCCATATAAATCATCACTTGAAATGTGTTAAACAAGCAATTGTTAATCTTAATATTTAACCATTGACAAATATCTTTCTGAAGCAACATTGTGACCTAATGTCAAAGATTGTAAGGAAGATTATTCATTCTGTTAGTGTTTTATTTTGCAGTGTACATACATAAAAACCTCATTTATATATTACAGTTGAGAACTGAGTTAAAAGTAGTGAAATTTTAGGTAAATAAAGGGGGAAAAGGCATTTCAGTAAAGTGGTGAAGCTCATTAACATGGGTTCAGCCATGTTTGTACTTTATTACAATTGAGAAATTGTAAAAAAAAAAAAAAAAGATTTACTTTTACGTCAGTGAAGGAGTTGAATCAGGACATAGTCTTTTTTTCACACCAGTATCTGTACTTCTACTTAAGTCCAGAATGTGAGTACTGATCCACCCCTTTGCCACCTCTGGATCAGCTGTGGTCTGTTTTTACGTCTCTCTCATTGTTTGTCATCAGTTACTGGACAGACTGTGGTCTCAGAACGGAGGGGGACCGTGGTTACCGTGGCGATAAACCGACCAGAGGCACGTAACGCAGTGAACCAGGAGACGGCCGGTCGTCTGCTGGAGGAGCTGGAGGCCTTTGACCGAAACCCAGAGTTGACTGTAGCCGTCCTGTTTGGGAAAGGTCAGAGTTCAACTGGAGATGAATGGATTAAAACTAAAGTGTTTAAGCATTGACATCACAATGAATGTGTGTGCTATAGTCACATCACACGTCCTGCAATTTGTTTTATTTTTTCATGTTTTTATTTATTTGTATATATATATATATATATATATATATATATATATATATATATATATATATTTATTTAATCAAAGTTTTAAAATCTTTTTTTACTTGTCTTTTTAATAAATGTTTTAGTTCATTTATTTTATATGACTTTTTATTTTTTTATTGAAAATTTTTATTTATTTATTTTTATTATTTTATTTAATTATTTCACCTACAAGAAGGATGATAATGGAAAGTATTTTCTATGTCAAACACTCAGATTACTTTGATCACTGGTGTCGACTCCATTTATTTATTTGTATTTATTTATTTGTATTTATTTTAAAATTTGATCTATCTTATTTTTATTTACTTTTAATTTTATTTTATTGCAATTTTTTGTCATTATTTTTGTAGTTATTTATTAGAATTATTAAATTTGTATAATTATTTCAGCTACAAGAAGGATGATAATGAAACATATTTTCTCTGTTATTTTCTGTATTTTATCTGTTTGATCACTTGTTTCAGCACCATTTGTATTTTTTTATTTAATTATTTTTTATTTTACACTTGTTTATTTCATTGTTTTATTCTTTATTTTGTGTTTTTAATTAATACATTTTTATTTTTTTTTAATTATTAATTTTATTTAATTATTTCAGCTGCAGAAGGATGACACTGGAACATATGTTTAGTGTCGACCACTAATATTGACTGTTCGCGTCGTCACCACAGCTGTTATTTATTCCTGAGGATTTTTTTTATTTATATATATATATATATATATATATATATATATATATATATATATTGATTGAAAAGTCAGAATCATTACATAAAAAGTCAAAATAATTAGATAAAAAGTCAAAAATTATTTGATTAAAAAGTGAAAAAGTCAAAATTCCAAGTCTCTAAGCACAACTAGAATGGATCTATATCTAAGGCACACGGTGGTTTTTAAATGAAAGTATTTTAAGTGCGTCTTATAGTCTGGAAAATACGGTATTTGAAGTGCTGTTTTAATTTCAGTTTTTACTCATTTAATCACCATCTCAGAGGAATTTTGACCTTTTTACTTCAGTAGAACTTGTGACACTTGAGTCGTATTTGTTGGCTTCTCATCACAAACCACTCATTCCAGTTCAGTTTCCAAAAATGTTTGATGGGATTAAAGTCATACCTTAGTTTAAAATCCACTCCAGGAGGCTTTACTGTGTTGGCTTTGACCCATGTGGTTCAGGTTTTACCAGTACCAGTACCAGCTGTGGACCTGCTGTGGTCTCTGCTACATACACATCCTTCTTCATGATGATGATGATGATGACGATGATGATGATGATGATGATGATGATGATGGTAGCAGACCCTAACCCTCTAACAACCAAAGTAACATCACAAACTGAAGATGACTCCCATGAAATAATTATTTTACTGATGACCCTCCTCCACTCCAGAGCTGGAAGTAACTAAGTAGAAGTACTTCCTTTATTGTATTTAATTACAGTTTTTATGTATCTGTACTTTATTTGACTATTTATTTTTATTTTTCTGGAAACTTTTCCCTACAATTTTATATAAATATCTGTACTTTATACTCTTTACTAGGGTTGTCACGATACTAAATTTCCAACTCGATACCGATACTAAGGATAATACTCGATACTCGATACTAATTTCGATACTGGAGATGTGAGGGATTCCTTTTAAAATGTCCTCCATGGACTGCTAAAAAAAAGGTAGTGAGTGCGGGTGCAGAATAAATGCATGCCTATCTCTTGGCAAGTTAAGGTAGGCCCAGTGGCAGACTGGCACCAAAAAGAGGCCCTGGCAATTTTGATAGAGAGTCCACATTTGTGGGCACATTGTCGGGCACAGGCTTTTTAGAGAATAACTCCACAATATTTGCGCTTTTCCCAGATAACAGCCAATAAATTCAGGCTATTTGTCCTTTATAGGAAAAAATGTCATTATTATTATTTAGTTTAGTAGGCCTATTATTTGTCAGGGTTAACTGGCTGTTTTGTTTGTTTGCTTTTCCCCCCTCTTTTTTGTGGCCGCCTTCAGCTCCGCTTTATTCATTTTTTATTATTTTTATTTATTCATTTATTGATTTGCGGCCGCCTATCGACGCAGCCGATCCGCTTTATTTATTTATTTATTCATTCATTCAGCCTAATCATTTGCGGCCGCCTATTGATGCGGCCGCTCCGCTTTATATTTTCATGTATTTATTTGTTTGTGATGCCGCCTGTTGTGGCCGTTTGGTGATGCGGCCGAAAGCCGCGAGCGGCCGCATCACCAAACGGCCACAGTGGCATTTGCCCACATTGCCCAATGGCCAGTCCGTCCCTGTGTAAGCCTATCTTTTTGCTCAAGCCCTTCTGCAGTGCTAACTGTAAGCCTCTTTATGGTCGAGCGGGTGGCAGCGTATTGCATCATGTGACCACCGCGGACCCCTTGCGGGACTATGGCAGCCAAAGTGTTCACATAGCCACGCGTTGTCTTTATTATATCACGCGTACGCGTTCTAGAACGCGTGCCATTGTGCGCGCCAGTGCGCGTACCATAGCGTGTCCTGTAACGCGTGATAGCGCGCCAGTGCGCGTGCTAGAACGCGTTCTGTAACGCGTGATATAATAAAGACAACGCGTGGCTATATGAACACTTTGTCTTGCCATACAGGACTAGCAGCGCGCACGTCAAAAATGATAGGCTGACATGTTCACGGTGGCCTCCGTGGTGGTAACGTGATACTATGCGCTACCGCCTGGCTGCCGCACGCGCGCATAGACGTTCGACTATATGGAGGCCTTTAAAAGCAAAGTTACATCGGATGGTCCAATCACAGACCTATAGAAATAGTGTATAGGTCTGTGGTCGCACTGGCGTCATCCCGTGTGCTGTCAGAGGCAGCTGGAGAAAAAAAGAGACTTTAACTTACACGCCGGCATTACGGCTGTGCCAGAGCTGACCGCGTTGATGCCTGTTTACAATTATTAACGTTACCCGCTACAAAAAAGCGGCGACGCGCCATAAAAAGAAAAATCGATTTTCCAGCAACTTAGTATCTAATTAGATACCAAGGGTCAATATCGATTTAGTATCTAAAATCGATTTTTTTGACAACCCTACTCTTTACTTTTATATAAATATATGTACTTTATACTCTTTACATTTATATAAATATTTGTACTTTATACTCTTTACTTTTATATAAATATATGTACTTTATACTCTTTACATTTATATAAATATATGTACTTTATACTCTTTACTTTTATATAAATATATGTACTTTATACTCTTTACATTTATATAAATATATGTACTTTATACTCTTTACATTTATATAAATATATGTACTTTATACTCTTTACTTTTATATAAATATATGTACTTTATACTCTTTACATTTATATAAATATATGTACTTTATACTCTTTACATTTATATAAATATATGTACTTTATACTCTTTACATTTATATAAATATATGTACTTTATACTCTTTACATTTATATAAATATATGTACTTTATACTCTTTACATTTATATAAATATATGTACTTTATACTCTTTACATTTATATAAATATCTGTTTTCTTGTCATTTTGACTTTTCCCCCCCTCATAATTCATATTTTTTAATCTTGTAATGTAAATATTTTGTCTTATAATTTTGACTTTTTATCTCACAATTTAATTTTTTTTTAATCTTATAATTATGCTCTTTTTTTTTAATCTCCTCTTTATGACTTTTGAATTTTTCTTAAATGTTCTGTCCATACCCACTAAACTCAGTGTGTAGATGATGTGTTTTATTGGGTCATGGTACTAACTCACTTTTAAAGGATTTATTTTTTAATATTTCTGAAAATGTTCAGTTTTTTTTTCTGCTTAAATAAGTATTATTTCATCCATAGCAAAAAAAAAAATACAGTTTTACTTTTTACTTTATTGCAATTGCTAGGTTGTACATTTAGAATCAGTACTTGTACTTTTACTAGAGTATTTTTTCACCCCAGTATCTGTACTTCTACTTCAGTACTTTGACCTCACACATTCACCTGAACACAATCACACTTTTATTATGTTTTTGACTGATTGATGAACATTAAAAGTCCACTCACCTCTTGTTAATTTGCAGCTGCATAAACAGTTTTTTTTTATTTTATTTTTTAGGTTTTAATGGACGCAGCTGTGACTTTGTATGAACTCAGCTTTTTTTTTTTCTTCAAATACCTTCTTGAAAAGATCAGTTTTTGCTCATAATCACACACCATGTTGTTATCCTCGCTCGTAATGTAAAGTTACTGTAGATCTTATTCCAACCATAAATGTTCTGATTTAACCCCCCCCCCCCCAAAAAAAAAGACCATGTGTCCTTATCTGAGCTGACAGTGACCAGGGTTTATGTAACTGTCTGCAGTTATAAAACACATGAATTACTGTATTTTGTGGATTATAACACATATTTAAATTATTTATAATCCAGAGCTCCTTATATATGGATTAATTTTATTTGTGATTAGTGACTTGGAATTTGGCCTTTTTTTTTTTTTTATCTCATCCATTTTTACTATTTATCTCATAACTTAGATTTTTTTTTTATCTGATAATTTTGACATTTTATCTCCTAATTTATATTTTTTATCTAATAAGTTTGATAATTTAGATTTTTTTTTCTTTATCAGATAATTTTGACTTTTTATCTCATCATTTTGAAATAATGCATTAAAAAAGTAAAAAGAATGAAGTATAAAACAGATCTGCTTTCACTGGTTTCAGTCTTAAATCATGACGAACACCTGTAGCGTGGCCTGCACTGTGTCAGCCGCCTCAGCCAGGATCATGCCACAGCTTCTAATACCTCTAAAAAATAATCATCACACACACTGAATGAACTCATTTTGTCTGTGGAAATAATGTCTTCAGTCTGGTTCAACCTGAGCGTCCTGTTGTCCTCAGAGACACTGTTCCTCCACATGACTCAGCCAATGTCCCCTCTGTCCTTCCTTCTGTCAAAGTACTCACATTCTGTACTCAAGTACAAGTACAGCTACTGATTCAACTCCTTTACTGAAGTAAAAAAAAATAAAAATACAACTTCTAAATTGGAATGAATTAAAAATTAAAGCTGCATTATTTTTTTTTTTTGCTATGGATGAAATAATACTAATTTAAGCAGAAAAAATCTTAACATTTTAAAAAAACATCCAAAAAAATAAATCCTTTAAAAGTGAGTTAGTGTGTAGTTGGTGTGTTTTATTGGGTCATGGTACTGAGTTTAGTTCAGTTACTTTTAAAGTGTTGTGAGCTAAACTATCAGTTACTCAACAATAAATGAAGCTTGACGACACAAAAGCTTCCACTTACAGAAATATAACAAATATGACAAAAGTACTTCATTACATCAGAAGATACTGCAGGTTGTACCAATTTAATGTCAGTGAAGAGTATAAAGTACACATATTTATATAAATGTAAAGAGTATAAAGTACACATATTTATATAAATATAAAGTACAGATATTTATATAAATATAAAGAGTATAAAGTACATATATTTATATAAATGTAAAGAGTATAAAGTACAGATATTTATATAAATGTAAAGAGTATAAAGTACAGATATTTATATAAATATAAAGAGTATAAAGTACACATATTTATATAAATGTAAAGAGTATAAAGTACAGATATTTATATAAATATAAAGTACAGATATTTATATAAATATAAAGAGTATAAAGTACATATATTTATATAAATGTAAAGAGTATAAAGTACATATATTTATATAAATGTAAAGAGTATAAAGTACACATATTTATATAAATATAAAGAGTATAAAGTACATATATTTATATAAATGTAAAGAGTATAAAGTACAAATATTTATATAAATGTAAAGAGTATAAAGTACAAATATTTATATAAATGTAAAGAGTATAAAATACATATATTTATATAAATATAAAGAGTATAAAGTACATATATTTATATAAATGTAAAGAGTATAAAGTACAAATATTTATATAAATGTAAAGAGTATAAAGTACAAATATTTATATAAATGTAAAGAGTATAAAATACATATATTTATATAAATGTAAAGAGTATAAAGTACACATATTTATATAAATGTAAAGAGTATAAAGTACAAATATTTATATAAATGTAAAGAGTATAAAATACATATATTTATATAAATGTAAAGAGTATAAAATACATATATTTATATAAATGTAAAGAGTATAAAGTATACATATTTATATAAATGTAAAGAGTATAAAGTACAAATATTTATATAAATGTAAAGAGTATAAAATACATATATTTATATAAATGTAAAGAGTATAAAATACATATATTTATATAAATGTAAAGAGTATAAAGTACACATATTTATATAAATGTAAAGAGTATAAAGTACAAATATTTATATAAATGTAAAGAGTATAAAATACATATATTTATATAAATGTAAAGAGTATAAAATACATATATTTATATAAATGTAAAGAGTATAAAGTACACATATTTATATTACTTATATATTACTATACTTCTAAACAGTTATTAAAGTACAGTAAAGGAAGCTCTTTCTGCAGCAGGTTTTTCTCTTCGCTGTAACATGACTGTTGACCTCAGGTGGTGATTCGTCGTGTGTCTGTGCAGTGACATGACACACAGGGAGGTTCCAGTTTGGATGTTAGTGTTTATGCAAACATAAGGAATCCATTTGACTCAAATTAGCGCCAACACCATCACTCTCCTCGCTCTCATTTTTCTGCGTCAAAAGTGTTTTTCTTTTCAACATGTGAAATTAAGAGTAATTGCCTGCTGGAGGATTTTGAATATGCTGGCACATATTTGGGAGGGTTTGGATTCATATTTCTGTGGTCATTGTAGAGGGTAACCCAGACACATGTTTAACTGAACACACATTTAATGTCTGTAATAACATCCCATAGAAATATATATATACTGTCAAGCTTTCATTCAAATATGGAAACAAACAGATAAATCATTTATATGTTTATGATGTTTTCTATTCTGCATAAATAAGAATAAACATGACATTTGAATCTATAAACCAGTATTTATTACTCGTATCTGGGTACAAAAAGGGCTGGACATTCTCAGAGATAAATTAAACGGAGGAGGCAAAAAAAATGTTTTATTTAATTTTTATTTGCACGTGAAAAAAAAACACAATACAGAAGGTAAAATATAATACATATGAATGAGCAGAATATCAAATAAATAACTTATACAGAAAGAATGTGCTGGAGAGAGAAGAAAAGACCAAGGGTGTATTTGTGTCCCCCTCCATTATTATTAAAAGCCTAATTATTATTATTATTATTATTATTAAAGGTAAGTAACATATGAAAAATAACAATATGTACGCTTAATTTCCTCAACAAAAATAAGTGGTAATATTACAAACTTAAAGAACAAAAAATAAATAAAAAAAAAAATTAAAAATCTAAATTTGGTGAAGTAGGTCATTCAGATGTGTCTATATAATGAGTAGGTGGTCTGTACTATATGAGACTAGGATGGCTGATGAAATATGTTTTCAGTGTTTTCTTAAAGATCACAAATGAAGGTATCGACTGAAGACGGTTCCATTTTGTGACACATTTGTATTTTACTGAAGACTGTGCTAATGAAGTGGAATATAGCAAATTTATAAAACTACGATTCAATCATTTATTGCCATGTCAAACAAGTCTGATCGGAGTTTGTCTTGTTTCCAGCTCAACACAAAACACAAACAGTAAATAAACAAACAAACCATAAAAACAGAAAACAAGTAAATAACATCAAACACTAACTGAGCGCGCTCATATTTGAATATAGTTTGAATGTGGGTTTAAGTCAAAAATCTACTAAACGAGTACACGTGTCCCTTTGATTTCTTACAGGTTCAGTTCTTGTTACCCACAATGCACTAGTGTTCTGCTAATGACGGCGACAGGACGGATTATGACCAGAGATACAGCTGGACCACTGGCTCCGGCTTCTTGCTTCTATTATTTTGTCACTTTTTCTGACTCTTAACAATCATTTCTTTGCGCTTCTCATCCCATCTCAGTCTAAAGACCAAATGTAAATCTAACGGAACCTGATACTGTTTCATTCTGTTTTGGAAAAGTGAAGTCATGTCCAGGTCGCATCTAACACAATCTGATCAGCGATAGGTAATTCCAGCTGTCGGCCACATATTTAACCCCCCCCCCCCCCACCCATCCACCTAACTATCTGAAAACATCTGTGATTAGACTAAATATATGTCACAGGGTAGATTTACTAGAAGTCTCATGTTCTTTCAGACCACTTGAATTACAATACACTGACGGGTAATTACAGAATTTTTACCCAGTGACGCAGCTTTCAATGAAATCTCACAATACTTTATGGAAAAGTCTGTCTCTCAAATGTATGACTTTAGCTCACAGTCTTTTTTTTCCCCCTCATCATTACTACTATTATCTCAAATATTAAGTAGATTTCAAAAGCAGAATAAAAGCTAATATAGAAAGTTGGAAAAAAGGCATAAAAATGGTAATTTTAAACTGAATAACCTGTAAACTCTTAAGAAACGTAAGTGCAATTTGACAATATTATGCTTTAGTTTATCATTTCTACATGTGCACAGATCACAGTAGGAGGGGATATACACAAACAAACAAACAAACACTGACTCACAAACAGTATGAACAGGAAAAACAATCATCTAAATAAATAACCTGTAAGTCTCCAATAGTTTGATGGTTACACAGTTGTGTTCATAAGTTTACATACACTCACTGCAGGGCCGGCATTAGTCATAGTCAGACTAGGCGGTCGCCTAGGGCAGGGGTTCTCAAACTTTTTTGGCCCAGGTCCCCCTTGGAGGGGTGAAATGTTTCCATGTCCCCCCTCATCCTTTTATCCTGGAAATGATAAAAAACCACTTCAACAATGATTATTATGAAACAATGATAACCTTTTTTAATAGTGCTTTTGTGCAAACCAGCCACATTTTCAGGTATTATAATATAAATGAACACTTCAGAAACAACAATTTTAAATAATTTTAAAATAATAAAACGGAACAAAAGACACACAAAACCGTGTGTGTGTGTGTGTGTGTGACAGACAGACAGACAGACAGACAGACAGACTTTTGGTGGTCTCCCATCATTGTTCTCAATGAAGCCAAACTCAATATAACTATCAATGTACTTTCTCTTTTTAGGGTTAGGGCGTTTGTTTTTGTCATTGTTTTTTTCATTGTCATTTCTTTTACCACTTCTTGAGGAACTTGGCGGACACAAAAATCCATCCATGTTCGCTGCAGGGTGGCTAAAAATAGCCTGTGACTCGCTCCGTCTCAATTTAGTCAAGCTGGCGTCAAACAGCGCTGTTACTTCCGCCCGCTCGCTACAAAATAAAACTTCCGCATTTCAAAATAAACAGCAAAAACAACAACAACAAAAAAAAGTGAATAATTTCGCGTACCCCCTGGACATGCGCCACGTCCCCCTAGGGGTCCGCGGACCCCAGTTTGAGAACCGTGGGCCTAGGGAACCAGATGTCTTGGGGACGCCAAGTCCCACAGGATTAGAATATTAAGATACCGTATTTTCCAGACTATAAGGTGCACTTAGAATTTTTCTCCAAAAACCACAGTGCACCTTATATATGGATTAATTCTGTTTGTGTTTAGTGTTAAAAAGAATAGAATAAATACATAAATAAATAAATAATAGTAATACAATAAAAGTAAATACATAAAATGACTAAAAGCTAAGTTAAAAAGGTAGGTTTTCAGTTTACCTTTAAAAATATGAACACCTGTAGCGCACCTCAGATCCTCAGGTCGACTGTTTCATATTTTGGGGAAATAAAAACTGAATGAGGCCTCACCATATGTTTTAGTATAAACTAGGGACAATGAAAACCTTACTATCTGAGGGTCTGAGAGGCTCATGTGTTAAAAGCAGATCTGATAAATAAACCGAATCCTAACCATGAAGAACCACAACCACTAAAATCACTTTAAAATGAACCTGTATCTCTGACATAACATCACTTGTACTTCCAACTCATCCCTTTTCTTCTTCCAGTGGGTCTTTCAGGGGCTGTGTCACATGTCTTTTCCCATAAAGTGCATGACAACACAGTCGTCCTATAATTGCCCCGTGCTGACCCATAGCTGTAATCACCTCCCAGTCGATGGGTGTTGCTGGCACATGTGTTGGTTCTAATCATTTTCATTACTCTTCCATTTACTGACAGAGACAGAAGGATTTTATGAGTCCCCCCCCCCCCGCACTGAGCCTGTGACATAGTGTTTGTCGGCCTCTGGGGTAATGTTGTAATTACCACATGAATCCAACGGAAGGGGCTGTGGTTTGAGTATGTTAGTCTTCCATTAATGACAGTAGTGTGTGTGTATACATGTACGATCTGTGCTCATGTATCTGATCAGGGTTCTTCAGGCTAGAAGAAGCGTTAGTGCACGGCTCAAAGCGAACCCCTGTCCAAATTGCTGCCCTCGGACTCCAGCTCAACTTGTTGTTTTTTTTTTTTTTTTTCCTCCTCATCATTTTCCCTTCCTCTCTGACTTTCCAGCTGCCATACTTTGTAATTTTGTGGTCTCTTCCAGGAGGGAATTTCTGCGCTGGTTATGATTTGAAAGAGCTGGCCAATCACACAGCCTCCCTCAAATTGGAGCAAGATGTCACCAAGGGTCCCGGTCCGATGGTGAGAGCTGCTTAAGGTTGAGTGTGTTCTATATATCGACAGCATATTTCCCACCGACGTTAAAGGTTTCTGTGAAAATAAAAAAAAGGAGAGAATGCGGTTCGGGTGGTGATTGTATGTATTTTTTTTAGGGTTTAGGAGACAGGTACGCTGCTGAATCAGTGAAATATTCTGGTGATTTAAGCGTGTAAAAAGCTGGAAGTTGCTGCTTCGAGCGCATTTTCTTCCACTTGACACGAAATAAGGATCATAACACAAAAGATTTACTGTCAGCTATAAAAACTGCAGACTCCATAAAATGTGTTTGGATAGCACGGTAAAAGCTTGGGATTGAGCAGACCTCCTGTGCACAAAATTATAGCATTGTATCTGCTACAGAATACACACGGCTTCATTTGTTCAGAACCTGGCAAAGGTGGAAGTATCGAAGTAAAAGTATTTAATTACTGTACTTAAGTACACTTTTTTAGGTGCCTGTACTTAAGTATTTATTTTAGTTTTTCTGTCAACTTTTTACTTTTACATTTTTGCATAAATATATGTACTTTATACTCTTTACATTTATATAAATATATGTACTTTATACTCTTTACATTTATATAAATATATGTACTTTATACTCTTTACATTTATATAAATATATGTACTTTATACTCTTTACATTCTCAGAATAGACTTACAAACAAACTAAAACAAACTAAACAGTGTCAAATATAAGTGTCTTCAGAGAAATTGTGACTTTCAATATCCTAATTATAACTTTTATCTCATCGTTTCAACTCTTTTTGTCTCCTAATTATAATTTTTTTAATCTCATATGTATGACTGTATCTCATGATTTTGCCTTTTTTTTCCTCATAATTATGCATTTCTTTTAATCTTACATATGATCTTTTTATGTCATAATGATGACGTTTGATCTAAATTGTGACTTTTTCCTACATTTCTTGTCCATACCTACAAGACTGAGTAACTGTGGCCTGATCAAACACATTATCTACACACTTACTCACATTTAAAGGCTTTATTTTTGGGATGCTTTTGAAAAGTTCTTGTTTTTATTATTTCATCTATTGCAACAAAATGCAGTTTTACTACAAATGAGAAGTCTTTTTTTTTTATACTTTTATTTCAGTACAGGAGTTAAATCAGTACTTATATTTTTACTAGAGTATTGTTTTTAAGTAGCTGTACTTGTACCTAAGTACAGGATTACTTTGACCACCTCTGGAACCTGGATCTCACTTATTTGACGTTTTGTGAAATGAACCAGGAGGTCAGATGTGGAAGGTGTGTTTACTAAACCACCATCCAGAGCAGTGACAGAAGTGAATGTAAAATGTTTATGTTGTGGATGTTGGATGTTCTGTATTTTCTATGTGTTCTCTGAAGGTCTAATCCGCTCGCTTCCTTCAGGGTCCATCTCGTATGCAGCTGTCGAAGCCGCTGATCGCAGCAGTTGACGGCTTTGCTGTGGCTGGAGGGCTGGAACTGGCTCTGCTGGCGGATCTGAGAGTGGTGGAGGAGAGTGCGGTCATGGGGGTTTTCTGTCGCAGGTTTGGTACGTTCAGCACCTCATAATACTGTTACCCTGGACTCGTACGCCGACATATTGTTTTGTCATATATTGGTAATTTAATCTACTGTATAACAGAATAATACTGGTTATCTTTCTGTCTGTCTGTCTGTCTGTCTGTCTGTCTGTCTGTCATCTTCCAATGAATCCTGGTTAAAATGGCAGTGATAATTTTTCTTTAGCATTGAAACCAATTACTTCTATCATATGCATTAATCCCTAAAAGCAACGTTAACCTCAGTCTGCTCAAATTACTGGTAAAAAAAGGGATTAGTTACAAGATTTCACACACAGAATCAGTTACTTACCATTGATTTCTATTTTATTTCAGTTAATAGAAATGTTTTTTTCCCCTTTACATCTATTTTTTTTTGATAATTCCATCTCTCCTTGTTCTTCTCTTTCACTTTTCGCTGTCTTTGTTCATCTAATTATAACTGTCCATTAAATTATCCTCGTGTGTTCTTTGCGTCTGACCGTACATCATCTCTGTCCTCATGTCGGGAAGTGGCCGTCGTTTCAATTTATTTTTTATTTTTTTCAACTTTGTCACTCCATCCTCTGTTATCAGCCCAGCCTCCTCTTGTTTGTGTGTAAGGATGGAGTCGTAGCCCGATAACACGAGTGACCGTGACCTTTTGGCATCGTGGGCCAGAGTCTGCTGGGCAGTCTTGATAAGTAGAAGAGGAAGCGACCGACTGCCAGGTTTCCACTGCGGGGCCAAACAGGGCTTAACATATTATTTATGTCACACTGTTTCCTCATAAACAACATTTTCCTTTTTTGGCGTCGTGCAGCCAGCTGGCATGGTTTTTGCCCGCTGACTCGGCTATAGTTTTTAAAAGAACAAGTAGTACTTTGGCTCCGCTGCTGTAAACACTTTAAGCTAATCCTGATCCCAAAAAGTGGCAGTTGGTTTTTAGTATGTATGTAAAAGTGGCTCGTGTCGAAGTGTTGCAGCATCTCTTCGTACAGCTGTCAGTGTTACTGCTGCTTCTCCTGGAGTGCTTAAAGCATGACTGTGGGTCTTATAAATACAACGGTTGTACTATAATTTACGGGCAGAACTAGATTTAGAGTGTAAACATGTAGGACTTATCGTCGTTGGCCTGTAATTTGAAAGAAGAGCATCATGGTATTGCCCTGTCTGTCTGTCTGTCTGTCTGTCTTCAGTTCCTTTGCTTCTTTACTGTTTAGTTCTAAATACTGAGTCAATTTGGAATGAATTAATCTCACCCCACATTTGTTAGATGAGATTTTTGTAATCACCTTGTGTGTGTGTCTACAGAGACATCATGCTATAACTCAATGAATACTCGAGATATCACCATGAAATTACATGGACATATACATATAGCTAATGCACATCAGACGCTATGACCCATTTGAGTAAAGGTCAAAGGTTAAGGTCACAATTAACTAAAAGTTTACGTACGAAGCATAGAAAATCCAAAATGGAGCCTTTTCATTCCCCACTAACAAGAAAGGTAAAGTACTTTATTTATCATTTTACACTGTACAATGAAATGTGTCCTCCACATTTAACCCATCTTTGATGTCATTGGGACACCTGTAAGGATCAGTGGGCACCCATGGGCGGTGCCCAGGGACCCATCTACTGCTGTAGAACCAGACTACTGGTCAGAATCATCTGCTGGAGGATTTGACCATAACAAACATGTTTTTAGGTGATGGGGGAAACTGGAGGACCCGGAGGAAACCCCTCCAGACACAGGGAGAGAAACATGTAAACTCCATAAAGAAAGACCCACATGGTCTGGGAATCCTTTGGCTGCAGTGTAATTTAAAAAAATGACACAGATCCTTGAAGTAGTAACACAGGTGTGTGGATTCTAGACTTTTCTAATATTGACACAAACACAGAGTGTTGTGTGTTGGACTTTTGTCTTGTATGCAGCAATTTTTAAGCATATTCACAGGAAACTAATTCCTGCATATTTGGGATATGCATGTGTCTTTGGTTGTAGTTGAGCATGAAATAAATATTTGCAAATTATAAAAAGTACGGAGCCCCTCTGATGACATGGTGGGAAAAAAATTCAAATTGTGGCCATGTAGTAGAATATGTGCACGAATATCTGGTGGCTAATGGTGGCGGCTGTGGCTCAGTTGGTAGAGCGGGTTGACGGTTCCCATCCCGCCTCTGGCTGTCCACATGTCCAAGTGTCCTTGGGCAATGACACTGAAACCTAAGTTGTTCCCAGTAGGGTCAGGGGTCATAGGTCAGGCAGCCACTGTATCGGCAGCAGCCATCTACTGGTGTATGAGTGTGTGTGTGTGAATGGATGAATGTGAGGAATTGTAAAGTGCTTTGGGCACCAACTGGTGAATAAAAGGTGCTATAGAAGTACAGTCCATTTACCATTACCATTTACTAAATACCAATTTGTGGCCACAACATATTAATCTGTGGCCAAAAATGAGTAAGATGCTAATTTAAAGGTAACGTACTTTATTTGTCATTATACACTGTACAAGTACATTTGTGCATTTAACCCATCCTTGATGCCATTGGGGTAACCTCTAAGGACCAGTGGGCAGCCATGGGCACGAACCCGGGTCTTCTTACTGTGAGGCAAGGGTGCTGGATGGAGGTTTTTTGTTTGTAATTTAAGGGTGTCCTCACACACAAATATAAAAACATTATAAAAACATTAAAAAGTTAATTTTGCATGATATGTTCCCTTTAAAGATGTTCCTGTTTTCGCTCAAACATCCATCACTGCAGTTTTCAGTGGACGAATCTCAACTATTTGGTTAGTTAAGTCCAGATTGGGACTTTTTTTTTTTTTGTTCTTTCTTGTACATGTAGAAAACAGAACATTACATTGTCGAGCAGAGACTCCATCAGGAGTTTCAAAGTCTGCAGTGGCTGTTGACACCAAACTGGAACGTAAGCGACAAAAGAGCGATGTTTCTCGTGATTGTATGTGAGTGACGATGAAGAGGAGTGATAGATCAGTTTCCATCTCTTGTCGACATCTGACACAGTTTGAAAGAAAAACCCAGCAGCGCTTTTGATCCCGTATTTACGCTCCGCAGCTCAACTCTTAAATTTTTTTCAGAGGATAATTTTCAAGACGTATCATGTATAAAATTTGAGCTCCATCTCTGGCTCCGTGCCAGATGATGAGTAGAAGAAGAAGAAGAAGAAAATTGGATTGAAGAGCGGCAGATGCATGATGCCAGGGTTATCATTACCGTCAGTGCGTGTCTGGACAAAAACTGACAAACTTGATTTCACGCTGAGAGCTGTCACTGGCTCAAGCCTCTTCCATCAGCTCCGAACTATGCTTTGGAGGCACAAATGAGCATTACTGTGGTTTGGACACATTAACTTGCACATTTCCTCTCAGTAATTAATTCCCAGCATGTTGATTTCCACACTTCTTCAAGGCTTGTTTGTCAACACATTTGAGCTATTCCCCCCCGGCTTAGCTCAGTCTGCTGTGGTTTTCTCACTCAAATGCACATTTAGCAGTCTAATTATTACTTTGACTGCAGGTTTTTGGCATTTTTATCCCCATCTGTGTTATTTTAGGCTTCGCATCCAGCTTGTTCACCTATATGCCTATACTTTAATTCGTAGTTTGAGAGTCTGGGGAGGTATTTAGAGGGATTTAAAGGCTGCACCCCACATAAAGACATAAACTTTAGTGGGGAAAAAAAAAGACACAGGAGCTTGCAATTAGATTTATTTTATTTTCCCAGCATTAAACAATTGAAAACTGCACTTCCCTCCCTGTTTACATGAAAAGCGGCGCCACACTGTGGGCTGCACCGTTTATTTAAAGATCTTGTGTTTCTTACCGAATATTTCCTTTTAATGGTTGAATTCTGTAACCGTTTTTTTTTTTTGGGGTCGGGCACAGATGGCAGCAGCCGGAGGGAATCCCTGGTGGCTTTGGAGTCGAAAAAAAAAAAAAAAAAAAACCCTCAGAGGCTCACTTCACTGCTCTGATGTGGGCCAATGGCAACCACAAGCTCTCTGGCACGTGATTGGCTGCCGAACCTGCGGCTTCCTGTCTGGGGCCCCTCTGCCCCGCTGAGGAGGAAATGAGAAGGCGGAGAGGGTTGCGTCACAGGAGTCTGGTATTAGTGTCTGCCGCTCATTGAATTTTGAGAGATGTGAATGAAAAAAACCCCACTTTGCTTAACTAATTCCCCCATGTTATTTTGGTGACTTTAAATCGGCAGAACATCACAAAGAAAAGAAAAGAGCTGGCACTGGAAAGAAAGCCTCAAAATAGCTCACTAATTCTCCATTCAAAGGCTGTTTCTGTAAAATGCCAAAGCTAAATCAGGCACCGCTCTATAGTAGGCTTCTGAATTTCCTGTCTGAAATAGAGACCGCTAAGTGCAGTGACCTGCAGCGTCCTGCCATGTCGGTGCCTCTCGCGTTTTTCCCGCCGTCCCAGTTTTAAGTCATCTCTTATACCTGGACGAGGGATAGTCTGAGGGTGCCAGAGGAGAAGAAGCCACATGTTGGATGGAAGTCGTACCTCGGTCCAAAGCTGACATAACACGAGCCAAGTTAAACACCTGCTCGGTGAGTTTGAAACTGCATCCAGCGGTTACATCATCTCACTTCAGAATCAGCTTCGGTTTCTTTTCCGTAAAGACTGAACGCACAGAGGAGCTGCACAAAAAAAAAAAATGCACAAACAAATAGAATATTTTGATTTCATTTGATTTTGATTTATTTGAAATGGAAAAGAAAAAAGAAAAAGTTTAGTAAAAAAACAATGCGACCATGTTCAAAAGGAGTGGGTGGAAGTTCACCAAGCTTAAGGCGAGGCAAATGTATTAGTACAGCAGTACTCATAGTACAGTATAGCACATTTTGTGTAGAGGACAATTCAAGGTGCTTTACATAGAATATATAAGAAAATTTAAATGAAAAACATTATTAAAATGTATTAAAAGACAGTCAAAATAAAAGACATAAAAACATTTAAAAGACAGTTTACCGGGTTCTCACCAGGAAATTTGTCCAGTGTAACGTTACCAGGACGGCCCGACACTACGCACATGTGCAATAGCCTTCAATAAATCTCGTGAGCGACCGGCCCAGATGTCAGCCAATGAGCGTCACGCAGATGCTCCAAATGCTCATGATTTAGGTCATTATTCACTATGGGTGTGAATAGTGAAAACTCACAAAACGATCTGATTCAAATTTCGATTCACAGACTACGATCCAATTCAGGGTGATTCATAACATTTTTAAACAATTCGATTCAAACCAATTTCATTCAGTTTGATTCAATACAAATTGATAATTTAACTGCAAGGACTTTATTTACTTTGTTATTGAGGAGAAAAAGAAACACAAATATAATTTCAAAACCATGTCTTTTTGTTTATTTAGTGTCACAGAGACAATAGAGCAGGAACTACTGAAAAATATACCTGTAAATAAGTGATATTAATGATAATATACCTGTAGATAAGTGATATTAATGATAATATACCTGTAGATAAGTGATATTAATGATAATATACCTGTAGATAACTGACATTAATGATAATATACCTGTAGATAACTGATATTAATGATAATATACCTGTAGATAACTGATATTAATGATAATATACTTGTAGATAACTGATATTAATGATAATATACCTGTAGATAACTGATATTAATGATAATATACCTGTAGATAAGTGATATTAATGATAATATACCTGTAGATAACTGATATTAATGATAATATAATGTCACTGAAACTATATCCACTGATTTGATTTAAAAAAAAAAAACTCTTTCTGATGCTGGTGTCTGGTTTACAGAAGTATTTTTTAAAGTATGACAGCAGAGGGAGGTGTGACTGTCTCTTCCACCACTGGAGTAGGTCAGGGGTCAAGGGTTAAGGAATCCTCGATTTTCAGGTACAGTCAACTGTACAAAGAGTTGTTGTTTTGTTGTCTTATTTTTGGTTTTATTTTGAAAAATGAATGAAGGAATGATATACGATTCAAATCCCCTTCCTCCAAAAGAAAAATAAATCTACATTTATTAAATACATATATACATGTAGGAGCTCATGATGTAATATCAGTTCATAAGGCAATAACTTAAATATAATAAAATTTCATAATGTAATAATCGACTCATAATGTAATCAAATCATGAGCGCATAATGTAATAATAACTTATTACATTATGAGTTCAGCTCTATAGCAACTCATAATGTAATAAAAACTCAATATGTAACAATGGTTTATACTGAGAGAAAAGTTACATCATCACTATTTTTTTTACCTTTGTCATTGCTGCAAAGTGAAAGGTTAACTATGGTTACGTAATGCATTTGAAGCAATTCTATAGTTTATTAAGCCATTGTTGCATCATGAGCTTTTATTACATTATTACATAAAAGCCTTTAGTTGAAATACAAACATAGCTGGCATCCTTTTATGAGGAGTTCACTCACCTTTTTTTGTTTTGCTTAAGAGTGACACTGTTTTTGTCTTAGTGCTGTATCTTGTGAACAATTTATTTACATATTTAATATATAACTTTATACATTTATTGTTTTTCATTACAAGAATTTGTTTTACTTTACACGAATCAATAGCCATAGATTTCATTATTACTTTATCAATATTATTGAAGTATTTCGACAGGTAAATACCTTAATTATTTCCTTATTACATCTCTAAAATACATATTGTATTTTTCTCCTAAACCTTTTTTTTTATATACTCATTTAGTTTAACTTAAAAACTTTTTTTCTGAGTTTTCCACACAAAATGTGTTTGATAAAGCCTGAAAAAACTACTTGTCATTCATTTCTTGGTTGATCAACTATTATTTTATTATTAACAATGACCCTGTGACTGATCGACTTAAATGGCCTCAAACATTTTGCTTCAGAAAGTCGTTAAAACGCCCATCCACAGTCGACAAATGCCACTACAGAAGAAGCGATTATGTGTTTAAGGCACATTTATTTTCTGCAGGACCTGATTATGTCGAAACATTCATGTAATTTTCTTCTTTCTTATGAGGTGCTACTTGTCCTGTGCTATTTTCATGCTGTAACCCCCCGCCTGCAGCGTTGGTGGTCTCGCATGATGGCTCTGGAAACTGAAGAATCGACTGCCCTGGTATTAACTCCGTGGGCTGAAGACGTGGAATCAACGAAACTGTATGGCACTGGTCTCTGGCCCAGCCCAGCTCAGCTATGTTCCTCGATTACCAGTATTTTAACGTTCTGATTGATGGTCTACTCTTTCCACCCCCCTGGTCGTTTGGTCTGAAGTTGTCCGGAAATCGTTAATCCACATCAAACTTAATCGCATTACCCTCATGGGAGACCATTGTAGTGGGTTTTGCTTTGATGTGGGAACGATACCAGCAGCACCAGCAGCTCACCAGGACACTTCAGTGTGTCATGTTTCACGCTCTGCTCCCAGGTTATTAGTAGCTGTAGCCTGGTGGATGTGATGTCCTGTGGAGTGTGGTTTCCTACAGAAATCAGGTACAAGTGTGCCTTTGAGCCGCCCACCATGGCTTTTAACTATATAGTCATGAGTGAACGGTTTATTTGAAGACTCTGAGGTACATTTAGACTGTCCAAAAACATAATTTCTTGTGTTATACTCTAAACCAGGGGTGTCAAACTCATTTTAGTTCAGGGGCCACATTCATCCTAATATGGTATAAAGTGGGCTGGACCAGTAAAATTATATAAATAATAAGATAAAAATGTGTAAAATATTGTTAAATTTCTGTGTTTGTGAGCGGGAAAAAAAGCTAAATTCTCCAATAAAAATGGTCACATATACAAACTACGTGAACGTAACACAAACAAATATGAACAACCTGTAAATTCATAAGAAAAATAAATGCAATGTTGAGGATATTATGCTTTAGTTTGTCATTTATACACATGCGCCACAACGTACAGATCATAGTCGACGAACAAATATACACAACATTTAGTAACAGGCTGAATATTGGTAAAATTCCACAAAGTATTTCAGGTTATTTACAATTTTTTTGTAAAAGTTTAGTCTTTTTTCTACTTTATTTTACACTAAAACAAAAAGGAGAATTAGTTTAAGGTTGTTCTCCATTATTTCTAGATTATTATGATAGTATTTTACTAATCCACTTTAGATTGAATTGACATAAATGAGTTGAAATTCCTTGATTATTAATTACCTTCAGTGTAATTCTTGCATTTCACACATTCATCCCAGGGGCCACACTGGACCCTTTGGCGGACCGAATTTGGCCCCCGGGCCTTATGTTTGACACCTCTGCTCTAAACGTATGCACCTTTTTGGTCCTTTTCTGCTTCCATTATGGTGCAGATATCTTTGCTGTAAACACTGTTTGACCAATTTAACAGTATAAAGCTCTATTGAGTTTTTTTTTTTTTAAAAACCATTGAAAAACAAGTTAATTAAGGAGTTTGACACAACTAAGATGAAACCCTGTTGTTGTTTTCTTTTCTTGTGTTCTATTTCTTGTATTATTGATATGCTGCTGATTCTATGAATTGTATAGGATAGACTAAATAAACCTAGGCTTCTGCCTACACCTTTTTCAGTTACAGAACCAGTAAAATAATAATTATTGGACATATATGTATATGTATATACCTATGATGTTATGACCCCCCGATTGTAAACGTATTCCTCAGCGGAGGAAAAGAAACTTTCCAGGATTCCCTTATTAGCAGTGAGCAAAGCGGGAAGAGCCGAGCACTGAATCCCTATCCAATGGGTGGGCATGGAAATGTGGCGTACAGAAGACCACTTGTCCGGTTGTCATTGCGCCAGGGTCTGGTCTTCAGAGTAAATGCAGCTCAAAGCAGGTGGTGAACTCCATCTGAGGCTAAATACTGACACCAGACTGATGGTCAACAAGTACCTGAAGGGAAAGTTAAAAGAACTTTGAACAAAGAGTTGAAGAGGATGTGAAACCGTTAAGAGGTAAACAGGTGGGGTCCGCGCAGTCCACCCCCAGGATTCCACCTCGGCGGGTCAGGGTCGGTGCTCGGTGCTGGGAGGACCCCCTCGTGGCACCTTGCCTGGATTTCACAATGTTGTAATTTACAACTTCAACACAAATTCAGCCGATCCCCGTGAATTCAGTGCGATGTTGCAATTTTAACCAATCACCGCCACTTTCCCATAAAATGTGACCAAACATTTGCGACATCTTGAGCTGCTCCTTCCTCCTGTTCCTGTTTGCCTTACAGTATGAAGAGCAGTTTGAATTTGAGACTAAAAATCATGCAACATCGGATATTTTAGGACGAAACAATTACTTAATTAATTAATTAATTAACATATATATTAGGTGCACTGTTGTTTTTGAGGAAATTAAAGTCTTTAAAGTGTGCCTTATAGTCCGGAAAATACGGTAATAAAAAGAAATGGTAACAAATGTTATTAACCAAACGAACATGCTTGGTCCAGCCATGGGTTAAATTCCTCTTGGTTTGCATCAGTTTCTGTTTCTCATTAATTACATAAACCTCTGAGCTCAGAAGACAAAATGCAAATATTTCCTCTTACATGTCAGTCACATCAGCTCCATGATCTTGTATCTAGTTTTTAAACAACAGATGCTGCTGACTCAAGACTCATTCTTGACTATCTGCTTTGAAGGCACGGATCTCCTTCCCAAATGTTTAGTTCATTACTGAAAACCAGAGATGACAAATCTGCATTTCTGTGCCGCAGACGCTGACTGATTATCTCGTATCAGGATCTCTGCCAAACGCTTCCTCTTAAAACTCTTGGAGGATCAGAAGCCGCTGCTCTCCCGTCTCAAGCCGGGTTCTTTCAAGCCAAACATGCCTTTTGATTTAAGACTACTTCAAGGAGGTGCTATTCATGTGGGACAAAGCGCAGGTCTGTGGTCGTTCTCGCAAACAGGACACATCACAGACGGGACGAAGGGGAGGAGGTGCTGGAGACGAGCGCCGCGGATAAGAACGGAGATCCTTCCGGTTACTGATAGGGATGGTGCCAACAGCAGCACCAAAGACAGACAGGCTGGAGGTCACCTGATGCTTTATCTGTCCTGCTGTAAACCCCTCTGGCTCTGCTGTCAATAGTGTCCAACCAACTCCTGTCTCTGTCCATGGATGACAGCTTGTCTTTAAAGGAACACATTCAGTATTTGGTATAAAAAAAAAATATAATTAAAAAGCAAACATTTTTATTGGGATTTTACGATACAGTAAACTGAGACAGAACATTGTTAAAACTTCTGTTTCACATAAAAAGAAAAGCAGGACTTATTTACGGTGGCCGGGAGGAGCAAACTAAAATGTGAAACACTTTTACAAAGCTTGAGACAAAATGACATTGTAGAAAACATTTTACATATCATAAAACAAAATAACATTTAATGTTACATATTTAAAAATCCAGAGACAAATTTACAAAACGTGAAACACTTTTACAAACTCCAACTGGAAAAGGAATGTACCAACTCTGTTGTTGGTTAATATCATTTTGTTGTACGTTAAGCAAAATGTTTTCTGCAATTTAATTTTGTCTGAAGCTTTGGGAAAGTGTTTCACATTTTGTTAAATTGGTTTGCACCTCCCGGCCATCGTAAATAAACTCTGCTTTTCTTTTTACGTGAAACAGAAGTTGGCAGTTTTACTAATATTCTGCCTCAGTTCATCATTAGTCCATGTGTTTTACTACTTCTACAAAGACACTAAACTTAGTAACGGAAGCAGAAAATGGTTCAAACTGTGTCTAATTTTCTTTAGGCATTTCAGGTTGTTCACATTTGTTCAGGTTTTTCACATTTTATTGTTACTGGATAGTTTGTAAATATTAATATTTTCATAATTTCATATAATGTTTTGTTGTAAAACAATGAGAAAAAATTTAATTTGTCATCATTTATAGGCAAGAAATTAGAAGAAAATATAGAGTCATTTAATAGGTGATTATGCTTTTCATCCCAGGGGCCATATTGGAACCTTTGTCGGGCCGTATTTTGCCCCTGGGCCTTCTGTTCTACAACTAAAACATGTCCTCTACATTTCATGTCTGGCCAAATCCGGCCCCCGAAAGGGTCCAGTCCAGCCCCTGGGTTAATTTGCAAAATAAAACAAATGATAGTGAATATACTGACAATTTTATTTCAGGTTCCACATACAGATCAAACTGGGTCGAATTTGTGTATCATTCATTCATTCGTTTTTCAAAGTAAAACCACGAAAAAACGAGTTGTTTCTTTATTATTTGTTTGTAGTTGACATTATTTATATATTATGTCATTATTTTAGTGGTACAGTCCAATTCGATTCAAATTTGGTTTAATGTGGCTCCTGGTTTAGATGTAAAAGAGTTGAGTTCAGGTCTTAACATCAACAGCAGTAAAATTTAAAGTTCAGTATCTTACCTGACACAATAGCTGCTCTTATTTTTTAATCTTAATTTAATGTATTTTTTTTCTACATATAGTTTGCAGAATGTTTCCTTGTAGTGGAGTATTGTGACAGTGTCTTATTAGTACATTTGTTTAACCACTTCCTCCACCTCTGCTCCTTTTTCTTCCTCTTTCTTCCTTTTGTTGTAATGTAGGGTGATAAGACTGGACACTGCAAAGAGTGGCTCCCTGTTCTGCTATCTAATCAGCGTTTTGTTTTCTGGGGGGCTGGAGGATGCTCTGTTTGCTGTCCTGATATCCTTGTATATAGACGTCCTTGTGTGTGTAAGAGTGTGTAGTTACAAGACAATGGAGCGATTTTTTTTTTTAGACAAAATGAAGCGTATTCAGAGGAAAGTAATGCGTGCGTATTTGGGATATGCATGTGTCTTTGGTTGTAGGTGAGCAGAAAATTAATGTCCATTTGTACTGATAATGTTTTGTGTGTTTGATATTTGTCAGAATACGAATCAAAAAGTTATGACGTCAAAAATGACATTCATGAACTGAAGCGTTACGAATACACTGTCTTCCGTACTCATAACTTTTCATTTTGTGAATGTCATTTTTGACGTCTTAACATTTCATTTGGTGTTCTGACAAACGGCAGCTGTGGCTCAGTTGGTAGAGCGGGTCACCCAATGACGGTTCACGTCTCGGCTCTGTCTGTCCACATGTCCAAGTGTCCTTGGGCAAGACATTGAACCCTGACTTAGTCTCCCAGTAGGACTGACAGAACCTACTGGTGTATGAGTGTGTGTGAATGGGTGAATGTGAGGCTAATGTAAAGAGCTTTGAGCACCATGAAGGTGGAGATAAGTAGAACATGTGTACTAATTACTAATTCGTGACCACAAAATATTAATTTGTGGACACTAAATACTAATTTCTCCCAACTTGACTTTCTCTCTTGCTCCTTTTGTGCCATGGGCTGCTTTTGACATTGTACGTCACCTTCACAGAAATTCAGTTGGAGTGTATTTGCCAGGTCCATCCATCACAGGTCACCACAGGACACAAGTGAGTCACTGCAGATCCTGTTGTCTATGCTTCCTTATGCGGATACTGCTGAGAGAGTAGGAAAGGAGACACTGGGTGACTACCCATGAACACACTTGGTTTGTAAGACGGGTTTAAGAAATTACAAATACAGACACGAAAGAGAGAAGGACCCAGTGCCAGTACTTCCCCCAGCATTTCAGCTCCTAAGGCAGTTTAGACTGAACTGGACGTGGACAACATTCCTCAGGCTACTATAAACAATTTCATGAACTTGATGAGATGAGGATGTGTGGCACTACGTGATGCAAACGGGGGACATACCAGATACTGACTGATGTGAAAATTGGGGTTTTTAACCCCAGGTCTTATTGGAAACCATTTTGAACATGTTGCCAGGTGCATTGTTTGCATATTTTCTTTATGCGTCAGAAATTGATCACTGTTTGTTGTTGTAAACATTGATATCTATGCCATAAAAAGTAGTTATACATTTCATGTTGCATTTATAATTTTGTTCAGTTTAGTTTCCTGAGAATATGCTTAATGCTTTATCCCAAAACTCACTCCGCACAAGACAAAAGTCCAACACACTCCGTCTTGGTATCAATATTAGAAAAAGACTTGAATCCACACACCTGTGTTACTACTTGAAGGATCTGTATCATTCTTTTTTTAAATTACACTGCTGCTGAAGGAATGCAGGTGTCATTGATGTTTCACTTCATCACTTCACTGTGCTTACTGCCACCTCTCTGTAATTTACATTTATGTTGAATACACTGCTGTAATATGGGGTGACTGAAAAAAAAAAAAAAAAACACCCAGAGTGAAATCTAGTATTTGCAGACAGCGTAACCCCTCCCGTCCTCTCTCCCCACGTCTAATCACAGTCTTCTGGCTGTCAGATCGCCATATGTGCTGACTGTGTGAACCCGAACCAGGCCCCTGGATTGGCTGCACATGTATTAACACCGGTATTCCATGTATTCTAGTTTAATTTATTTGAACGACGTGGAGAAAGAGAGTAGCTCGAAGTGTATGAATAGAATCCCAGTGTTTCCATGGCTCCCCGCAGAATGAGAGAGCAGGGGAGTTAGAAGGAAAAAAAGAAAAAAAAAAAACGGAACGCTATAGCATGATGATTTGGGGTTATGAAAACATGTCCGACACATGTGCTCTCAATAAGGGGCGGTCAAATGGAATCAGCGACTTGGAGGAATTAGGGAGTCGTGGATTGTGGCGTGGAACTTGGGGAGCGCTGAACAGTAGAAAGTATGCCAGTTCCAGCTGGTGCTCTTTAGAAATTAGGACAGATGCCAGAAGCTTACTGTATCTTCCAGTGTACCGTATTTTCTGCAATATAAGGCGCACTGGACTATAAGGCGCACTGTCGATAATTTTTTTTCATTTTTTTTTTGTTATTCATACATAAGGCGCATTAAGTGAAGTCAAAATGATGAGATAAAAAAGTCCAAATTATGAGATAAAACCTCAAAATCATGAGATCAAAAATCTAAATGATTAGATAAAAAGTCAAAGTTCCAAGTTGCTAAACACTACCAGAATTACAGCAATCCATATATAAGGCGGATTGTGGTTTTTGCAGAAAACTAAAGCCTTTTAACTTCACCTTATAGTCCAAAAAATACAGTACTTTTTTATTTTGGTTTCTCTCTCTCTCTCTCTCTCTCTCTGTCTGTCTGTCTGTCTGTCTGTCTGTCTCTCTCTCTCTCTGTCTGTCTGTCTGTCTGTCTCTGTCTGTCTCTCTCTCTCTCTCTCTCTCTCTCGCTCTCTCCCATCTCTCGCCTCCTTGTTTCCGTCTGGTTGACACAGTAATAATGCAAATGTGTCCAGAGAGACTTGAGTGGAAGGAGGAGTTCTTTGTTTCTTGCTCTTGACAAAAAAAAAAAAAAGCAGGGCTATAGTTAAGGAGTAAAATAGTTTCAAAACTTGGCTCCCCTGACAGTTGTAGCCTAGATTAATGCCAGGACTATATGATGTGTTTCTAAGGCTGTTTTCCTACAGATTAAATAACCTGAAGCCACTGCACTGGCATACTGGCCTACATTTCCCCTCACCCTTCAGTTACCCCAAATATCTGTAAAACAGAACCAGAAAAAACAAAACCACAATCTTCGAGCTGCCTCGTCTTTACTGGTCCAGGATTTTCTTCTCAAGGGAAACCTTATTATTATTGGAGCAGTTGTTAATAAAAATACATTCTGTCATGCAATTATTAGATTAGATTCAACTTTATTGTCATTACTCAATATACTATATTTTCTGGACTATAAGGTGCACTTAAAAGACTTTAATTTCCTCCAAAAATGACAGGGTACCTTATAATACAAAGTTGTTTATATATGGATCAATTCTGGTTGTGCTAAGTGACTTAGAATTTTGACTTTTTCATCTCATTATTTTGATGAGAAAAATGCAAATAAACATGTATTTAAAATGCAATATCAGATCACTATGAAATAAAACATTTTAATGCAGTTTTTGTTTAAGAAGCGACTTTTAAATACAGTCTAATACCAATATATTTCCAGGTAAACATGTTAGTGCAGATCAGGTTTAAGAACAGACCAGTTACAGTAATGATATGAACTAAAACAACTAAACCCATGAATATACAAGAGAACAACTGTCCACTGGACTGACCAGTATGCATCAAAGGGTTAAAAATATTACATTTGAAGGCTATAAGAGTACTTTAATTTAACAGTACTGCAACGGCTGGAATAAATATAAGTAAAATAATTTTCAAAATGAGCAAAAAATGTCATTAGTGTTTAGTTTTAATCTCATATTTCAGTTTCAGCTAACCCTACTACTACTACTACTACTACTACTACTACTACTACTAATACTACTAATACTAATATTAATAAGGATAATATTTTTTTCCTCATTTTGAGGCAGGTTTTTTATGCGTTTGTCGGTTGTGTGTATATTCCAACTATGTAAGCACAGTAAAGTAAATTTATCCAGGACCTTTCACAGGCAAGAGAAGTCACAAAGTACTTCACAAAAGACAATAAAATACATGATAAAATTACAATGCCAAAAAGGTATAAATTCCAATAAAACATGATGGACATAAAACGACCCATAATCCACCGCTGTTAAAACGCCAGGAGAAAGAAATGGGTTTTAAGTTTGTTCATAAAACCATCATGTCCAACTTTCTGCTCACTTGAAACTTATTGTACCACTACTTCCTAAAGTTTCTACTGTTTCTTTGTAATAATAAAAACGTTTTTTTTCTTGAACTACAGACTGGAATGCCTTTCGAGATAGGCTACATCTGTGATTTGTGATACTGGACTGTACAAATAAAACCTGAGATGAAACTAGAATTTATTGATCAGTACTATTTCTGAAATACTAAAGTACTTTTAATACAGGCTTGATTTCAGTTGGGATAAATATTGATATATAGTTTTTTTTCCTCAATTTTATGTTTTTTTTAGGAGTTCCCCTGATTGATGGTGGCACAGTGCGACTCCCTCGTCTCATTGGTCTGTCTCGAGCCCTTGACCTTATTTTGACTGGACGACCAATTGGAGCCCAGGAAGCTTTGGCCTATGGACTTGCAAACAGAGTTGTCCCCAACGGCCAAGGTACCAGAGTTTGTCGAATTTATCGTGTTGTATTAACTCTTTGATGCATGAATTAGGAGAACCTTAGTCAAGATTTTTTTCCCTCAGTGTTTTTATTCCTCTTTAGGCTGAAAAAAGGAACGTGATTGAAATCTTTTTAATGAACCTTTTTTATAGAGTTACAAAAATGTTCACTAAGATGGACTATCACTAACCTGATTGTCACCAGATGGTATCTCACAATACCATCTGGGACCCTTCTGCAACCGATCCGTTTTCAGAGGAGGGGCCTTATCTAAAATGCTTACATGTGATTAGATGAAGAATCTGTCCGTCATCTTGACTGACGCGCCACTTCAGCCACTCACATTGAACTCAAGCTGTGATGCTTTACGTCACACCAGCCATAAAGTTGCCCAGTCATGGGGTAGTCCCACCTGGCGATACTGATTGGCTCGTTAATTTTGAAGAAAACCTGAACCACATGGTACTCAGATGGTTGTGTTAGCGTAGCCAGCAAACCTGATATGTCCTTATGACAGAAGCATTCTGAGTCTATATAAGAGAACAGCTGTAGAATAACTGTCCACTGTAGTGACAAGTGTGCATCAATGGGTTAATAGAAGTATCAAATGTAAATGGTAAATGGACTGCACTTATATAGTTCTTTTCCACCTTCATGGTGCTCAATGCGCTTTACATTAGCCTCTCATTCACCCATTCACACACACACTCATACACCAGTAGGTTTCTAAGGTCAGTCCTACTGGGGGCCTAAGCCAGGGTTCAGTGTCTTGCCCAAGGACACTTCGACATGTGGACAGCCAGAGCCGGGACGGTCGTTGGGCGACCCACTCTACCAACTGAGCCACAGCCGCCCAAATAAATCTACATCTTAAGATCTATTTTAGATCCTAATTACAGCATTTTTTCTTATAAAATTGCTAATAAACAGATTTGCTCATTGTTACCAACAGAAAACGGTCTATTTTCATAAATCACCATCCGAGGCAGATTGTTCATGGTGTATGTACAGTGTACAGTATCAGGTATTAAAGGGACATTTAATGACAAATGGGAGCGATGTGAAGACTGGATATGTGAGAAGCTGGAAGCCTTAAAGTCTACAGGGGGGGAAACGGGAACTATTATTCACTGTGACGGCAAATGATGTAGTCCACGAGCAGAGACGACCCTGTGACCCATTTTCACTCAGGAAACCCACATTTTACGGCACACTCTTGTAGGTGGGATCAGACAAGAGGCGTATATAATGTAAATATGTTTGAGTGAATCTGTTTTCTTTATTTGGCTTCAACACCCCTGCTGAAGCTGTAACTCACCATTAGCGCTGTCCGCTCCTCACTCATTCGAGCAGCAGTCTGAGGATTAAGCTATGCACGCATTTCAATATGGCATTTCCTGTGTTATATTAACGCACGAAGGACTCGCCGTATCCTTAAATCCCGAAAAAAGCCTTTCCATGTGCCCTTCGCGGCTCCACGGCCAATTCCCCTCCTCCCTCTTGTCTCCTTAGACGTTAGTGACAGATTAGCTTAATTCTTTTAGGAAGTTCCTCTTCCTCCATTCGGGGCCTGGACCTAATTGGTCTCTCTGAGGGATGATCACTTAGCGCGGGTTTGACATCAGAAAGAAGCAAAGAAGTAGCTGTACGTACATACAAACACACACAGACGGCATCAAAGTGTGCCATCACGAGGCGTAGTTTTTTTCCATAGGACTAATTTGGTTGTGGTCCAGAGCTTTAATGTGGGCAGCGAGTGGCACGATAAGGCGCACAACTCTGCAGGACAACTGTTGTATATGAGGAGGCAGCTTTGACTGTATACTTCCAGTACTAGGAAGGGTTGTTTTTTGCTTTTCTGCATAATGTATATCCTGTTTGTCCATACTGACCTCATGTTGTGACCACAGCTTTACCGGCAGCCCTGCAGTTAGCAGAGCAGATCAGCTCCTTCCCTCAACTGTGTCTGAGAGCAGACCGCTCCTCAGCCATATACAGCTGCTACAACGCTGCCTCCTTCACACAGGTACGACTGAGGAGCAGAGGTGGTCAAAGTACTCACATTCTGTACTACAGTAGAAGTACAGCTACTGGTGTGAAAAAAATACTCTGGTAAAAGTACAAGTACTGATTCAACTGCTTTGAGTACAAAAGTAAAACTGCTTTTTTTTTAACAAAATACTTATTTAACCGGGAAAAATCTGAAAAGTTTCAAAAGTTTTTAAAAGACAACCTTTAAAAGTGAGGTACTGTGTAGATAATGTGTTTGATAGGGTCTCTGTACTCAGTTTTGTGGGTATGGACAGAGAAGTTAGGAAATATGGGGGAAAAAAGTCACAATTGAGATAAAAAAGTTAGCATGAGATTTGAAAAAAATTACAAATGAGGTTTAAAACATGCATAATTTTAAGAGAAAATGTCAAAATGATGAGATGAAATGTTAAAATTGTCAAATAAAAAGTCAGAATTATGAGATAATAGTCATATAACTATAATATATAAAGTCACAGTTTCTCTCCTCCAATGATTTTCCTTCTGAAGCGATTTTTTTTCTATTCTGAGAATGTAAAGAGTATAAAGTAATAAAGTACAGATATATTATGTGTATATATATATATATATATGTATATATGTATGTGTATACATATATATATATATATATATATATATGTATATGTATATACGTATGTATATATATATATATATATATATATATATATATAAGTACATATATTTATGAACAAATGTAGGGAGTAAAAGTAAAAGGTTTCCAGAAAAATAAATTCTCCAGTAAAGTACAGATACCTTAAAAAAAATCTACTTAAGTACAGTAATAAAGTACTTTTACTTAGTTGTTTCCCACCAATTCATTAATCTTGGGTGAATCTCGAGTTACATTTTTTTTTTTTTATGCGATGTCCTTTTGTACTCCTTTTTTTTTTCTTTAACTTTTTTAAAATCAATAACAGACGTAAACTGTCACTTACGTCACAAAACATTCAAGAACTTTTGAACCTCTAGTCCTATGATTATAGTGAATAAATCAGATCAAATCTACACTACTCTCTAAGGTTTTTAGTTGTGTAACGTTTCCTCTTTGGGTGTGTAGAGACTGTGGTTAATACAACATTGATTCCTCTGGAAAAACTTTAATTCAATAACTACCTATGCTTTTCATAGGTGTTTTTATATCAAAACAAACAAAAACAAAATAAATATTCGAAAAGGAGTGAGAAGTAAAACATTTTAAAGGCAAAATTATGAGATTAAAAGTCAAATTTGTGAGATCTTGCCAACCCGCTTTATTCTCACTAGGGTCACAGGGGTCACTGGGGTCACTGGGGGCCTAATCCAGCTACAATGGGTGAAGGCAGGGTACACCCTGTATGAGTCTTCAGTTCATCTCAGGACTGAACATATATAGACGAACAATCACTGTCACATTTACACCTATGGACAATTTAGATTAACCAGTTAACCAGTTAACTAGTTAACCTATCAGTGCATGTGTTTGGATGGTGGGAGGAGCCAGAGTACCTGGAGAAAACCCATGCAGACATGGGGAGAACATGTAAACTCCACACAGAAAGGTCTGGACTGGGAATAGAACCAACAACCTTCTGTCTGTGAGGCACCAGTGTTAACTACTGCACCACCAGTGTTAACTACTGCACCACCAGTGTTAACTACTGCACCACCAGTGTTAACTACTGCACCACCAGTGTTAACTACTGCACCACCAGTGTTAACTACTGCACCATCAGTGTTAACTACTGCACCACCAGTGTTAACTACTGCACCACCAGTGTTAACTACAGCACCATCAGTGTTAACTACTGCACCACCAGTGTTAACTACTCCACCACCGTGACGCCCAAAATTATGAGATAAACGTAAAAATTAATTGGTTGTTGATTAAAAACTATTAAGTGTGTGTCAGAACAGTCTTTTTTTTGTTTCCTTTAATCTTTTATGCAGGCGATGCAGTATGAGATGGACAATGGACTTCCTGTCATCTCATCAGAAAGTGTTGCTGGGGCGACAAGGTTCACTTCTGGATCAGGAAGAGGAGGGCAGTTTTAAGGCTGTAGAGTTGACTGAAGCCTGATGAATATTAACTTCAGGTGATCGAACACATCCTCTTTCACCTTCATGTCAGACTAAATAAATGTGCTTTACTTCCTGAAATGAAAAAAACTGATTCAAATCTAAATATGCCTTAAATATGAATACAGTTTGAAATGTTGTTGCAGTAATTTGTTTTTATAGTAAAATCATCCATTGGCAGCTTCTTCACTTTTCTGTGTGTGTTGACTCTTGTAGACATGTAACTGTAAAACATTGTTTTACTCCATTCACCAAAACTTTAAATTTTTCATACTTTTCCTGCCCAGTTAAAACCACGTATCTGTAAATGTTTGTTTCTTCATTACCTGAATATTCCCATACATGTTTAAGTCATCCTACTTCTGTGAAGCGTCAAAGCTAAATAAACTCTTACAAACTTTTTTGTATCAACTACAAAATATACCGTTACAAAACTGTAAATAATATCTAATAGAATTCCTCTACATCTTCCTTTCAGCAAAAATGGGTCACAGAGCTGTTTTAGTGGATCACCATCTGTCAGCTGGTGATATGTGACCCACCACCAGTAAACCAGGCATAAGTGTGTGTAAATCCAAACAGAGTTATGTGTGTATCTTGGTAGAGTGGAAACTAAGGTTTAAGATGGTGAAAAAATGATGTTTCTATCACAAGTAGAACCAAAGTTATGGTCATTTTAATATCCACATTTGGACATATTTTACAATTTGCATATTTTTAGATATTGTCCGTTAAAGTTTTGGATTGTTTTGGGGTAGGAAGTCCTTAGCAATGCATAATAATTGCCATGGCTCAGTTGGGAGAGTGGGTCGTCCATTGACCGAAGGGTTGGCGGTTCAATTCCCGCTCTGTCCTAGTCAGTCCGTTGTGTCACTTTACCCTCCTTGCCTCCAGTGTCACTCACACTGGTGTATGAATGTGTATGAATGTTGGAGGTGGTCAGAGGGGCCGTAGGCGCAAAATGGTAGCCACGCTTCTGTCAGTCTGCCCCAGGGCAACTGTGACTACATATGTAGTTTACCACCACCAGAGGGAACATGTGAGAGTGAATGAATAATGGATCAATAATGTAAAGTGCTTTGGGTGCCTTGAAAAGTGCTATAGAAATCTAATCCATTCATTATTATTAATTTGTATCCGATTGACACAAATTGTTGACAGATGTTAAAGGACACTCTGATGGACATGTCACAGAAGTTTTATATATTATAATAATAGGACAGAAGTGTGACGTATTATAATCATTTGGCTTACACCATTGGACAGAACATTCAATATAAGCTTTTACCTCGTACCAAACACTTGGGTGTTTACCCACGGAACGGAGATCGTTTTGTTCGGCGAAAAGAGGTGGAAGTCGTCTTTGTCTTTGCTCAGCAATACCTGAACTTTTGTCGCCGCTTAAATAATTGACTCAATAAACACCTTTATTGATTGGATTTCAATGTAATGACCACAGGAAGTGAACATAGAGGTGTTAAGGTACCGTTTTTTGATAAGGTGTAAACACTAATAAGAAATTTCCTTCCAGCCTAAATTTGGCTGTAGCTCTGAACGGCTCAGCGCCACTTATGCCTGGTTTCGTGGTGGTGGGTCACATATATGGGATTTAATTTACCATATTTTCCACACTATAAGGCGGTTTATTTTTTCATATATAAGGCACAAGTAAAAAAAAAGAGATAAAAATCCATATATAAGGTGCTCATCATTTTTTGGAGAACATTAAATCTTTTAAGTGTCACCTTATAGTCTGGAAAATACGGTAATAGTAAAATTGACAGTCACATTTTCCTGCACAATGACGAGTTTACACTTACACACTTTGGAGTGTGTGTGTGTGTGTATGTAGTATTTTCAGCAGTACTTTTACTTAACTGAATACTTCTTCCTTTCCTGATCCCAGTCATATAATTATTGCAGAAGATTCAGCATTTGTTGTTGAATCAGTGACAGGTGTAAACATCCTTTAATTTTACATGTCGAAGTGATGTGTGTGTGCTTGTATTTCTATCTTTATGGGGACATTGATATGTTTACACATTCACACCATGGGGACCTCTGACACTATGGGGACCAAAATTCCCCATGAGGGTTAAATATAAATAAGATTTAAAAAAATTTTTAAAAAAAAGGTCCCCACTAGTAAAATACAAAATGATGTGGCCCTATACATACATTAATTAGATTTTTCTGGAAGTCCTCATAAAGCATAAGGTTAAACGGGTGCAAAATGAAACGTATATTTTTCAAAGGTTTGAAGATGTTTTTTATGTATTTATTTTTAATCATTTATTTTACTTATTTTTTAATTTTGTGTTTATAATTTTTAAATGACTATTATTAGTATTTATTTATATTTTTTGCATTATTATTATTATTTATTTATTTATCAATATTAAAGTAATTGTCTAATTTTCATTATTATTATTATTGTTTATTTTTCTTTGATTTAAAAAAAGAATGTGTTTACACTCGCTACCCAATGGCTACTTGATTACAAACTTGGTCCTCATGAGACATGGAAGCAAGTGTGTGTGTGTGTGTGTGTGTGTGTGTGTGTGTGTGTGTGTGTGTGTGTGTGTGTGTGTGTGTGTGTGTGTGTGTGTCTGTGTAAAACTCACGTTGTGTAGAAGAAACACATCAAAGATTCAACTCCATTTGTGAGTCAGTTTGTGTGACCTTTCTATGACCTTTTGATGCTCTTCAATAAAAAAGGTCCCAGAGGAAGAACTTAAGAACTAAATGTAATACGTGTGTGTGTGTGTGTGTGTGTGTGTGTGTGTGTGTGTGTGTGTGTGTGTGTGTGTGTGTGTGTGATAGATACAGACAGACAAAGACCTCATTAGGTCTAGGAGGTGTCCTGTCTAGACAGTGTGATGACAGGACACAGAACCTCTGTTTAATGTTTCCTCCTCCTCCCTCTGCTTCCAGTTCATCCAACATACACACATCACCTGCCCTGTGCCTATGGGGACGCAAACACACACACACACATGCAGTCGCTCAGTGTCAAGTAAAAATGTTAACGATATGTAGAAGTACACGTCTGCTGTAGTACTCTCTCTGCTGAAGGAGGTCTGTGTAGTTTTGGGCTGAATCCTGTTTCACCCCTTAGCCCGAGCCATTAGCCTAGCCATTAGCCTAGCCATTAGCCTAGTCATTAGCCTAGCCATTAGCCTAGCCATTAGCCTAGCTGCGCTACCCCTACTCATTACATGTATGGAGAGGTTAAGTCCCGCCCTTCTACTTCTGGTCCATGGGTGCTTAATTCGCAAAAAAATTGAATGACATTTATTTTTTTCTGGAAAATTTGTACTTTTATTCCCTACATTTTTTTCATAAATATCTACTTTATACATATATATACAGATATAGTGGAAAAAATACATTTTAAAAATGACATAAAAATAAATGCTTCTTTTTTAAGTAAACACACATTTTCAAACCTTGGAGAAATACGTGTTTCATTTTGCGCCTGTTTGAAAAATTCTTTATGGGGACATCTGGAAAAAAAAACAAATGTATGTATTTATAGGGCCACATCATTTCTATTTTACTAGTGGGGACATTTATTTATATTTAATTTTGATCCCCATAGTGTCAGAGGTCCCTATGGTGTGACTGTGTAAACATATCAATGTCCCCATAAAGATAGAAATACAAACAGACACACACACAGAGAACTACTGGGCAGATTTCAGTCAAAACTTGGTGCAAATTTATCAAATTATTACCACTCCCTTTACATTAATCATCCAAAAAAAATGTGCTCGTGTTTCTGCTTCAGTAAAAAATTATGGAGAGTTTTAACGTAATATTATTGGCAGCGTTTCCTAAAATATCTGGTACCAGATTAGATTTCCATATTTATTAAATTTAGCAGCAAAATGTGACATTAAGTTACTTGTGATGGAAGCAACTGACGGATCCACTTTTAAAAGAGCAGAGACTTAAGAGGCCTGACACTAGAACATTACTCTCACAGATGCCATTTATCAGATTGTTCAGTTTAGCTTGGACTTAGGATTCCCATTTATTTGAAAAACTGCTTTGTCCTGATTTATAAGACAAGTTCAGAAGCGGCTCAGCTCAGTCTGAGCAGCAAAAAATAGAAAAAATGTGGAGTTTTTTTGGTTCTGGCACGAGTGTTCTGAATGGTAGTGAGCAGAGGTGGTCAAAGTACTGAAGTAGAAGTACAACTACTAGTGTGGGAAAATACTCTGGTAAAAATAGAAGTACTGAAGTACAAGTAAAAAAAAAAGTACAACTTCTTACTTGTAATAAAGTAAAAAAAAAAAAAAGAAAAACTTTAATGTTTTATTCATTTTTTTGACCATGGATGATATATATTTTATTTCATTCACTTTATTTAACCAATAAAAATCATAAAAGTTTCAAAAGTATCCAAAAATAAAACCTTTAATAAAGTGAATTAAATGTTCTTGAACCATTTTAATAACATGCAGTTTGTGTTTGATTATTTGATATGATTTGATTTGAATGATTTATTTCGAACATGTGCAAAGTGCAACAATAATCAATACAACAACAATAATAATAATAATGACATGTCCGAAAAGGAGTAGGATGAAGCATAAGCTTATTTAATCCTACCCCTTCTTCACTTCCCCAATAACCTAAATTCATCTTATAGTAATATAGTGCATAGTACAAAAATGATGATAAATAAAATAAAAACACTAACAATACCAATAATCAATAATTGAAGTACTAAACATAGACATATATACAAAAAACAAAAACAAAAAATCCCAAAAAAATATTTAAATGAAAATATTCAGATTCAAATTTTCATTATATTATAAATGAAAATATTCAGATGAAAACTGGGATATTAGAGGCAGGTCCTCTTAAATGATGCAATAGATCAAACATTTGTGGATATTTATTAATGTTCTTATGTGTTTTGGACGACATATGGACTATTTAATTTTATTTTGGATGTTTTTGTTGGACTATGACTGTGTTTGTTAGAACATGGTTCCTCTGTGGATAATTATGAGACATAAAAGATTCAGATCAGCTGTTTGACATTTGTGTTTTCAACAAATACTGTGACTGTAGCTGCTGTGGATATTTGATCTGACTGTGTTTATATCTAATGATGTGTGACAATCTGTGTTAAACTACATTAGGTCATGTGACATTTGGGACAGGTTTGGGTGGTTTAACATCAACCACTTCCAGCCTGTATGTGGACCTTTTAAAGGGTTAAGAAATGTAGGAGAAAATGAGTAGAAGTTTAAAAAGATAAATGTAAAGAGTATAAAGTACATATATTTATATAAATGTAAAGAGTATAAAGTACATATATTTATATAAATGTAAAGAGTATAAAGTACATATATTTATATAAATGTAAAGAGTATAAAGTACAAATATTTATATAAATGTAAAGAGTATAAAGTACATATATTTATATAAATGTAAAGAGTATAAAGTACATATATTTATATAAATGTAAAGAGTATAAAGTACAAATATTTATATAAATGTAAAGAGTATAAAGTACATATATTTACGGAAAAATGTGGGGTTTCCAGAAAAATAATACTCAAGTAAAGTACCAAAAAAATGTACTTAAGTACAGTAAAGGAAGTACTTGTACCCAGTTACTTCCTGGCTGCCAATAATATCACATTAAAACTCTCCATAATTTTTACTGAAGCAAAAACACTAGCACATTTTTGGGACGATTAATGTAAAAGGAGTGGTAATAATTTAATAACTTTGCACTAAGTTGGACTGAAATCTGTCCAGTAGTTCTGTGTGTGTGTGTGTGTGTGTGTGTGTGTGTGTAAGGGGGGGGGGGGGGCTTTGATGCTGGTTCTCACTCTCCACATCCAGATAAGATATGCTCTAACAGCAGCAGCAGCAGTAGCAGTAGTAGTGGTAGCAGTAGCAGTAGTTAGCAGCAGTAGTAGTAGTAGCAGCAGCAGCAGCAGTAGTTAGCAGTAGCAGTAGTTAGCAGCAGTAGTTAGCAGTAGCAGTAGTTAGCAGCAGCAGTAGCAGTAGTTAGCAGTAGCAGTAGTTAGCAGTAGCAGTAGTTAGCAGCAGCAGTAGCAGTAGTTAGCATTAGCAGTAGTTAGCAGTAGCAGTAGTTAGCAGTAGCAGTAGTTAGCAGCAGCAGTAGCAGTAGTTAGCAGTAGCAGTAGTTAGCAGTAGCAGTAGTTAGCAGCAGCAGTAGCAGTAGTTAGCAGCAGCAGTAGTTAGCAGCAGCAGTAGTTAGTAGCAGTAGCAGCAGCAGCAGCATCAGACGCTCATGCAGATATAGACACCTTTGGGTCTTATCAGGACCATCAGTGTTTGAGGGGAAGTTAAAGACATAACACAGGTTTAAAGGAAGAGAAGGAAGGAATGTCTTTACTGTGATGTTTGAAAGAACAGTCAGACTCAGCTGTACTCTGCTTTTTAAAACATAGTTGTCATGTCTCTGATGTCTGTTATCAACCAAAGACTCATTCAATATATGATCCAATGTGTGTGTGTGTGTGTGTGTGTGTGTGTGTGTGTGTGTGTGTGTGTGTAAAACAGTGTGAGTGCTGTAGGACGTGTGACTGAACTAAAGTAGATAACTGGGTACTGACATGTTATTGATACACTGAAAAACTAATATTGGATCAATGACTATTTGATCTGGATTGAAACTGAACTCAGTTAATCAATTATAGATGATTATAGATTATATTAGCGATTATAGATTATAAATTATCGTAGTGATTTTAACGACAGACTGGAAAACAAATTGTTTACAAAGGCACATTTGACAAACAAAGTGATCAGTTTTATGTTTAATGCTTCAATCTATCAAATGAATCAATCAGAATTGAAACCTGTTAAGAACTGAGGGAGAAGACATTTTAGTGAATTGTGGACGAACGATGGACGAAGCGCGATGTGTTTTGAATGAAATTTAAAAAATTAAATTAAATTAAATAAATCAAAAAGATAAATCAAAAATAATCAATGAATAAAAAATCATTAAGAAGTCAAATAAATAAATTAATAATTTTTATTCAATTTAAAACATTAAAATTAAATTTTAAAAAATAAGTAGAAAGTCAAATAAATGAATTAATAATTTTTATTCAATTTAAAACCTTAAAATTAAATTAAAAAAATAAGTAAAAAGTCAAATAAATGAATATATAAACAATAAAGACAAATGTATTTATTTTTTAATGAATAAAATAAACATGATTGCAGGACCTGTATGTACACTTTAATGTCAATGCTCAAACTATTATATACTGTGCATCTGTACCCTGTATTTATTTAACCATATATATATATAACATTAAAGCCAGTGTTCTAGAACCATCTGTGCAGACATTAATGCTTCCTTCCACTTGCTGTTTCCTGCTTCATCGTCAGGGGTCGTAGCTTAACTGGAGAACACTCTGAGTACAGGACACTTTAACTCTGGATGCACACGAACCCTGGATAGAACAGAACCACAACAGAACCAGAACACTGCATTTAACACAATAAAAACCATCCCAGACTTCAAAAATATCCGACGTGATTAAATTCCTATTAACGCACATGAAACAAAAGTGTAAATAATAACATGTTTAGTGTCACATGTCAACCCACACATTAACATCATGAAGGAATTTATCACAAACTTCTTTTGCATAATATAATTCTAATATCCAGTGTCTGTGATGTTTGATTAAAAGAGACAGGCTGTTATTCTGCTGAGAACAAAATATGGAAATATGATGTTAGAGTTGTCCTTGTAGCTAAAAAGCTCCACCTCTGAGTACATGCGCATGGAGTGGGCGGTTTCTGGACACACACACACACACACTCAAACAGACGCGCGCGCACACACACACACTTGACATGTACGCGCAACATATTATGAACTGCAACCTGCTGATTCCTGTTAGACTCATACACAGCCTGTCGTAGTAAAAAAAGGGCTGTCACTACATGGGACCAGTTCTACTGTTCACACTGTGGCTTCAGTCTGTGCGTAACGGAGGAAACACGGCGCATCTTGGACAACAAATCTATTTGTTTGAGTAAAATGGCTTCTTTTGATGATGGAATTGTTCTTTTATTTTCTTGTGACAGTGGCATCTAACTTCTGACCGACTTTTTTTTTTTTTTGAATACTTAGAATAAAGTTTCACATGCTGGTGCACTTTATCCCGAAGCAGCAACACGCGCAACGGGGTTCAGAAATGAAACCAGGAGCAAGACTATTCTGTGAATTTTGCTTAAGGAAGTATTTCAAATGGCTTGATACAAGAGTCTTCCTTCGCTTTTGATCTACAAGTTTGTAACACAGACAACAAACAGGACCGGACCGGACCGGACTGGACCGGACTTTGGTTCCCATTACGCACATTTCAACGTTTGGATAAAAAAAGAAAAGAAAAGAAAACGAGTGAAGCTCCCAAGACAAGAGAAGCACAGCGGGACAACATCATGACCAGCTGCTGGCTCGCCTTGGTCGGATTGTGGTGGAGCGTTTATTATTATTGCATGTTCCCGGTCGCGGGGAGTAATAATTATTCACTGGATGGAAACAACGAAGTGCACCCGGGTTTCATCCACCGGCGGCTGCGGACGCACGAGAAGAGGGAGATGCAGAAGGAGATCCTGTCCATCCTCGGACTGCCGCACAGACCGAGACCACATCTGTCACATGGAAAATACAACTCTGCTCCACTTTTTATGCTGGACTTATACAACACCATATCCAGTGGAGAGAAGAGCCAGGTGGAAGGCATCCTGGACCGATACCAGTCCATGCGGACAACCCAGAGTCCACCTCTGGCCACATTTCAAGAAACTGCCTTTCTTAATGACGCCGATATGGTGATGAGTTTCGTTAATTTAGGTAAGTAAAAACCCCCCAAAAAATACCACTTTATTGATATTTAGGATGTCTTGTGCGTAATTGCGCGTCAGCGATGCCAGACAGACAGACAGACAGACAGACAGACACTTTACTAATGCTTTTTCAAGGAAATTGCTTTTGTTACAGCAGCAGAAAAACACAACCCATCATCACAGAGCACACACACACACACACACACATAAAAAGATCACTATTACAATATTAAAATAAATTCTCCATTTGGAACAGGTGTCAGACAGGAGTAAAGCTCTTCATTTGTTCCCCACTTTGTCCCAGTAATAAGACTTAATTTACTTGTTAATGTTTTTAAAATGACAACCCTCCCCTGATGAGGACCCACCTTTAACTTCACTGCACCATCATTGACTTGAACACACAGACCTCACATTTACTACTGGATCTTTAACACGTCGCCAAAACGACCCTAAAACAAACAAACAAACAAACAAACAAACTGACACTCTGTCCTCAGTGGATCCTCAGTCTCATTAGACTCGTATTGTCCCAGAGTAATTTAATGTTACGCATCCTCTGGCCCTCCTCGCCTCATTTATAGCCCCGAAATTCTGTGGTTCAGTGTTGCTGTGCAATGTGCTCCATGATTTATGTCCGTGCAGGAAAAATAGAAGTAGTATCCTCAGTAAAACCAGCCATCTACCACCACCGCTGGTATTTGTATATAAAGGACTATTCCTGCCGTTGACCTCCAGCGCAGAGACTTTGCGGTTTTCTGTGCGTAATTGCGTCGCATTGTTTGTGTGTTACCCCAAACAGATTGTCTTTAATTAGTCCCAGTGACGATAAAGAGGGACACTTTAATCATAACGAGTTTGGAACATAAAAGCTCCAAGCCCTTCCTTCCATTAGCAGCTCCAGTGTTTACTGGCAGACTCTAAACAGAGAGCACCAACATAAACAGGAGTCAGACTCTGGTGGACAAGGAGGCCTTAAGTCCAGATTGATTGTCATTCTTCTTGGGAACTAAGGGCATTGTCATTATCCAGCCATGAGAACATGAGGGAAATGTATCACTGCTGAAGAATGTGCTCTCATGGTTTCTCTCTCTCTCTCTCTCTCTCTCTCTCTCTCTCTCTCTCTCTCTCTCTCTCTCTCTCTCTCTCTCTCTCTCTCTCTCTCTCTCTCTCTCTCCTCTCTCTCTCTCCTCTCCCTCTCTCTCTCTCTCTCTCTCTCTCTCTCTCTCTCTCTCCTCTCTCTCTTGACTTTCAGCTGCTCTTGAAGGAGGAAGTCCTTAAAATATTTTAAACCCTCACCTTTATAAACTACTATAACTACTATTCAGAGAATTGAGAGCCGGTTCTGGTCAATGTGGTGCCAACACTAGGCCAACACTAGACCAACACTAGGCCAACGCTAGGCCAACGCTAGGCCAACACTAGGCCAACACTAGGCCAACACTAGGCCAACGCTAGGCCAACACTAGGCCAACGCTAGACCAACGCTAGGCCAACACTAGTCCAACACTAAGCCAACACTAGGCCAACGCTAGGCCAACGCTAGGCCAACGCTAGGCCAACGCTAGGCCAACGCTAGGCCAACACTAGGCAACGCTAGGGCCAACACTAGGCCAACACCCCTCTTTCCTTTTAGTGTAATTCTAAATGATCATGTGTAAACATAGTGTCCTACATCTGATGGAGTACGTACTGAGTGTCCATGAATAATCAGTGGTCAATGTAACTTTAATGATTTATTTACTGTATTTTCACAGTATAAGGTGAACTGTCAATGAATGGTTTATTTTTTTTAAATGTTTTCATATATAAGGCACATAAAGTGAAGCTAAACATTCACAATAACTCTCACTCTTGTTGAGTTGTAACAGAACAAAACACTTTTATTCTGATCAATCAAACTTTAAGAGTCCAAATTATCAGATAAAAAGTCTGACAGTCCCCATCACTAAGTAGAACTAGAATTAATCCATATACAAGGAGCACTGTCGTTTTTGGAGAAAATCTAAATCTTTTAAGTGCACCTTAAAGTCCAGAAAATACGGTATCTTAATATTCTAATTATGTCAGACCAAGACATCTTGGTGCCCTAGGCGACCGCCTAGTCCTGACTATGACTAACGCCGGCCCTGAGAGATGTCTGATCTCGCCCCTATTTTGTGCCAATCTCCAGTTTCTATGACAACCCATTCTGGAATTAGACAATATTGATCTGGACCTTTCTGCTAAATGTGACCTTGACCTTTGACTTTTGTAATATTGATAATTTTGTTATATGTATATATGTGTCAGTGTGTGTAATATTATGATAATATATCCAGTATTGATTAAGTTATAGTGTCATGTGTCTATGTTTGACACAAACAGTGTTACACAAGTTAATTTTGCCACATTTCACCTTTGACCTCCAGAGATTTCAAAAACTATTGGTCGTAGATGATGACACCAGTTTTGTATACATCTTCATTCCACATCGTTTGGTACCAAATCTGAAAGTTCTGTGACCCTCTGTTCTTGAGTTATAACCCATAATGTGATTTTGACCTTTTAGTTCATTATGACCTTAACCTTTGACCTTTCCTCAAATGGATAATTGCATCTGATGCACATTAGCTATATGTATATGAACATGTAATTTCACATTGATATCTCAAGTATTCATTGAGTTATAGCATGATATGTCTGCGGACACACACACACACACACACACAGCGACTCCAATAATCTCACGTAACCAATGTCGGGTTCGATTAAAAAAAACCTTTTAATAGTCACTCAGTACCACACATGAAGACGGGTGTTAGGATTGGAGGAGAGAAAAAAAAGCAAATGCTCGTCTGCTTATTGGTGTGGTTTCTTGTGAGTATTAGTGTTGCAACATGTCATGATGAAAACCAGATCCTCAGACAGAAGAAGGCCGTCGTTTTGGTCTCAAATATCGAAGCCCTCTTTGGCTTCTGTGTGGGGGTGTGATGGTGGCTACATGGTGTTTGTGTGTGTGTGTGGTTTTTTGCTATTCCTGTGCTGTGTCAGTTGGGTTTATATATCCAGTGTTGTTGCACATCTGGCTCTCTCTCCACTTTGATTAATCACGTCCTGTGCATCTTTTGACGATTCCCTCAGATTTCTGTGGTGACCAGGGGATTAGGTTGCCATCTCCTCCAGTCGTACACAGAGTCCTAACCGCCCTGGAGGAGGGACGGCTTCCTTCCCGAATGTGATTGTAATTAATGTTGGACAGGCCAAGGCTCTCCATCTGCTTTGCAAATAAGGCCTCGCACGACTACCGTGTGTCATCGCCATTCCCGATTAGTTTTTTAATGCGTCTCCTTTTGCCCGATCGGAGCGGTTTTTGTGGACTAAGCGACTGTAGATAGAGTCCCGAAAAACCATTCTGTGGGTGGTCCCTTCTTGTTTCGAAAAATCTGGATGTCACGTGTGGCCGATGGTGAAACTACAAATTAGAATGGAGACAAATGAAAGGAAGGAAAAACAGAGAAGCCAAACAAAGTGTCCGAAGACATTTGAAAAAATGTGGTGCAGTGTTATCACGCAGACTCATTCAGCTTTGGACACACCTTACCTGGACTCCCTGGCCCAGTCCCTCTAATAATCTGACTTAAAAACCAGAGGTGGTCAAAGTACTTCAGTAGAAGTACAGCTACTTGTGTGGAAAAATATACTCGTAAAAGTAGAAGTAGAAGTACTGATTCAACTGCTTTACTGAAAAGTAAAAAAAAAAAAAGTAAAACTATGGATAAAATAATACTTATTTAAACAGGAAGAACCTGAAAAATGTCAAAAATATCCAAAAAATAAAGCCTTTAAAGGTGAGTTAGTGTGTAGATCAGGTCACTGTTTGTGGGTATGGACAAAACAATTAGGAAAAATCATTATGACATAAAAAAGGTCAAATGTGAGATTAAAACAATGCATGATTATGGGATAAAAAAGTCCAAATGATACAATATAGTCATACAAATGAGATAAGAAATTCATACTTATAATTATGAGCTCAATAGTTACAGTTAAAAGTTCTAATTATTTTTATAGAAAGTCACAATTTTCCCTCTGAAGCCACTTATTTGAAAAGGTCTGTTCTGAGAATGTAAGGAGTATAAAGTACACACATCTGTGTACAAATATAAGGAGTAAAAGTAATAAAGGTACAGTCATTTTTACTAACTTTAACTCCATTATTTCTCACCTCTGCTGGTTTAGCTGTTACTCTACCACATCCTCCCTCCACGCCGGCGTCGCAGTGACAGACTTTAAAACTGACCCACAGCGAATAAGACAGTGACAGTGATTTAAACTTCAGTCCAAACTGATGTCTTTCACAGCCAGCTGCTGCAGTAGCACAGATAGAGAGCTCATTTTCTGAGGGGTATTCTCATGGGGGACAGACAGATTTAAGAGCCCCTGTGTTACATCCAGTCTCAAGTGCTCTCTCTCTCTCTCTCTCTCTCTTCTCTCTCTCTCTCTCTCTCTCTCTCTCTGTGAACCATATGCCTGTGTGTGTGATTCATGTAGACCACTTGTTCAGTCATCCGTTCTCCTTAGCTTTCAGCGCTTGTTCAGAATGACCCATTGACTCATTAAAAAAAAGAAAAAGAAGCAGAGCAAGTGGTGGAAAACTTCAAATTCAGGGACAAGAAACATATTTTCCAGCTCCTTTTTCATTTTCATTCCTAGAATAGTACGTTCATCACTGTTTGCCTTGCGGACGTCCTGCTTTTCCACTGAGGTCTAGTGAAGTGACACTGTCTGCGTATGACTCATGCTGTGCGACACGCTGCAGCTCAGAACATGTTCTAATGCACAGCACCATCCTCTAGTAATGACAACACATCATTTAGGACCTGTCCTTACTTCTACAATGTAGATTTATATATATATATATATATATATATATTAGTGATGCGTGGTTAGGGGGTTTTACAGAAATCCGCCCCGCCAAACCCAAGACGTGGCTAGTCCCGCCCCGCCCAACCCGCATGATGTCACGTATGGATAAACCCAACCCACCCGCTATCAACCCGCGAGCTTAAATTTGTCTCTAAACTCACATAGTACATTCGCAGCATCTTTACCTTGTGCTTCTAATGTTAAAAGTCATGAAGCATCATTTTTGCCTCCTTTCTAACGTCTCAATATGCACTCCAGCACATAAAATAGACTCCACCCACATCATCACTCTATAAAGCCAACACATACAACGTTTCCGTACAACCTTCGCATCGCCTGTTTTAATCTTCTCGCTGATCAAGTCCCACATTTTCACTCTTATCTCTGAGTGTTCAGGGAGATTTGGCGCTAATAACAAATAACAAAAAGTTGGGATAAAAAAGCATTCAAAACAGGAAGTGACGGGCTTGCACATGCGGGAGCCGAGCACGCACACGCACACGCACACGCACACACACACACACACACACACACACACACACACACACACATACACACACACACCTCAGCGGGTATTGATCGTCCCTGACCCGCCCCACCCGCATCCACAATATGTATTAATACTGCGACCCCAGCCCGCCCGACTCGCGGGTCACCCGCGGATATCCGCTGGCCAGTGGGTAGCCCGCGCAACACTAATATATATATATATATATATATATATATATATATATATATATATATATATATATATATATATATATATATATAATAAAACAACCAAAAAAACCCTGTCTGTTTTCTCGATGGCTGAAAACAGCTTTGAATAGAAAAGCTTCTTAATCATAGGAGCGAGAACATAATCTTACATCAAACGGATAAAAAGTGTGTGTAAAACCATTAGAAGTGTATGTGTAGGGAATCCTGTGATAAAACTCTGTCGGGCTTAACATTTTCTACAAAAATACAATGTGAGAAATGTAAAAAAAAAATGCCCAAAAAATCATATTAGAATTTCATTTGGAAATTAATGTAAATATTCAAATAATATTCAAATATTTATTAATTATATTACTCTGAAAATGCCTCAGTAACCTTGGCATCAAAATTAAATATTATATTCAGTCCACCAGGGGGCAGTATTCATGGCTTATCTATCTATGAGTTTGATGTGATGATGTATTTCACTGTTTGCGACACATGGACTATGTATGATCTCCTTGGGAAAATAAATGAATAAATAAATAAAACTGTGTGTCGGGGTGTCAAACATGTGGCCCACAGGCTCCATTTGGCCCTTGACAGGGTCCAAAGCTAGCCGAGCAGTGCTATCCCCTATTCATCTCCATGTATGGGTCTAGTGGTGCTTCATAGTCAGGGGAGGCGGGGCTAAAAGGTTGTCTTTCAAATCCCTCTGTATGCAATAGGACGGTACTACAACCAATCCGCCTCCTCTGACAATGAAGTGTTCCTAGACCTATACATGGACTGTAATGGCTAGGGATGGCATGGCTAGGCTAGTGGCTAGGCTAGTGGTTTGTCCGTCCATCATTAAAGCAGTGGTTCAGTCACAGCAGTTTTTCTAACTTCAGCCTCTAATATGTTATATGGGTCAAAATGATCCCATATAAAGTTTATTGATAAAATCCTAGTAAAATGTCTCCTGAACACTTCTAACTATGAGTGTTTGTTAAATTCCTAGCGTAACTTCTTCAAATCATGTCTTTTTAGGAAGAACAACAACTGACTCTGACAGTAATTAAGTCTAAAACTAAGACAAATCGACTCCAAACACGACTTTCCTTGGCGCTGGCGTCATGTTTGGTACCGTTGGAAAGATGGGGATTCCCTCTAGACAACCCTTAAATAGAAATCTACAGAATTATAGATTTGAACCAATGGGAGGCCTCAGAACAAAGCCTTCTGCACTAAACTAAAGCCCTTGTTGCTATGGCGATGTTGAAAAACAGCCTCTGATTGGTTGAATTAGTGTCACACAAGCATTTTTAATAAACTTTAAGATAAATATAAAATGTGAATTTATGAAATTTGACCCAAGTGACTGGTTTTGTGCAGGAGGGTCACATTTGGTTTAATGTGGCCCCTGAACTAAACACGTCTATTTTAAATACACAAAAAGTACTCACGTGCATGAGGTGTTTCAACATTATGGGATGTTTGAAGTCTTTTTGATGACGATTCTTTCGAAGCACTTGGTATTAAAATGGTTCTGTTAGTCCACTTAAACCAGGGGTGTTCAAATCCAGTCCTCGAGGGCCGGTGTCCTCCATGTTTTAGATATTTCCCTCTTCCACATGATTCGGTTTTAACACTTTAACTCCTGAAACTTCTGCAGTTCCACAGTAAAAAAGAATTAAAATAAGCAACAAGATGAACAAAAATGGCTAAAGTCGTCAATAAAATGAAGAAAAATGAATAATAAACTGACAAAAATAATTAGTAACATAAAGAAAGTAAGACACAAATGGGGCAAAATTCAAGAAAAAAATAATAAAATAAAAAGTAAAATGTAAAAAAATAAACAATGAGCAACAAACTTTGTGTCTTACTTTGTTCATTTCATTGCTTATTTTATTTATTTTTTACTGTGGAACTGCTAAACTCTCAGGAGTTAAAGGGTTAAACTGAACCATGTGGAAGAGGGAAATATCTAAAACATGTAGAACACCGGCCCTCGAGGACTGGATTTGAACACCCCTGGTTTAAACCTACAGGAGTTTGTTTTAATATGCTTTTACAGACAATACTGTAAACGACTGTATCGTTCACAATGTACAAAATATAGTGAGTCCATGTCGCTCACACCAGTTCTTCAGTCAACAGTAGGGTAAAGCTGTCTGTGTATCAAGGAATAGTACTTCATACCAGAGCAAAAGTGAAAGAAGATCCACACTTAAATCCATCTAACGCAAAGATGGATTTTCCTGGATTACCATGTGACCTTCCCTCTCAGGCAAACATAGCAGGATGGGAGAGCAAACAAGCAACAGGAGCTCTGCTTGTGCACTCTGAGCCAAGACAAGCTCACAGAGGCCTTTACACCTGTCTGTCTGTCTGCCTGCCTGTCTGTATGTCTGGCAGAGGGGGAGCTAAGGCCAAGCACAGTCATCACAGTTAAATGCAGATGACACAGGAACAACATTTGGAGTTCCTGTTCGGTGACCCGTGAAACCAAAGCCATTTCTGTGCATCCTTGACTCGCTTTAACCGCAAGGTACCCGCTCCACCGCTAGAACCCACACCTGATAGGAATAGCACAGTTTCCTCTGCTTACTATTCTAGCCCTCACGGTGGCTTCAGATATTTGTTCATCTCCCTGTCACCTCTCATCAGTGGAGTACTGACCAGCCTTATGTTTGCACCTTCCAGTGTGTCCCCGCTCCGTCCATAATATGAGATAGATTTATAGAAGGATGGAGAACAGTGTCTAAAGAGGAAGGTTTGCACAACAGTATACTTTGTCTACTAAGCATGCTCATTTACAGTCTTTAAATATCAGTCTGTAACAGTTAGGGCGAGATGGAGAAAAAAAGAATCTCAATATGTTTTTGCTAGAACGTAATATATGATATATATATATATATATATATATATATATATATATATATATATATATATATATATATATATATATATATAATATGCAGGAAAAAAAGCACCAAATTCAGCAAGATTATTTTTATTGAAATACAAACAGGTAGACGGGTACTAGAGGTAGACAGGTACGAGGGGTAGACAGGTACTAGTGTTTGTGCACCATTTTTAACATCATCAAACCAAGGATTATTATTTTAATTGCAAATATAAAATCTGAGGGTAGACAGTTCTTTATTGTTTTTGTAAAATTCACATTAACTTTATTAATTCATTGTCACTTTAATCACACACACACACACACATACACACGTGTGTGTGTGTGATTAAAGTGAGACACACACAGATTGAGATATCTACACCTCGGTTGGATTTAACTTGACTGAGAATCTCCAAACATATTAATGTTTTGTTCTTTGTTATATTAAAACTGAGCTGCCATCGTTGGTGTGTGTATCTGTGTGTGTGTGTATAAGTGTGTGTGTGTGTGTGTATATGTGTGTGTGTGTGTGTGTGATACTGTCCAGAAGAAAACTTTCAACCTGCGCACAGATCAACGTCGTCAGATGTTCAACAAATGTTCGTTCCATCGATCTGTGTCAACTGAAGAACATCAGCCTAATGATACTTCTGCACATTTAGTGTTTGACGTTCAGAACTAATTACGGGAGATTATCGAGTTGTCGTCTGTGTGTAAATGGTTGTAGAGGTTCGTAGTGTTTGATGAAGGTGGCACCAGTGTCTTTCCTTCTCTGTAAAACACCTCTGTCTGCTCCTCATCTGACCGTTTAAATCTGAAATATCACCATATATGGAGCCGCCATGTTGAATGACTTAACAACACACACTGGCCGCTTACACGCAAGGGGAGGGGGAACAAGGAAGAAGGAGGCGGGGCCAACAGCTGCACACAGTGAAGGAAAAAAAGCAGAGTGGCCGAACCTTATTAATTTAGAACATTATCTGGAGATATTCCATATGCCAAATTGTTTCTCGATTTCATAAAACAACTCGAGATATCGCAAATGTTGATAAATGACCCAGTCTTAGTGACAGTGTTACGCAGGTCGATGTATAAACAAGCCGCAACCAACCATTTTTTTAACTTGCCTGCAACTAGGACCACAATAAATATATTTGAAAAGGACGAACCCAAAACATAAAGACAATAACAAACAATATAAGAAGGAAGGAATAAAATATTTATGTAACACTTTATATGTATTAACCATTTATTAGCTTTTTGTAAAAGTCGTTCAAGTTATTCGCATTCTTGTGAAATTTTCATTTGTTTTATTGTCATTTTTGTATTTCACAAATTTATCCCAGGGGCCAGATTTGGCCCCCGGGCCACATGTTTGACACCCCTGGTCTATATGGTGCTATGCTGTGGCCTTAAAAAAAACCCATTGTACCAGTTTATGCTTCAGTCATTCAGGCCACTCAGAACAAATGTACTGTGCATATTTGATGCACTGCCCAGTCCAGATGTCCTGATCCAGGAAAACAAATCTAAATGAGGAAATGTGAACGGCTTTGACTGGAAACCACATAACACATATGGTTGCATCCATTTTGGTTTCATAGCTACAAACGCCGTGGTGTTTGACCTGAATAAGATCAGTGAGTGGAGGGGTTGTTGTTAAAGTACCGTATTTTCTGGACTATAAGTGGCTCAGTTGGTAGAGTGGGTCGCCCAATGACCGAGAGGTTGGCGGTTCGCGTCCCGGCTCTGGCTGTCCACATGTCGAAGTGTCCTTGGGCAAGACACTGAACCCTCACTTAGGCCCCCAGTAGGGCTGACCTTTGACCTTAGAAACCTACTGGTGTATGAGTGTGTGTGTGAATGGGTGAATGAGAGGCTAATGTAAAGCGCTTTGAGCACCATGAAGGTGGAAAAGAACTATATAACTGCAGACCATTTACCATTACCATTTACTTTCTCCAAAAACGACAGTGGACATGGATCCATTCTGGTTGTGTTTAGTGACTTGGAATTTTGACTCTTTAATCACGTAATTCAAACTTTTTATCTTATAATTTTGGACTTTTTATCGCATTCCACTGCACTAACTCGTTTGCATTGTAGTGTATCTTGCTGGGTGTTGTTTGGTGTGTCCTGCGTTAGCATGACACAAACCACTACAGTGGTAGACTGTGTGCTCCACCTGAAACTGGGTTTGACCAATTCCACCAGCAGTAACAACTGACAGCATTAGCATTAGCATTAGCATACTCACAGATTCCAGTACACACTTCCAAAGCAGCCCCAACTAATTATTATTATTTTTATTATTATTATTATTATTATTATTATTATTATTATTATTATTATTATTATTATTATTATTATAGTTTTTCTTTCAACTCATTTCACTCACTTCTACAACACATTAGTAGAAAACATTGGCTCATTTTCTGAGGTTCTGCACTAATAATTCAAACAAAGTTTCTCTGTACTTGTTTTTCATCAGGACCGCTGATCTTTTTTTTTTTACTCCTCTTTTTCTTCTTCTCCTCTTCACCTCCCATCGCCTGGTTCAGGCTGAGCTGTCACTACTTCTTACCTAAGTCAACAAACCAAGCTTTTTACTCGTCTACCTCCCACTCTTTAAAGACACACAAGGCAAAAAGCTTTTAAGAAGTGGTTTTTTAAGGAGATTAACCAGTTCCAGACAGCGCTGGGTTTATTCTGAATATGAAGTGCACTTATTAAACGGCTGTTTTTCTTTGTCTTATGATGCCTGGCTGCATTTCTCAGGCTCTAAGCTCAGGTAATGCCACTTCCTTTGCACTGAAACGTGTCCCAAATCCCCAGCATGATCAAATAATTAGTTGGTTTCAATCAAAGAGTCAATTGTTTGATGCAATGGGGAGCTTTGGAAAATGTTCTCTAAACCGTCTAAACCTGAGCAAGAACACAGGACCACCCGTTGATTCACCCCCCAAAAGTTTTTGAGCAAAGTTTGAACCATAAACAGCATTAGCCAGAAGTTAAGCGAGGAATTTAAGAAATGCTGGAGCAGAATAAAGGTTTTTTTTTTTTTGCTGGGACATAAACTTGGCAGTTGAAACCTTCCTTCAATGGTGAGAAAACTGACATTAACAAACTACAAAACCTCTGTTTGTTTTTATGTGTTTACAGTATCAGATATGTTAGTACCGCCGCAAGTTTGCTTGAACACGCAGCGATGTTCAAGAAAAAAGGTCTAAGATATACAAATAATCCTGCTTATTGAGTTACAGGGTTTTAAAAGTGCTTCCTTTTTTCTCATGTTTGGATTGTATTGGTTGTCAGGCTCGCTGGCAAAACACACAACTGCCTCGAGAAACAAACACTGTTGATGGAGGAAACATCTCTGCTTTAGCGGATTATGTCTTTTCCAGGGAAGTTTTATTTCTGTCATAAAAGAAGAGGTGTCCGCAATGTTGGACTTTCATTGTTGGGCCTGAAAAAACCTATTGTGTGTTTTCTGTGAGCGTGGATGTGACTATGGAGTCCCTCTGATGACACGGAAAAAAAAAAAAAAATCTACATTTCAGCCACGTAATAAGTAGAATGTGTGCAATAAACACCAATTCATGGCCATGAAATGTTAATTTGTGCATAGGTGGAAGTAACGAAGTAAAAGTATTTTATTACTGTACTAAAGTACTTTTTTTTTTTTTTTAGGTATTTGTACTTGTGTATTTATTTTTCTGGCAACTTTTTTACTTTTACTCCCTACATTTTATATAAATATCTGTACTTTATACTCTTTACATTTATATAAATATTTGTACTTTATACTCTTTACATTTTATATAAATATTTGTACTTTATACTCTTTACATTTTATATAAATATTTGTACTTTATACTCTTTACATTTTATATAAATATTTGTACTTTATACTCTTTACATTTTATATAAATATTTGTACTTTATACTCTTTACATTTTATATAAATATTTGTACTTTATACTCTTTACATTTATATAAATATATGTACTTTATACTCTTTACATTTATATAAATATCTGTACTTTATACTCTTTACATTTTATATAAATATTTGTACTTTATACTCTTTACATTTATATAAATATCTGTACTTTATACTCTTTACATTTTATATAAATATTTGTACTTTATACTCTTTACATTTATATAAATATATGTACTTTATACTCTTTACATTTATATAAATATCTGTACTTTATACTCTTTACATTTTATATAAATATTTGTACTTTATACTCTTTACATTTATATAAATATCTGTACTTTATACTCTTTACATTTATATAAATATTTGTACTTTATACTCTTTACATTTATATAAATATATGTACTTTATACTCTTTACATTTATATAAATATTTGTACTTTATACTCTTTACATTCTCAGAATAGACTCACTACTACAAGAATGTGACAGTATGAACAATAAATCAGTAAATCATAAATATATATATATATATATATATATATATATATATTTTACATTTATATAAATATTTGTACTTTATACTCTTTACATTCTCAGAATAGACTCACTACTACAAGAATGTGACAGTATGAACAATAAATCAGTAAATCATAAATATATATATATATATATATATATATATATATATATATATATATATATATATATATATATATATTAAAAATCCCATAATTATGCTTTTTTTTAAAAAAAAATGGATTCATGACTTTTAAATTTTTCCTACATTTTCTATAAATACCCACTAAACTCAGTACCATGACCCAATAAAATACATCATCTACACAGTAACTCACTTTTAAAGACTTTATTTTTTGATATTTTTTTAAAATGTTCTGTTTTTTTCATAGAAAAAAAAGTGTTTTAAGTTTGACTTTATTACAATTGTAAAGTTATACTTTTTTTTTTTTACTTTTACTACAGTAAAGGAGTTGAATCTGTACTTCTACTTTTACCAGAGTATTTTTTACACACAAGTATCTGTACTTCTACTTAAGTACAGAATGTCAGTACTTTGACCACCTCTGGTATTTTGTGTGCACCAAATAACTATTTTGTTGCCACAAGGTACTAATTTGTGACCACAAATTTATATTTCATGTCCATTAATTAGTATTTAATATTTATGTTCTACATATTATGTGGCCACAGTTTAAATAATTTTCCAGCGTGTCATCAGAGGGACTCCGTAGCCTCCTGACCTGTGTCCTGTAAACCTACACTGCGGCCGTATGCAGAAGTGGACGTGCGTATACACGGTTGTTTAACTTTAACATCAGCAGATATCCATTTATAAAATAACATTCCATTTACACTTGAAGTCATCCCTGTCACACCCCCTCCTCTTAACACCCCCCACCACCACCCACCCTGATGGTATCTCTCCCTCTCACGCCATAATTCTTTGACGTGACGAGATGTCAAATGCGATTAAATACAAAGATTATAAGATTAAATTCACAGCTTGTCCTTTTTTTTTATTTTATTTTTTTCTCCTCTTCAAATCAACTTTTGAGACTTCCTTGGACATTCCAGTTCGGAGCGATAGTGCCGTATGGGATAGAGGCGTGTGATGAGATAAGGAGGTGAAGTGCGGCGCACTCCCGGCTGGTAACCATCTCTTCAGCAGAGCCGATAACCCTGGCGCAACATCTGATAAGGTCCCTCTGCTTCCATTTATCACCTTTGGGTGCAGGCATGAAGGAATTTACTTTTTGGTCCCGCTGCGCCTCGAAGAAGACGGGGCAGGTTTCACAGTCGTATATAAATCTGTCTGTTTCAATCTGTTCTGCACTGTAACACAGTTTGTTCCATTTACTGACACCCTGGGTTCAGATGAATACACCTTCAGTCAGAATCTTGTCCACATGCTGTGCAACAAGAAGCAGAAAATGAGAAACAGGTTAAAGTAGCAGTGGGAGCTGGTGTAAAAAAAAAAAAAAATGATGTCATAACATAAAATAGTTATTTACCTTTCATCACATTTAATGATTATGAAACCAGAGGTGTTCAAAGTACTGACGTTCTATACTTAAGCAGAAGTACAGGTACTTGTGTAGGGAAATAATACTGTGGGAAAAGTACTAATTCAACTGATTTACTGATGTAAAAGTAAAAAAAATACAATTCCTGAATTGTAATAAAGTAAAAAGTAAAACAGCTTTGTTTTTTGCCATGTATTAAATAATACATATTTAACCAGGAAAAGTCATGACATTTTATAAAGTATCCAAAAAATAAAGCCTTTAAAAGTGACTTAGTGCGTAGATGATGTGTTTGATTGGGACTCGGTACGTAGTTTTATGAGTATGGGCAGAGAAATGAGCAAAAATTGAAAAGAAAAGTCACAATTAAGAAATAAAGTCAAAATTATGAGATGAAAAGTCATAAATATGAGATAAGAAATGCATAACTATGAGAAAAAAAGAGTCGAAACTGTGAGATAAAATGTCACAATCGCTCTCCTCCACTATTTTTCTTCTTTTAGTCACTTATACTGTCACATCTGTTTAGTTTGGAAAAGTAATGAGTCTATTCTGAGAATGTAGAGTATAAAGTACATATATTTATATAAATGTAAAGAGTATAAAGTACAAATATTTATATAAATGTAAAGAGTATAAAGTACAGATATTTGTATAAATGTAAAGAGTATAAAGTACAAATATTTATATAAATGTAAAGAGTATAAAGTACAGATATTTATATAAATGTAAAGAGTATAAAGTACAAATATTTATATAAATGTAAAGAGTATAAAGTACAGATATTTATATAAATGTAAAGAGTATAAAGTACATATATTTATATAAATGTAAAGAGTATAAAGTACAGATATTTATATAAATGTAAAGAGTATAAAGTACATATATTTATATAAATGTAAAGAGTATAAAGTACATATATTTATATAAATGTAAAGAGTATAAAGTACAGATATTTGTATAAATGTAAAGAGTATAAAGTACAGATATTTATGAACAAATGTAGGGAGTAAAAGTAAATAGTTTCCAGAAAATTAAATACTCAAGTAAAGTACAGATACCTAAAAAATCTACTTAAGTCAAGTAACAAAGTATTTTTACCTACCGTATTGTCTGGACTATAAGCCGTCATATGTTTTGAACATGAGGTTTATACAAAGGTGCAGATATTCTGTGGATTTTTCTTTCACCACTAGGGGCGCTGTAACTGGAGTTAAAATCAAAACTACTATAAGAACAATCAATGCAAACAAGAATACACTTTTTCTTTAGTAGATAGAACACAGATGATAAATTAGCAACTGTTAATTCTTTTTAAATCCTCACCCTTCATCATCATCATCATCATCAGACAGATGTGATGAAGCTTCTGAGGTTGTTCAACTGTGACACAGAAGAAAACAACTTCATGGGTTTGAATGAAGATAATTAAAGTGATTTGTGATTTAAAACACAGGACAAATGAAGATAAATACAGTAAATACTGGTTATTTTAGTCTTGGTTCTGTTCAGTTTTAATCAGTAAAGTTACTGTTGTGTTAAAAGTCACTGTTCAGGTACAAACATGTAACTACATTTACAGTTAAATCCTTCTGTATATGCAGTAAATATATGATTTTTAAACAGATATTTTCAGCTTTTAACTCGGTGCAGCTTATATATTCTTCTTTTATTATATTTTTTTCAAGTACAGTGGATGTGGCTTATATACAGGTGCAGCTGAAAGTCCAGAAAATACTGTAGTTACTTCCCACCTCTGTAAGATACAAGGTTCCTGAAGTAGAAATTAGGACCAAACATCTTTTACTATTTGCCAAAAGTGTTCTAAAGCTGTTCATGTTTATCTTGTGTCTATATGGAGGCCACACAGTGGAGATCATTAACCTGGAATTAGTGCGTCAGGCTGTTTGTATATGTGAGGTTTGAGTACATGGAGGAGGAAACACAAAGACAACCATACAAACAATTGTCCCTCTGTTTGGATTTTTGCATTTTCTCCCTGATTACAAATACATGTAGAGCTACAGCGAGCGTCGTGTTCACACTTAAAAACACCTTTGGTCTGGAATGGAGCTGAAGAATAAAACACAGGTGCACAGACTCACACAGTCAGAACATGTGGATGCCAAAGGTGGCATTAGTGTTCACTATATCAACATGTATCTGTTATGATGATGTGAAGCAGCTGTGGAACATCATACTTATCTGCACAAAACATCAATCTTCTCTTCTTAGAAACTGATATGAATGATGAGTCCACTGACATTTCACTATATTTGTTTTAATATCTGAGACAAAAACACACAGTTCACAGCTGCTCTATGGACTTCAGCTTTTTTTTAAATTAATTTATAATATTTGTGTTTGTACATTTAATTGTCATTTTAGTCTCATTTCAAAACTCTGGATAGAATCATATGTGGGGTTGAGAAATCATAACGTACGAGGTACTGTCGTTAGCAGAACTCAAAACATTTAAGGCGATCGATTGCCTCAATTATTTTAAGTTGATGAAACTTAAAAAACATAAGTTCCCAGAACTTAAAATGTAGATGATTATTAAAGTATATTTACATTACAACATAACTTAGTATTCTAAGGTTCTGTTGGTTCTACTGGAAGACAGGGTGTTTGTCCAAGGACACTTGGACATGTGGACACTTGGACATGTGGACAGACAGAGCCAGGACGTGAACCTTTGACCCTTCAGTCATTGGTCGACCCGCTCTACCAACTGAACCACAGCCTCTGAATAAAATGACTGTGTTTAGTGATGGTCATTTTTTTGTTGTGACAGATATTAGTGGTTATTTGGAATGATCTGAAATTATATTTAAACATGTATTACATGAGCTAAGTTTATTTTTTTCAATCATCCCCTATTGAAACAATATCCTTCGCAGCATTTAGTGACTCAGTTGAACATCATCTATGTTCAGTTCTGTTCACTTATATCCACAATAGTTCCCCTTAATAAAAAAATATTAGTTGGAAGAATTTAAAAAGAAGAACATGTTATAACAACTGAATATATTTGAGTTAGTAGAACTATTACTGAAACGTCAGTAAATGTAATGTTCTATCGTAGTAGCCTAGCCACACTAGCTCCTCCTAGCATCAGTAAATCTAATGTTCTATCGTAGTAGCCTAGCCACACTAGCTCCTCCTAGCATCAGTAAATCTAATGTTCTATTGTAGTAGCCTAGCCACACTAGCTCCTCCTAGCATCAGTAAATCTAATGTTCTATCGTAGTAGCCTAGCCACACTAGCTCCTCCTAGCATCAGTAAATCTAATGTTCTATCGTAGTAGTCTAGTTTCACTCAATGTAACTTTTGTCTAGATTTCCCTGAAACTGGTCGACCAATCACAGTGAAGTATAGAGTCAGAGGGCGGGACTAACAAAGTGACGCTGCAACAATTGGTAGAGAAACGAGCGTAAACAACCATAGAAGAAGAACAACAGGTGTAGATTTCCTTTTATCACAGATGAGTGAAGAATGTGAGAAAACGTCAACAATCTTTAAATTCTTTTTACAGAAGCGACAACAGTCGTTCAGCTCCATTATTTTACGTCCTTCTAGAAGGTTCCGACAGCTCCCGTTCACTTTGAATGGACGTTCCCGGGGGCGGATTTTTTTCGATAACCGCCCGCTGCCAATGGCAACGAGTTTTGTCACTTCAGAATCAAGGTACCATATCACTCCGCAGGTAGTTCGGCCACTTTGAAAGTAAATATTTGCTACGTTACTTAATTTGCTTCAGGTGAAAATCAGATAAAACGGAAAACGGGCGTTATTTCTTTTTTCCATTATTAATTTAAACACAAAAAGGAAAACTGCTTTATCCATTTTTTTCCATTTCAGTTTTGGAAACAAATAACGAAGAAACAAGTTGTTTTTTTGTTGTCTTATCTGAATATTTTTATTTAATGATTTTCGAATCATTCTGAAAGTAAATGTTCTGTTTTTCAGTCAAATATGTTCATTGATAATGAAGACATTGTTCTTTTATCAATTGTTTTGTACATTAAGGATTCATAAAAATACATAAAAATATATAAAAATATATACCCTAATGGGACAAAGTCATTTATAATTGATGGTGCTCCAAAATAAAGGTCAAAGGTCAATTATGTAAAATGAGCATAGGACACTTATTACATTTAAAATCAAAGGTCATTCATTTTTTTCATCGTCTTACTCTTTGGTTTTAGTTTGAAAAGTGAATGGATGAATGACAGACGGTTTCATCTGATGTTTGTAAACATGCGAACAGTAACGGGGGGGGGTTACCGTGTTAATCCTGTGTATATGGTGATGGATGATCCACACGAAAGCCTTATCACAAATGAGATAAGATTTAAAAAGAAGACATTTAAACACAGGCTGATGTTAGAGTGAAAACATTATTCTATTATTAATATTATTATATTAACTTTTAAAGCAGCTCTATTTCACTCCTTCATTTACGTTCTCTGCATCTGTTTGATCACCTAAATTCTTTCAGCAGACACTCGGACGTGGATCTGGAGTTTGTAGTGTTGAAAAGGTTACGAACCTTTGACCCTCTGACCTGGAGGCTAGGGGCGTGCTGTTGTGCCCATCGACTCCATCCATTATGATAATGACCCCGTGGTCCGCGCTCCCCATCCAGGCTCGTTCTGGTAATGGAGATGACCACGGCCGACAGGAATGGTGTAAATGTCACGGTAAACATTCCTGCTGTCACATTCTTCTGTGAAGCCACTGGGAAGCCTGCGGGGATTTATCTTCAGCCAGTAAAAAAAAAAAAGCCAGAGGAAGAGAGAGACAAAGGAGGGAAGAAGGGAGAGAGAGAGAAAAAATAAAGCCACATCCCAATATGTCGCTGAAAGGTAGAGTAAGAGATCTAGGAAAACGCTTCCTACAAACTATATTTTAAAGTAACCACACCCATACCTCTTCGTCAGCCCACCCCTCCAAACCACGCCTTCAAAAATACATGAGCGCTCTAATGTCTGGAGCGATCGCAGAGATTGACCAGAATTTAACGTCATCCTAAATAACAAAACAATAATCAACATTTATCAGTTTGTGTCACATGTAGTTTAAGGATAAGGACAATAGTTGATGTTTACACACAACTGAGCGAAACCTTCTGGAACTTTCTGTTTGGTCAATATCACTGATGGGGTGAAGACCATACCCATAACCCATAAGTATGTCCAAATATTATACAATCATAACAGTATCATCTTACATATTGAATAGAAACGTTAGCATTGGCCACCTTAGCATGGGTTCGGAGCCTCTTCCTTTATCAGCTGACACCAGCTGTGGAACGTCGTAGTGATTCCGACCCATGTCCTGTTCCGTTCTTCGCTCCGTGTGACTTATATATGGATTCATTCTGCTTGTGTTTAGTGACTGGGAATTTAGACTTTTTATGTCATCATTTTGACTTTAGAAACATGTCCACCTTAGCATGGGTTCGGAGCCTCTTTTCCTTTTCCAGCTGACTCCAGCTCTGGAACGTCGTAATGATTCCCACCTTTGTTCCGTTCTTGTCTCCTCTTCCTCATGGTCGTAACTTTTTCAAACCCAGTTTTTACTTTGGTTTTGTCGCTGGTCATCGTCTTTTCTGCCGTAGAAGGAGGAGGGAGGGGTGGGGTGGGGGGGGGGTGGGCTGATATTTGATGGACATATCAGTGTAATATGATCAGTACAGTTTTCCTCTAGACTGGACTAAAACATTTAGTTTTTTTCTTAAACATTTTATTTCATTGTGTGATATGGGATCGTGATGAAGTTTTAAAGCAATTTGGTAAAAAATGTAAAAAAAAAAACACCTTTAAAGGGGTGAGAAAAGCTGGGACAGATGAAGGGTGATTTACAGCCACTGTTGACCTTGAAGGAACAGAGGAAGGAGGGTGGGGGGGGTGTTTGTTCTGGGGGCTACATATAGACCTGTATGTGTGTGTAAATATTTAGCTAGAGCTCAGCTCAGTTGGATTGTACTTTTAAATGATCCACGGCAACAACATCATCTGTGTGTGTAAACTACTGGACAAATAATAACCAAATAAAAAATAAAAGTACTTCATTACTGTACTCAAGTAGATTTTTTAGGTATATGTACTTTACTCAAGTTTAAATGTATTTTTCTGGAAACTTTTTATTTTATACTCTTTACATTTATATAAATATATGTACTTTATACTCTTTACATTTATGTAAATATTTGTACTTTATACTCTTTACATTTATGTAAATATTTGTACTTTATACTCTTTACATTTATATAAATATATGTACTTTATACTCTTTACATTTATATAAATATATGTACTTTATACTCTTTACATTTATATAAATATATGTACTTTATACTCTTTACATTTATATAAATATATGTACTTTATACTCTTTACATTCTCAGAAAAGACTCATTACTTTTTCAAATTAAACAGATGTGACAATAGAAAAAGAAGTCAATTAATGTTGGATTGCAGTGGTGGTGGGTGTGTGTGTGTGTGTGTGTGTGGGGGGGGGGGGGGGCATAATTTCATTGCAACATAAATGTATGTAATGACAAAGGGTTAGGGTTTTGACTTTTTATCTCAACTTTTACATTTTCTCTTAAAATTATAATCTTTTTAATCTCATATTTGTAACTTTGTTTTAAATATCATGACTTTTTATCTCAATTATGACTTTCTTTTATTTCTCTCATATTTTCTTAAATTTTCTGTCCATCTCCACAAAACTGAGTAACTGTGACCTGATCAAACACATGATCTTCACACTAACTCACTTTTAAAGGCTTTATTTTGGATACTTTTGAAACTTTTCAGATGTTTCCTGGTTAAATAAGTATTATTATATTCAAAAAATGCAGTTATACTTTTGTATTTCATTACTTTTTTTAACTTTTATTCCCGTAAAGGAGTTGAATTAGTACTTCTACTTTAACCAGAATACTTTTCCCACTTCTACTTCGACCACCTCTGAATCTGGTCTGAAATGTGCACGTCTTTTTAGGAACTGTCAGGTCTAACATATATCACACCTGTACTGAAAATAAATTATAACTCACCAGGTACTTTTGGGAATTAGAAAAAGACACCACAACACCACAGTGGGCTCAGAAATGTAAGATAGATCAACAATAGATGTTTATTTAACGATGATAAGTGCGTTAGGGTGGAGTTTTCCTTTAAGGTCAGGGTCAAAGGTTAAAGAATGAATGTAACAACTCACGCAATGTCCTTACAAGTACAAAAAAAAGACATGAGGACTGGACTGGCTTGTACGTGTTCACAGCCATGATCTCACCAGACATTAGTTTGGTGAGATTATTGTAATTACCTTGTGTGTGTGTGTGTGTGTGTGTGTGTGTGTGTGTGTGTGTGTGTTTGTGTGTGTGTGTGTGTGTGTCCACAGAGACATATCATGCTGTAACTTAATAAATACTGTAGATCAGGGGTTCTCAAACTTTTTTGGCCCAGGTCCCCCTTGGAGGGGTGACATTTTTCCATGTCCCCCCTCATCCTGGCGATACTGAAAATGATAAAAAACCACTTCAACAATGATTATTATGAAACAATGATAACCTTTTTTAATAGTGCTTTTGTGCAAACCAGCCACATTTTCAGGTATTATAATATAAATGAACACTTCAGAAACAACAATTTTAAATAATTTTAAAATAATAAACGGAACAAAAGACACACAAAACCGTGTGTGTGTGTGTGTGTGTGTGAGTGACAGACAGACAGACAGAGACTTTTGGTGGAATTTTGGTCTCCCATCATTGTTCTCAATGAAGTCAAACTCAATATAACTATCAATGTACTTTCTCTTTTTAGGGTTAGGGCGTTTGTTTTTGTCATTGTCATTTTCATTGTCATTTCTTTTACCACTTCTTGAGGAACTTGGCGGACACAAAAATCGATCCATGTTCGCTGCAGGGTGGCTAAAAATAGCCTGTGACTCGCTCCGTCTCAATTTAGTCAAGCTGGCGTCAAACAGCGCTGTTACTTCCACCCGCTCGCTACAAAATAAAACTTTCGCATTTCAAAATAAAACAGAAAAAAAGAAAAAAAACGTGAATAATTTCGCGTACCCCCTGGACATGCACCACGTCCCCCAAGGGGTCCGCGGACCCCAGTTTGAGAACCGTGGCTGTAGATATCACCATGAAATAACATGTTCATATACATATAGCTAATGTGCATCAGATGCAATGGTCCATTTGAGTAAAGGTCAAAGGTCAAGGTCCCAATTAACTAAAACCTCAAAACAAGTAGTAAGAGAATGTCTAACCCCGCCCCTTTTTTGTGCCAATCTCCAGTTTCTCTGACAACCTGTTTTTGAATTGGAGCCAATAATGTGAGTTTGATCTTTCTGCTAAATGCGACTTTGACCTTTGACCTTTTGCAATATTGATGATTTTGTTTTTTATATATATATATATATATATATATATATATATATATATAAAACAAAATCATATATATATATATATATATATATATATATATATATATATATATATATATATATGCGTCAGTGTGTGTAATATTATGATAATATATCCACTATTGATTAAGTTATAGAGTGATATGTGTATGTTTGACACACACAGTGTTACACATGTCACCTTTGACCTCTAGAGATCTGAAAAACTATTGGCCGTAGATGATAACACCAATCATGAGAATTGTATAAATCTTCATTCTGCATCATTTGGAACCAATCTGAAAGTTCTGTGACCCTCTGTTCTGGAGTTATAATTCAAGAACAGGTTGTCATAGAAACTGGAGATTGGGCTAAAATAGACGTTCTGTGAATACTAGTTGCAGTGTATTTGAATATACGTAGCAGTCGTCCTACAAGAAGTCTTTATCAGCCTCGCTCAGAAACCCGCACACCCGGCCCCTCACATGTTCCCAGGCTGGTCGTCCTCTCTAAAGAGGACGTGCCTGAAACAACAACCACAGGCCCGTTAGCAAGAAAAAGGCCCCATGTGAGCGCCGATGCTCCTGACCCTCCTGAACAAGTAGCCTCCCTTTTAACCACACGGCTGCTGACAAATTTATGAGCCCTAGGTTGACCCGCAGGCTGACTTTCCAAACATGATACTGACAGGAAAACAGCCGGAAGATAGGAGGGCAAGATGAGGAAAAACCAAGAGGATGGAGGAGAGGCTCAGCAATGACGTGTTTGTGTCTTTTTCTAGAAAGTTACAGCAAAATTTACCGAAAAATTTTATTACGCTTTGCCCTCTGGTGTCCAATTCTATACATCATTCTTTGCAGAAAGAAGTAGAAGATAAAGATGACAGAGAAACACAGGGAGGTCTGAAAAAAGAGGGAGGTTAGGTGAGGTTTTGGGTTGGGGTAGGGGTTTTTAGGCCACCCATTACAAATATGTATCCACTCCCAACGCTCGGAGGCTGTTGGGATAAAAGGATCTTATCAGTAAGGATGTTCTGGGGAAACTCTGCCCAGTCCTTCCTCCTGTATGAACACTTTCCACACCTCTGAGCAGTCAGTCTCCTGGATACCTTATCTGACCGACTGTTTATAACTGCAGTATGAATTCCAAGAGGAAGTTTCACATATTTCCTCCTTGTACGTAGAATTATTTACAGCATGTTTCTGACCAGAGATGGGACCAAGTCACACATGTGCAGCTTTCAAGTATCGTATTTTCCCGCACGATAATGTGCATGTTATACGGCACATTAAAGGAAGCTAAACAGTCACAATAACTCCCGACTTTGTTGAGTTGTAACATGCAACAAAACACACTTTTATTCTGCTAAATTTAACTATAAAAACATCCAAATTCTGAGATAAAACATCAAAAGTCATGAGATAAAAAGTCAAAATCATGCAAGAACAAGCTACAATTCTGAGATAAAAAGTAAAAGTTCATTCATTCATTCATTATCTGAACCCACTTTATCCTCACTAGGGTCGTGGGGGTCACTGTGGGCCTAATCCAGCTACAATGGGCGAAGGCGGGGTACACCCTGTATGAGACGCCAGTTCATCGCAGGGCTGAACATATATAGACAAACAATCATTCTCACATTCACACCTATGGACAATTTTAGATTAACCAATTAACCTATCAGTGCATGTGTTTGGATGGTGGGAGGAAACCGGAGTGCCCGGCGAAAACCCACGCGGACACGGGGAGGACATGCAAACTCCACACAGAAAGGTCTGGTACGGGATTCGAACCAGGGTCCTTCTTGCTGTGAGGCACGAGTGCTAACCACTGCACCACCGTGCTAACCGCTGCACCACCGTGCTAACCGCTGCACCACCGTGCTAACCACTGCACCACCGTGCTAACCACTGCACCACCGTGCTAACCACTGCACCACCATGCTAACCACTGCACCACCGTGCTAACCACTGCACCACCGTGCTAACCGCTGCACCACCGTGCTAACCGCTGCACCACCGTGCTAACCGCTGCACCACCGTGCTAACCGCTGCACCACCGTGCTAACCGCTGCACCACCGTGCTAACCGCTGCACCACCGTGCTAACCACTGCACCACCGTGCTAACCACTGCACCACCGTGCCGCCCTAAAAGTAAAAGTTATGAAATAAAAAGTCAAAATCATGAGATAGAAAGAATGCCCAAAAGTCTCTTTGAAGGGCCTGTGCTTGGCCCCCGGGCCGTATGTTTGACACCTAGAGCAGTAGATCTCTTATTATAAGGACCAGATGAAACAAATGAGCCTCAAATGCAACCACAATGCACACATAAAACACATCCATGTCACCTCTAATAGTGGACAATGCTTTTATTACTTACCTTAATATTTACCTCTGTTCAATAAATATAATATCGTGATGCAGATTTATTTATTTTTTTTATCTTCTATCTTCTGTTAAAATGATGTCATTGTGCTGTTAATACAAATAATTAACGTCCTCAGTAGTTTTTGGCACTTGTATGTTTCTTTCCTCATGAACACAAAGTTAAGATGATTGATCCACAGCCAGAAAAGGGTCAAAAACTGCAGAGTTTAACGGTTAATACCCATTAAATGACAGGTACCGGGACTTTATCCAGCTTTATTTTTTTCCTCAACTTGCATTTAGGACCAGCCTTTATTTATTCATGTTGATCTCACCTCTGGCCATTATTAGATGCCTGGCTTATAACCCAGCCCTGGTTTTTATTTCAGGAAATACAATACTATGAATATGGCTTCTGTCAAAGGCCAGCTGGTATTGTTAGACTTATGGAGGAATGCAACCTTGACATTCATCTAATCAGTAGAATAATATGGTGTCCATCTGTTGACGATGGTTATTATTCAGTTTTGACTGATGTAGACCACAGTATGATGTCTTCTGTTCACTCCACATTTATGGACTTTACATAACTAGAGTTCCACACTATTTTAGTCTGGTCTTTTTTTCTATTCCACTTTAACCAGTATGTCCCCACATTTTAAGTCATATAATTTTATCACTTCAGATAAAACAGAATCATGTTAGGTATTTCTTTCTTTCCATTTTGTACTTTATTTGAAAGAAAATAACATTTTTATGACTTGCAATGAATGTTGTCAATGGGACAAATGTCACCTAATAATAATAATAATAATAATAATAATAAGTATTCAGAGAATGTCTAATCTCACCTCTATTTTGTGCCAATCTTAAGTTTCTATGACAACCTGTTCTTGAATTAGAGCCAATAATGAGATTTTGACCTTTCAGCTAAATGCAACCTTGACCTTTGACCTTTTGCAAAATTGATCATTTTGTTATATGTATATATGCATCAGTGTGTGTAATATTATGATAATATATCCAGTTATAGTGTGATATGTCTTTGACACAAACAGTGTTACACAAGTTAATTTTGACATGTCACCTTTGACCTCCAGAGATCTAAAAAACTATTGGTCATAGGGGATAACATCAATTGTGAGAATTGTATAAATCTTTATTCCACATTGTTTGGTAACAATCTGAAAGTTCTGTGACCCTCTGTTCTGAAGTTATAACCCATAATGTGATTTTGACCTTTTAGTTAATCATAACCTTGACCTTTGACCTTTACTCAAATGGATCAATGCATCTGATGTGCATTAGCTGTATGTATATGCCAATGTAATTTCATGGTGATATCTACAGTATTCATAGCATGATATGTCTCTGTGGACACACACACACACACACACACACACACACACACACACACAAACAACTAATTTTAGGAGATATTAATTATTAATACAAAAAAGAGAAAAGCTATGCAAACAGGTTTTTTTTATGTGTATCTATTCCCATGTTCCAGCTAACAGTGTATTTACTTTACATTAATGTGATCAGTGTCACCATGAGGCTCACAGCTTCACCTCATGACCCCAAAAAATGTAGTGTGGCTCCACCCATGGACTAAATATGGCTGTGGTTCAGAAGTGACATGAAAATGAAGCTAAAAAAAAAACAAAAAGATAGAGCCTCAGGATTTAAAATAGCATTATGAATTACATCGTTGGGTTTTTTTTTAATTTAATGGTGATATCTCAAGTAGTCATTGAGTTATAGAATGATATGTCTCTGTGGACACACACACACACACACACACACACACACACACACACACACACACACACACAGAGTGATTACAATAGATTATTAAAATTCATTAAAATCTGGGTTAACAGTGTTATAGGAAAAAAAATAAAAATAAAATAAATACATTTACATTAGTCCAGTTTGTTGATTCCACATTTATGAATGAACAACTTCTGACATAAAACATTTCTAATGTTACATGAGTGAAAAGTGAAGAACAAACTGACTCAGTGTACGTTCTGAGTGTATCTGATCATTTTGACTTTTTATCTGATTTGAAAGACATCCTTTTAGCCCCGCCTCCCCTGACTATGAAGCGTTCCTAGACCTATGGGGACCCTAACCCTAACCCTTCCAGGAGGAGATCTGAAAATGAATGAATGGTATTCAATGGGAAATAAGCTGTTAAATGGTATCTGGTTTGTCATGTTAATTCTCAGACCATGTGGGTCTTTGTGGACTTAACATGTTCCTCTCCCTGGGTCTGATGGGTTTCCTTTGGGTGCGCTGGTTTCCTAGCCTAGGATCTAGTCTGTCCCCAGTGGCCGCAAATGGTATTTGCTACGAGGAGACAGACTAGACAGCCTAGGATCTGAAAATCCAAAATAGGTCGGACCAATCAAATCACGAGGGGCGGGATTGGAGCCCGCCCTGCCTCATGACGACACAAATACGACACGTAATGTTGTAGTCGCAGAGACGTAGCAGCTAGCACACCAAAGAGAAGAAGAAGGCGTAGCTGCTAGCTAGCACACATTGCCGTAACACCAGTTGCTAGCTGCTAGACAACATGGCTCATCACCAGGAACAACCATTGGAGCTGGCTTTGGCAGCAATGCTAGGTGATTTAAAATTACAGTTTTCCCTGCGAGAGGAGCAGAAAACGGCACTTAAGCTGTTTTTGGAAAAAAGGGATGTTGTCGGAGTTTTGCCCACCGGGTATGGCAAAAGGAAGAACCCATTAGATTTTGACCAATGAAGGTCAAAGGTCAAGTCCACACTAAAGGTCAATATTTAAAACACATCAGTGTTAATATCTCTTTTTTTCATTCATATGGTCTGACCTTTGACCCCTAACCTTCAGTTATCAGATGGGTCAACACCTATAACCCTAACCTTTGACCCCTAACCTTCAGACATCAGATGGGTCAACTCCTATAACCCTAACCTTTGACCCCTAACCTTCAGACATCAGATGGGTCAACTCCTATAACCCTAACCTTTGACCCCTAACCTTCAGACATCAGATGGGTCAACACCTATAACCCTAACCTTTGACCCCTAACCTTCAGACATCAGATTGGCCAACACCTATAACCCTAACCTTTGACCCCTAACCTTCAGACATCAGATGGGCCAACACCTATAACCCTAACCTTTGACCCCTAACCTTCAGACATCAGATGGGTCAACACCTCTGGCTCCATCACGTCATGTTTTTGACGTCATATCAAACCTTGGTGGACGTCTGCTGTCTGTGACTGACTTGTTTTTTTTTTACAGCTGCATAGACATGGTATTGACTTCATATTCCTAGCGCTGCGTTGTCCATTTAGGGACCAGTGTTTGGGGAACAATTCCCCACTGACCCCCCCCTCCTATACTGAAATAACACACATAATTCTGAATGGCAGCTTACAACAACTGCATTTCTGTCTTTCAGCGAAAAACTTAAATAACATAACGAAGGCCAAACGTCTTTCTTCACACTTTCATCTCACCAATATTGTGTTGACATGGCCGACACACGTATTATTAGAAACATTGATTATTTTCCTGCCGATTTTTCCTCAAGGCCCACCTGCTTTTCAAATATCAAGGTATCTAGTTTCCGTCGCTGTTTTTGGAGCTGTGCCTCTGTGTAAAACAAGCAGTAGGTCTTACATGTAAGTCAGCCCAGGGGGGAAATTGAAGCAGGACTAGACTGATTTATCAGTAGATCATATGTGCCGCGTCTTAGCTGCTGAAATGCATTGTGGTCATTGAGGACTTTCCAGAAAGAGAAATAGCATGGAGTGTCCACCGTCTTTCTGGACAAGTGAGAGTGAAGAGAGGGAGAGGGAGGGGCGATCAAAGTACTAACAGTCTGTACTTAAGTAGAAGTACAGATACATGTGAGGAAAAAAAATACTCTGGTAGAAGTAGAAGTACTGATTCAACTGCTTTACTGAAGTAAAAGTAAAAAAAAAAAAGTACAAGTTCTTAATTGTAAAAAAAAAAATTCAAAAGTAAAAGTGCATTTATTTACCAATGGATGAAATATTTATTTATGCACGGAAAAAAAAGTAAAGTTTCAAAAGTATCCAAACAAATAAAGCCTTTAAAGGTGAGTTAGGCCCTGTCCCATTTGTCCCCCTAACCCTAAAATTTCCCCTAAACCTAGATTTTGCGCGTTCATGTGTAGGGGTAGGGTGTCCCATTACCGAGGGGAGCAAGTGGGAGTGCGATTTTGCCCTTAAAATCAACCCTCAAAATGTAGTGAGGTTGGTTGCGGACTTCGTTTTGAGTGGAAGATGAATGCATGATGCAATCCATGATGCACTGCGAGCTCAGCGAGCCGACTGATTTCTGACAACAAAAAATGGCGGCCGCAGCTGGAGGAACTGGACCTGTAATGTTACCTTGTCAAGCTAGCGGTAATGCTAACGTTAATGTTATAAATCGCCAACTATTGAAGAAAAAATACATCCAAATATTTAAATAAATCAACATACCTGAGACAAGACTGAAAGGCAAAGTAGACGGTGAATGCGTCTTCTGTTTGCCGCATTTCTTCTCTGCGCATCCCGAAGGTAAATAAACAGAACCAACACAACAGGTAACACAGCTGGGACCGCCATTTGTCCTCCGTGTAAATAGTAGTCAGCTGCTGTCAGTCTCATGGAGGGGTGGTTTCATATTTGGCGGGGTAGACTTGTCAGCGTGTGACGTGAGCACGTTTGTTACGTTCACTTGGCGAGTGGTGTCCCATTTTCAGGGGGAATTATTTCCCCTTGATGAGTGGAATTTACTTTTTAGGGAACTTAAAACCAAGTGGAAGTTTTAAGGGGGACAAATGGGACGGGGCGATAATGTGTAGATAATGTGTTTGATCAGGTCACAGTTAC
>CM035802.1:37881924-37899424 GCA_020466265.1 Siphamia tubifer | reverse complement strand
CCTCCTCTATCCTATTCTGTTCTCTGTCCTCCTCTATCCTATTCTGTCCTCTGTCCTCCTCTGTCCTCCTCTGTCCTCTTCTGTCCTCTGTCCTCCTCTGTCCTCCTCTGTCCTCTTCTGTCCTCTATCCTCCTCTGTCCTCCTCTGTCCTATTCTGTCCTCTATCCTCCTCTGTCCTCCTCTATCCTATTCTGTTCTCTGTCCTCCTCTATCCTATTCTGTCCTCTGTCCTCCTCTGTCCTCTTCTGTCCTCCTCTGTCCTATTCTGTCCTCTATCCTCCTCTGTCCTATTCTGTCCTCTATCCTCTTCTGTCCTCCTCTATCCTATTCTGTCCTCTGTCCTCCTCTGTCCTCTTCTGTCCCCCTCTGTCTTCTTCTGTCCTCTGTCCTCTATCCTCTTCTATCCTCTTCTGTCCTCCTCTGCATCCATGGTATTATTTCACCCCAGTCAACACAACCCAAACTCTCACTATCAGTCGTTGCTTTCTTTTCCACTGACACCAGTTTGCATTTGTTCTGCTTCGCTCTCACTGACAGTCCTTGGTGTGCGTCAGCTGTGTTCCTCCGCACCAAAAAATAGTTCCCATACACAAATGAATGAGACGAGTCCTTTTCGCCGTGAATTGCGTCATCATTCACCCTCGAAGTAAATGTCCAGTATGAGGACAGTAATGAGGAGACAAAATCAAGAACATTAATTCACTTTAGACCAAATACTTACTTACTAAGAATGCAGTTAGTGTAGGAATCCAACCTGTGGTCAGTTCTTATAGATTCGGACAGTGGCTGGTCACCAGGAAAATGCTTCCACACACTTATTTAGATAAAGGAAAAGTGTGGAGACACTGAATTTGGCCTGGGGGGCGTATGCCTTTAAGACAACCTGCAACTACACCCTGTCAAAAGAAGTAAACCCAAAACAGGACGTCCAGACTCACTGGGTCAAACCAAAAAGAAACAAAAGCTAACAAAAAGGCTAACGTGAGGCCAACCTGCAGCTTGCAGCGTAAACTCCTGTGGAGCGAGCGGCCTGGCGTGAACGCTCGTGGAACCGGCGTCACAGCCCTGGAGGTGAGACAGGAAAAAAGACAGTCCACTCCTTAAAGTCTGTCCAATTAATACCTGCTACGGCGGAAGACAATGACTAAGGCCCTGTCCCATTTCTCCCCCTAACCCTAAAATTTCCCCTAACCCTAGATTTTGCGCGTTCATGTGTAGGGGTAGGGTGTCCCATTACCTAGGGGAGCAAGTGGGAGTGCGATTTTGCCCTTAAAATCAACCCTCAAAATGTAGTGAGGTTGGTTGCGGACTTCGTTTTGAGTGGAAGATGAAATTACCCATGATGCATGATGGCCGGTAATGTTACCTTGTCAAGCTAGCGGTAATGCTAACGTTAATGTTATAAATCGCCAACTATTGAAGAAAAAATACATCCAAATATTTAAATAAATCAACATACCTGAGACAAGACTGAAAGGCAAAGTAGACGGCGAATGCGTCTTCTGTTTGCCGCATTTCTTCTCTGCGCATCCCGAAGGTAAATAAACAGAACCAACACAACAGACAACACAGCTGGGACCGCCATTTGTCCTCCGTGTAAATAGTAGTCAGCTGATGTCAGTCTCGTGGAGGGGTGGTTTCATATTTGGCGGGGTAGACTTGTCAGCGTGTGACGTGAGCACGTTTGTTACGTTCACTTGGCGAGTGGTGTCCCATTTTCAGGGGGAATTATTTCCCCTTGATGAGTGGAATTTACTTTTTAGGGGCACTTAAAACCAAGTGGAAGTTTTAAGGGGGACAAATGGGACGGGGCCTAAATGTAAGATATTACACAAAAAATATCATAACGGCAAAAATATCCATACATGTAATAATAATTATCTGATAAAATAAAATAGGAATCGTCAAAAACCTGAGGGAGAAAAGTAACAACACATGGTCACAAATGAAAATTTAATTGCCACGAATTAGTATTTAGTAAAAATGTTCTATTTCAGTGTCAAAGTCATTTTAGTTCAGGGACCACATTGACTTAAATTTGATATGAATTGGGACAAACCTGTGAAATAATAATACATAAATAATGTCAATGTCTATATTTTAGAATGAAAAAAAAAACTTAAACTAAATAATGAAAATGTTTACGTTGACAAACAAAACAAATGAAAGAATAATCCTAATTTAACAATATTACGTCATTGATATTATCATTTCCACATGTTCACTATAACTTGGGGATCATAGTGGATCAAATACAAAGACACAAACTATTTAATATCTAGGCAGACTTCTATTAAAACACTTCAGGTTCTTCATATTTGTTCAGATTATTCAAACATTTTGTACAATTATACTTTGTTTTAGTCTAAATATGTGAAAATATTTACATTTAGAAAGATTTGGTGTTGTGCTTATTTATAGATAATTATGATGGGATTTTATTGGTCTGACCCGCTTCAGATTGAATTGGTCTGAATGTGGAACCTGAACTAAATTGATTATTATATATTTTTGCATTTCACAAATTCATCCCAAGGGCCGCACTGGACCCTTTGGCGGGCCGGATTTGGCCCCCGGGCCTTATGTTTGACACCTGTGTTTTACTTTTTACCTGGCTACAATTTAGATATATTTCTTTGGCCATGTCATCAGAGGGGCTCCGTACTCATCTGCCGGCCACCCAAATGTTTTCTCCCGGTATCCCATAACAACCAAAGAACAGCAAATCCAGACCATCTCAACCGCTGTAAACAAAGCATCTTTTAGAACGCGGCGTTTTGCAAAATTAATGATTTGGGTTTGGAATTGTTGTTGTTAGTCACATACATTAGACAGCAAAGTGTTTGGTGTTGCCGGTTTTGTTTATGACTGCAGTGTTTGGTTGCGTTTATTTTCATGTTCGTGTCTAAATGAAACAGCGCCCATAGTTTTTCCTGCCAAAAATCGACCCAAAAAAGAGAACAAGATGTTGGAGGAAGAAACAAAATAGTCATGCGCCAAAAAACCTCAAAAGAAATTGTACAGTAACCTTTTACCTTAAGTCTAATATGCATATTTGTGGCGTCTTTCCATCGCTGAGGATCTGAGACGTCCTCCGGTTCTTCCGTCCACAGCGTGAAGACCACTGAAGTGGACTGTAGGCCTCCATTACTCTGACCATAGGCTGTTGTGACAGCTGCTCTACTGTGGAATTACATTTTTTATTAACATCCCATAAAGTGGAAAAAAATAATCTGTGCCTTGTTTATTTTCCAGCTCATTTCTATCCTGATTTTATGGAATTTCCGTTAAATGTGAAAAAGATGTTGCGCCGTCCTTTTGTTGACAGCTCATTGGCTTGAACTGGTGTCGAGTGAAATGAACACTTGTTTTTACACAGGCTTTTGGGGAAATTACAATTGGCCATTAATGTCAATGAGTGTTTCTCTGTGGCCGTTTAGAACGTCAAGTATTCAAACAGACACAAATAATGTTTTAAAGATTGATTATAGACGGAGGGTGTAATAGTTCATGTTCAGGCTTCTGTCAGATACACTCTAGTGTGTGAGTCATGTGAGCTCCTGTCAAAGACTCTTGTGGTTTTGCCGCTGTTCTTGTTGTGGACCCTGACTTGTGTGTAAACTGATTTGCTGTCGGTGTGGAATATTTAGTGGTTGTCGCTTCATGCTGCCCGACAATGACAGCGTGAAAGAAAAAAATACAAAATACAAAATACAAAAGTCAGTTCTTTCAGTCAGTGTTTGGTTCGTCTGTTGTTGCATGTGAAGACAATAATTCCCAGTCAAATAAACTTGGTGATACCAATAATCTCTTATCTCTTATTATATTTTATTGTGGCTGGAATTCACATTAAAATACTTTGTTTGTTTATTTATTTTATTTGCACATATAAAACGGAATACAGGAAGAAAATAACATATATATATATATATATATATATATATATATATATATATATATATATATATATATATATATATATATATATACATATATATAATAAATGTGCTAGAGGCAGAAAAAAGCCATAAGGCTTGTTTGAGTTCACCTCCAAAAAACAAATGAATAAATAAATAAATAAATAAATAAATAAATAAAAATGACTGAATAATAATAAATAAAATAAATTAATAAAAAATATAAATAAAAAAAATAATAAATGAATAAAAATAAATTAATTTAAAAAATTTATATATATATATATATATATATATATATATATACAAATGAATAAAATAATAATTGCAGGACCTGCGATATGACTACTGCACACATGTACATTTCGATGTCGATGCTCAAACGATACACTGTGCACCTATACTTATAAACTACTTTGCTTGGAATATTCCGTACATATACCTACATGTATAAACACTATACTTATAACATAACCATGTTATAAGTAATAGAACACATTTTCCACATAAAAGAACAAGGACTAGCAACAGTAGTAGTGTTCTTACCATTGTCGTTTATAAATCACTCACTGTTTTTCCATAAAACTGTCCCAACCTGACGTAATAATAATGACATTTAACAACTTAATGTGTAGTGAAGGATGATTGACATCATGGCAACGGTAGAAGACCAGGGCTACACAAGCGTGTTGCACAACATTGCGTCGTCCAGGCTCCATATGATGCATCGCCAGATAGTTTTAATGGGAAAAAAAAAGGAGCATGACAAAGACATTGTGGTTGTCGTAGAGGTAGCAGCTCTACGTTTTAATCCTGGATAAGAGGTCAGATGGAATCAAGTCTCTTACTGACACACAGGTATGACACATCCACTACCTGGAAGCCGACTGGAGACTCAACAGAGAGCTGATGACTGCTCCCACTCAGCTGTCAGTCTGTCGATGGCGAAGACTGATACTGCACAGTCCAACAGTCCATACCTCGGATGTCTATCTGTTAGCAAAGCCCCAGCAGAGGCGCAATTACAACAAATTATCCGCCTACACTCGGGGGTAGACACACACACACACACACCAATACACACTGTGCACTGGCTGAAAAATCTGAAAATGACAAAAGATAGATGTGTGTCCAGGCTTCATTTTTATCATCTTGTGTGGAATGCAGCGCAGTGGTGATAGAGCAAAGGGTGGTGGGAACAAAAGTCTAATGCTCTTGTCTCTGTGGACGAGTCTGTGTTGTTGGACTGTGTGCTTGAAGTTATGTGTCATGGCTTTTGGATGGGTTTTAAGCAATCCAAATGGTTTTTGCAAGGATTATATGGAGAATGATGGTTGTAGAAAAATGTGATTATATGGTTCAAATGAGGCTTTTGTTGGTGGGGATTCCTGCCGACTGAGGTCATCATGTACTATATAACCTGTGGAAGAAGAGCAGCCTGGATATCTGCACCATTGATAAATATGTATGTGAGCGCCACAGGAGAAAGTGGAGAAGTGTCGTACACCTTAAACAGTGTTGTAGGTCAGAAGTAGTTTTTAGGCTACGCAAGTGAGAAAAAAAAAGTCAAACCAAGTGTATTTTTCCTCATTTCTAGTTAAACTAGTATTCACAGAATGTCTATTTTGTGTCAATCTCCAGTTTCTATGACAACCCGTTCTTGAATTAGAGCCAATAATGTGATTTTGACCTTTTTGCTAAATGCGACCTTGACCTTTGACCTTTTGCAATGTTGATAATTTTGTTATATGTATATATGCGTCAGTGTGTGTAATATTATGATAATATATCCAGTTATAGCATCATATGTCTATGTTTGACACACACAATGTTACACAAGTTAATTTTGCCACATGTCACCTTTGACCTCCAGAGATCTCAAAAACTATTGGTCATAGACGATAACACCAATTATACGAATTGTGTTTTTTCAGTTTTCCTTTTTGTGTTTAAATGAATAATACAAAAAAATAGATAACGGCCGTTTTCCATTTCATACAATTTTGACCCGAAGTTGAGTAAACTGGAAATGACCTTTGACCCACAGTGACAACAATGTAAACCTATGTCCTATTTGGGGAAACTAAGAGGGTCTCCCTAAGACCTAAAGATATGACTATGGAGAAAATTGGTGTCATATCAAAGCATAATGATCTTCAGTCCAGTGGACGTGTTTATTTCACTTATTAAGATTCATTTCCTGTTTGCTCCGTTTGCTTCAGATCAAAAATGGATTAAAAAGGGAAACTGATGTTATCTGTTGTTTTCCATTATTCATTTAAACACAAAAAGGAAAACTGAAAAACTGTATCGTTTATTTTGGTTTTGAAAACAAATAATGAAGGAACAACTTGTTCTTTTGTTGTTTTATTTTGAAAATCGAATGAATAAATGATACATATTCAGGTTTGAATATTAAGAGCTACTTAATATTTGTTTGAACGTCTTTTTTTTTTAATAACATTCATATTATATTCAAATGCCAAAATTCAAAGTCAAAGCTCTACTGTATGTAGTACTACAGTGTAAACACTGATCACTAACTAGGCAGTACCAAGTATTAATAGTATGAGTATAGAAGTATGTAGTATGTGGTTTTGAACACAGTCATTATGTTTTATTTGAAATGTGATGAAATATTGGGACTAGAAATGAGAAAAAATATCCTTGGTAAGATTTAGATTTTTGCAGTTTGTGGGAAGTGAAAGAAGTTTAGTCATGACACTTAAATAAAAGCATCAGCGTATATGAGTGTACTGTGTAGATTTAAAAGTACTTAAATCAACATATTTGCCTCAACAATATACTCTGAGGTTTGCTTTACTTGTCCCCCCTCTATCACAATGTGATTTATCAACATAATTTTGGAGTCTTTCACTGACCAGTTGCCAGTCGCCCCCCCCTGCACCTATCATCATTATTTGTTTTCTCTGTAAAGTCTCCAGAAAAACAAAATGACGTATGACCTCCTGAGCACTCGTCCATTTTCACAGGAAAAGCACCTCTCTCGTCTGCTGCTTTGAGGTTGTTTTCACACCTGTGATTTTTTTTTTTTGGGTCTAATCTCGACTGTTCTGTCTTTGCTCTTGGTATAATTCACATGTGCTTGTGTTCAAAACAACCCCATTAAGGACACGTCCAGACGAGTGCGATATGGGTTTAGTTTTGAAAGTGTGTCAAAAAGATATTACATAAAAATGGAAAAGTTTCAGTAAAAAATCTCTGTCAGCATGGGGGCGAAACGCTGCTGAAAATGATGCAATTCACAGGACACACCCCTATGAGCGCTGTAAGCCACACCCCTTTGATCGCTGTAAGCCACACCCCTATGAGCGCTGTAAGCCACGGCCCTATGAGCGCTGTAAGCCACACCCCTATAAGCGCTGTAAGCCACACCCCTATGAGCGCTGTAAGCCACACCCCTATGAGCGCTGTAAGCCACACCCCTATAAGCGCTGTAAGCCACACCCCTATAAGCGCTGTAAGCCACACCCCTTTGAGCGCTGTAAGCCACTCCCACCGAATCTGACCTCAGATGAGATAACACCCATAGGCTCCATGACGTCACGTAAAGACGTCACATGACGTCACGTAAAGACGTCACGTGACGTGGCACCAATGGTATATTTGGTAAATGTATGACCTTTACCTTAAAGCAGGTTATTGACATATTTAGTTAAATCAGACAATATCTTGTGCTTCATATTTAACATTAGATCTAACATGTGACATTTGGTCGTTGTGCGACATCACATAACGTCAGAGTGACGTCATACGTGGTCGAATATTGAAATGGACATATGTGAAAAACAGGAGCCAGGATTTCTGGGAATGTTTTTAAACCCTCTAAGGGATTGTTAATGACAAATAAAATAAATGGTTAGTGAACACACAACACTAGTTTATAAATAATTCTGAACATCCAGATCCAAACCTTGACAAATTTAATGTGTTAGCATTAGCGTTAGCACAGACTAGTGCTGCTTCACTGAGGTCTGAACTCTACCACTGATCTAGTTTAGTTTGTGTCTGCTGTGACTTTCCTTCCTCTTCTACAAGGGGAAACCTTCAGTATATATATATGAAAAGAGCATCATTAAACTGTTTAGAAGCGCTTCATTAAATTAAAGTGATTCACTTATAGTTTAATGTAATTACATCAATACAATTCAAATTTTCTGTTTAAATTCATTTAGCTGTTTTTTTTTTGCTTTTGTTGGTCATGTAGTTCAAATGCTTTGCCATCAGACTCATGTGAAAACAATTTATGGTTCTTAAGTGACCTACATATGCAGAAGAAGACATGAAATCACATGCAGTTCACTGTGTTTAAAGAAGATAAGATGGATCTGTGCAGGTCCCACCTCCTCCAGATACTGTTGTGACGTGTGTTGAATTTCAATGACGTAAAAAAAAAGTCAGTTAAAATGTGGAATGTGAATCATATTATTGCAAAACATCAGATATGAATCTAATTTACAACCTGGTTGCAAACTGGTCTCAGCAGATATCGACGCAGGTCCAGACCCATTGTTAAGCCAATATAGTGGTGCATTACATGCTATAAAAAAACTGACTCACTAAACTAGAGCTGCACAATATTATAAAAAAACGGATTTTTTAACACCCTGTAATATATATATATATATATATATATATATATATATATATATATATATATATATATATATATATATATATATATATATATGTGTGTGTGTGTGTGTACGCATATTTTATTCAGAGTTTTATTCTGTTTATATTTTTTTTATCTTGTACTGTACAGTTTTTTTCTGGGTGATTTTCTCTCGTTGGATTTGGGTGATTTTCTCTTGTTGGTTTTGAGTGATTTTCTCTTGTTGGTTTTGGGTGATTTTCTCTTGTTGGTTTTGGGTGATTTTCTCTTGTTGGTTTTGGGTGATTTTCTCTTGTTGGTTTTGGGTGATTTTCTCTTGTTGGTTTTGGGCGATTTTCTCTTGTTGGTTTTGGGTGATTTTCTCTTGTTGGTTTTGGGTGATTTTCTCTTGTTGGTTTTGGGTGATTTTCTCTTGTTGGTTTTGAGCGATTTTCTCTTGTTGGATTTGGGCGATTTTCTCTTGTTGGATTTGGGCGATTTTCTCTTGTTGGTTTTGGGCGATTTTCTCTTGTTGGTTTTGGGCGATTTTGTCTTGTTGGTTTTGGGCGATTTTCTCTTGTTGGTTTTGGGCGATTTTCTCTTGTTGGTTTTGGGCGATTTTCTCTTGTTGGTTTTGGGCGATTTTCTCTTGTTGGTTTTGGGTGATTTTCTCTTGTTGGTTTTGGGCGATTTTCTCTTGTTGGTCGCTCATTTTTCAGTTTTGTTGCCGTAGTGCCATGTCGGGTTGTATTGAAATTTGAAAACGTTGACCTCATTCGTCTCCCACATTAACAGGACCGGTCATGTGACTATTCATGTAACACGTACATATTGATGTCGATGCTCAAACATTATAGCTCTACACTAAACACTAAACCTTTCTTTGCTGCTTTTCCTCGTCTCTCAGGAACATGTAATAATAATGGTCTTAGACTAAAATCTCAGCTGCTGTTGTGTGTTTGTTAATGGAGCCTAACAGTGTGTAAATGGGCTGCTCTACTGCCTCATATCCTGGCCATGGACCGATGCTCACGCCTGCTTTTGACGTCTCACATCACTGACCTCAGGGAGTGAGTGAACTGTGTGATCCACAAAGTCTGTGTGAGAGTCAATGCACGTTTCATTTAGTTTCGTGTCCATGTTCATATCTGTCTGGACATGTGTGTAACATCAGCCCAGTGTGTGTGTGTGTGTGTGTGTGTGTGTGTGCTTGTATTCCTATCTTTACTATCTTTATGGGGACATTGATATGTTTACAGTCACACCATGGGAACCTCTGACACTATGGGGACCAGAATTCACGTCCTATAAATAATTTTTTTTTTTCTGGAAGTCCTTTTAAAGAATGGGGAAGACAGGTGCAAAGTGAAACATGTATTTTTCAAACATTTGAAGATGTGTTTACTTAAACAAAAGTATTTATTTTAAAGTTTTTTTTAAATGATGTATTTATTTTTTCATCATTTATGTATTATTGTTTTTTTTTATTATTATTATTTATTCAATTTTTTTTTCTTCCTTTTTTCACTTAACTTTTTTATTTAATTGTTTTAATTGAATATTTACATTTTCATTATATATATATATAATTTTTTTTTAAATGTGTGTTTATACTCAGTACCCAATGGCTACTTGATTACAAACTTGGTTCTTATTATTATATATGTGTGTGTGTGTGTGTGTGTGTGTGTGGAGGGGGGGGTGCATGTGATTGCATGCGTGTGTGTGTGTGCTGTTTTATGAAAGGTGTAGCAGTGTGTGTTTATGTGCCTACATGTACAGTACAGGACATAAAACCCTTGGTACTACCAGTGGCCCTTGGCTGGTCCTGTGGCGCTCAGTGTGTCGGCTTTGATGATGGGTCAGAGGAGAAGATCAGAGCACAGGATGAGTCTACCAACACACACACACACACACACACACACACACTCTCTCTCTCTCTGTTTCTCAGAGCTAATGATGACTCCCAGTGGACCCCCCACCCCTTGTCCATACTTTAGCCCCAGGAGTCGCCCTCCCGGCTGCAGGACTACAAAGGCCCACAAGCTCCAGCAGGAACCAGAACCGGCTCCTGTTGGCAGCTGAGCGTAGTGGCAACACCTCAGGCAGCTCCCACCACATGTGTGTGTGTGTGTGTGTGTGTGTGCTTGTATTCATATCTTCATGGGGACATTGATATGTTTACACAGTCACATCATGGGGACCAAAATTCGAGACCCCACAACGGTTAAATATAAATTCATCTAGGTCCCCACTAGTATAATATGAATCTGTGTGAGGTCTGCACATTTCTGCAAATGATGTGAACCTATGAATACATTACATTTATTACATCCATACATGGAAACACATTCAAAGGTTTGAAGATGTGTTTCCTTTTTTATTTCTTTTTATTTATTTATTCATTTGTTTGTCTGTTTGTTTATATTTTTTAATTTGGAAAAATGTTTGGAATTTGATTGGATTTTTTTTACATTTAAAAAAATTGATATTTTTTTTTTTACTATTTTTCAACTTTATACATTTGTTTATTTAGATTTTTTTCATTTTGTTTAATTGTTCATTGGATTTTTTTTTTACATTTATTTTTTATATATTTATTTGTTTATATTTTTAACCTGAAAAATGTTGAATTTAATTCTATATCTTTTACATTTATGTTTTATATTTTAAATATTTTTAAATGTATATATTTATATTTTTTATTTTTTTATTTTACTTTTTTAGGTTTTTTTTACATGTATTTATTTTTTAATATATATTTAATATTTTTCAAATGTATATATTTATTTATTTATATTTTTTAATTAGGATTTTTATTTTATTCAATTCCTTTACATTTATTTATATATTTAGTTATTTTAAATATTTTAGGTATTTTCAATTTATTTATTAAGAAAAAAGAAAAAGGTGTTTTTACAGGTTACTTTACCTACAGGTAATGATTACAAACTTGGTCCTCATGAGACATGGAAACCTGTGTGTGTGTGTGTGTGTGTGTGTGTGTGTGTGTGTGTGTGTGTGTGTGTGTGTGTGTGTGTGTGGCGATATGTAAGCTGTTAGTATTCATTTACATTATGGATATCAACAGATGTGCTTGTTTTATCTTTCCACTGCTTGGAAGCCAAAGGTTAAATAGTTTGAGGTATAAAAGCTGTGGTTATTCTTGTCAGAGAACGAAGTGTTTATAGCCTAAAGATGTCGACGTAATGACATGTTTGTCTGTTTTAATGAAATAGAAGCAAACGCTGAGGAGCTGTGATTTTTATCAACTACAAAAAGTTTCCAGAAAAAGTGAATTCAAAGAGCCAAACCGTTAATTTAGATTGGATTGTGGTGAAATTAAGGATAAATGGAAGACAGTTATCTGACCTATCCACAGAAACCATCACGTCTGAGAGAAAAACCAGACAGATTATGGGCTGTAATTACATAAACACACATGGATTCCTCTCATGCCTTGAACATCCACAACATTTTTTATTGATTTAACAATGTTGACAGGTTCTTGGTGTGCAAACATTTAAATGAAGAGTGTTTGTGAAAATGTCTCCTTTTCATTATTAGGCTTTTGTCGAGGACCACGTCCGACGCTTGTTCAGGTCGCTGTGATATATATATATATATATATATATATATATATATATATATATATATGTATATATGTTTTGTAAAAGTCTGTATAAATACCCCAAGTGAAGTTAGAGGTATGAAAATCGGTACAAATGTTCAGCAAAAAACCTTATGATGGCCACGCCCATAAACCAACAGGAAGTCCGCCATCTTGGACTGAAATTTCCAGTCATGGTTTTCGCTATCTTTGTAATTTAACAAACTCCTCCTTGGCCGTTGGGTCCAATGAGCTCAAAATCGGTGAACACTATCTAGACAAGTAGGACATCAAAAGTTATCCACATTTTTTGGAAAGGTTGTGTCGTTTTCGTGCTATGATGTCGCAAACTTGCAAAGTTTTTGGGAAAAATGACGACTACATAAAGTGTTTCAGCTCAGACATACAAACACAGAAACACTGAATTTTGACTCAGTTGTCAGTCTCACAGTTCAACCCACAACATTTTAAATAAGTCACTCTATAGCGCCCCCTACATATTTAAACAAAAGTGTGCAGAATATCGCATTCCACCCATGGTACGATATCATCTTGCCGTCGGCTGTCGTCGTCGGTCACACAGGGAGTGCGGCCGTGAGGGACGGCGAATGCCTTTGACACTGCCTCCAGTTTAAACTTTAAATTCCTGCCTGTTCCCTATTTCACTTTCATCCCATCTTCTCTCCTGAGCCGCCTCTCTCTAGTAAATTACAGATTTAATTCATCTCGCCCAACATTGGTTAGGTGAGATTATTGTAATAACTGTGTGTGTGTGTGTGTGTGTATGTGTGTGTGTGTGTGTGTATATATGTGTGTGTGTGTGTGTGTGTGTGTGTGTGTGTGTTCGCAGAGACATATCATTCTATAACTTAATGAATACTTGAGATATCACCATGAAATCACATGGACATATACATATAGCTAATCCAGGGGTGTCCAAATCCAGTCCTCGAGGGCCGGTGTCCTACATGTTTTAGATATTTCCCTTTTCCACATGATTCAGTTTAACTCTTTAACTCCTGAAACTTTAGCAGTTCCACAGTAAAAATAATTAAAATAAGCAACAAAATGAACAAAAATGGCCAAATTCATCAATAAATGTAACAAAAATGAATAATAAACTGACAAAATAATTAGTAACATTTTTGTTAATTTTGTTGCTCATTGTTTATTTTTTGACATTTTACTTTTTTTTTCTTTAATTTTGCTCCATTTGTGACTAACTTTTTTCATGTTACGAATTATTTTGTCAACTTATTATTCATTTTTGTTCATTTTGCTGTTTATTTTAATATTTTTTTTTACTGTTCATCTTGAGATGTAATGATCCATTTGAGTAAAGGTCAAAGGTCAAGGTCGCCTTTAGCAGAAAGGTAAAAATGACATTATTGGCTCTAATTCAAGAACAGGTTGTCATAGAAACTTGAGGTTGGCAGATAGATTAGATTAGACTTTCTGTGAATACTAGTTCCTGTTTGTTCCCTGTTTCACTTTCATCCCATCTTCACTCCTGAGCCTCTCTTTCACTGCGTTCCATTTAAGGTTCTGAGGAAATAGTAAATTACAGATTTAATTAGAAAGCGGAGATGTTTATGAGGGTCTTTGGGATCAGGTTTTGGCAAGTTTTATGCATAAAACACCAGTAGAGGTTGGCGAAGGGAGAAGACACTGAAATGACTGAAAAAAAAACCCACTCTGCTTGTTTAACAGCTACACTGGCGTCTTGTTCCCATGTTAGTTCAGCAGGGTCAGCGGTTCCTTTCATTAACAAGACTGCAATCATCCTATTTCTTCCTGGAGACATAGAGAGGAAAACCCAAAACCAAAGAAGACTGAGCCAGTGGATGAAGATGTCTTCCATGTGTTGCCTCAAACGGTACCTGTTTTGCAACAACTTCAATGTCATTTCTGGTGAAAAGGAAAAAAAAAAAAGTTTTGAGTTGTGGAAACACGGCTGAACCAAAGTAGCTTCAAAAATGATAACTGCTCATCCCCCTTGGATTAAAGGGGACGTGTCATGCTCATTTTCCACCAGTTAACATAGTTCCCTGGTGTCTCACTGACCTTTCTGTCACAGCTGATAGAGCGGCTCGTCCAATGATCGAAGGGTTCGCGTCCCGCCTCTGGCTGTCCACATGCCGAAGTGCCCTTGGGCAAGACACTGAACCCTAAGTTGCTCCCAGTAGGGTCAGGGGTCAGGCAGCACTGGTGTAACACCGTCTACTGGTGTATGAGTGTGTGTGTGAATGCGTGAGTGTGAGGAATTGTATAAATGAGCTGCATAACTACAGTCCATTTACCATTTACCATTTATCATTTACCATTTACCATTTACCATTTACCATTTACCATTTACCATTTATCATTTACCATTTACCATTTACCATTTACCATTTACCATTTACCACATTGATGAATAGATACAGCAGCCTCTTCAACCTGGAGATACACCCTGTTACAACCCAAAACATAATAACTGCCAATAATAACATAATAACTGCCAATAATGATGTAATAACTACCAATAATAACATAATAACTGCCAATAATAACATAATAAGTGTCAATAATAACATAATAACTGCCAATAATAACATAATAACTACCAATAATAACATAATAACTGCCAATAATAACATAATAAGTGTCAATAATAACATAATAACTGCCAATAATAACATAATAAGTGTCAATAATAACATAATAACTGCCAATAATGATGTAATAACTGCCAATAATGACATAATAACTGCCAATAATAACATAATAACTACCAATAATAACTACCAATAATGATGTAATAAGTGTCAATAATAACATAATAACTATCAATAATAATATAACTGCCCATAATAACTCAAAAACTTATGGATGGAATTTGATAAAATTTTCCAGCTGTGTTGTTCGTGTCATAAGGAACAAACGATTACATTTTGATGGTGATCTGGAAGAGATCCTGGATTCTGGATCACTTTGAAATTTTACATTGCGGTAAATGGAGAACATTTCATCAAGATCTGTAAATAACTTTTTGAGTTATCTTGCTAACTAGCAGACAGACAGACAGACAGACAGACAGACAGACAGACAGACAAAAACATGACCTCCTTAGTGGAGGTAATAATGGAGGATCTGTGAGTCTGAGCAGAGGTCATGTGACCAGTAGGTGGGGTCAGCTGAGCTGGTGGGGTGGGGTGGGGTATTCAAATGAACCCATGCATGTGACGGACAAAGCATAGAAACGAGTGTTTTCATTCCCTCCAACAAGAAATGGACAAAAGGAGAGTGGATGTTATTTCCTCACACACAGTGTTTTAAAAACATTCAAAATTACATTTTGCAGGATTTGTCCCATAAATGTTTTTATGGTCAGTGTAGACCATTTGAAATTGACCATGGGTCAGTTTCAGTTCTTTCTCTCTCTCTCTCTCTCTCTGCCGCCCCCCCCCCCCCCTTCTCTCTCTCTCTCTCTCCCCCCTCTCTCTCACACTCTCTCTCTCTCCCCTCTCTGCCTCCCTGCCCCCCGTCTCTCCCTCTCTCTCTCTCTCTCTCTCTCTCTCTCTCTCCCCTCTCTCTCTCTCTCTCTCTCTCTCTCACACTCTCTCTCTCCCCTCTCTGCCTCCCTGCCCCCCGTCTCTCCCTCTCTCTCTCTCTCTCTCTCTCTCTCTCCCCTCTCTCTCTCTCTCTCTCTCTCTCTCTCTCTCCTCTCTCTCTCTCTCTTTCTCTCCCACCTCTCTCTCACGCTCTCTCTCTCCCCCCTCTCTCTCTCTGCTGTCTGTCATCAGACTGGTACTTAGTAAAATCTTCCTGACAGTTCTAATAAGAGCTCTCTGGAGACCCTATTATCCGGGTCACAGGTGCTCTGTTTTCTGTAATCTACTTTACAGAACTGAATGCAGTGGCGAAAAACAAGAACATCAGGAAACTTATTTCAGCATTAAGATCCAATTTTGACTCTTTTTGGCAGAGGTGGTCAAAGTATACTCATATTCTGTACTGCAGTAGAAGTACTCATTCAACTCCTTTACTTCTCAATTGTAATAAAGTTCAAAGTAAAACTGCATTTTATGTTAGTTTATTTTTGCTTTGGATGAGATAATACTTATTCAAGTAGGAAAAAAACTGAAAGATGTAAAAAGAATATCCAAAAATAAAACTTTTAAAAGTCAGTTAGTGTAGATGATGTGTTTTATTGGGTCATGGTACTGAGGTTAGTGGGTTTGGACAGTGCTGGGAATAACAACGTTAGAGTATAACAGTGTTACTAACACAGCCACAAGTAACAGAGTAACAGAGTAATTACTTAATGACTTTATTCATAACTGTGTCGCTGTTACTGTTTTAATGTGATGTGTTACAATTTGATGAATTGGGGTGAAAGTACAAATATTTATATAAATGTAAAGAGTATAAAGTACATATATTTATATAAATGTAAAGAGTATAAAGTACATATATTTATATAAATGTAAAGAGTATAAAGTACAGATATTTATATAAATGTAAAGAGTATAAAGTACATATATTTATATAAATGTAAAGAGTATAAAGTACATATATTTATATAAATGTAAAGAGTATAAAGTACATATATTTATATAAATGTAAAGAGTATAAAGTACATATATTTATATAAATGTAAAGAGTATAAAGTACATATATTAATATAAATGTAAAGAGTATTAAAGTACATATATTAATATAAATGTAAAGAGTATTAAAGTACAGATGTGAACAAATGTAGGGAGTAAAAGTAAAAAGTTTCCAGAAACATACTTTATAATATTTAACAGTAAAGTACAGATACCTAAAAGTGTAGTGAAGTCCAGTAAAGGAAGTACTTGTACTTCATTCTTTGCACCACAGGTCTAATTCTGGAGCTTCAACCATGGAAATAATACATGAAAATAATAGTAAATAAAAAGACAAAAAACCTCATTGAGGGAAAAATCCACAGGTGCTTTTTGATGGCGTACTTCCTGTGGAGTAAAACCATCCATAAAGTTAATTTTACCGGCTGAGTGTTGATGATGGGCGAAGGAGCGTTTTGGTGGAGGGGCCGTGGTTGTGGGTTGTTTTGCTCTGCGGTCGTAGGACGTGTCAGGAGGGGTTTGACGCAGTGGGCCGTCTGCCACATGTGTCTGTGAGGGACGAGCTGGACGCCATCACAAGTGTGAACAAAACCTCTGACCTCTGACCTCTGACACGTCTGTCTGTTACCCAGCACACAGAACAGAACTACAGACACATACTCTACTGAAGTACAGGTGTTATGTATTTGTACTTTACTGGAGTATTTATTTTTATGACAACTTTTGACTTTTACTCCCTACATATTTATCTGTATATATCTGTACT
>CM035802.1:37851924-37876924 GCA_020466265.1 Siphamia tubifer | reverse complement strand
ATTTTTTTCCGAGTGATTCTAAAGATGGAGAAAAACGTGCTCACACTGGTGATGTGGTGCAGGAACAGAGCGTGTATGACAGGGGCGTGGCTATGGGGGGGCTGTGGGGGACACTGCTTCCCCTGGGACAAGTCCCACCCCCCTGAGAAAGACCCTGTCCATCCAAAGAAAACTGTCCAGAAAAAAAGCCACGATTTATCATCTTTGTTTGTGTCTTGAATTGATAGAATAAATGCAGGTGGTGATAAAAAAAAAAGATATATATATATAAAGTTTATAGCTTTAGTTATGTTTTGTTATCGTGTGCTGGGTTAGGGTTAGGGTCAATCGTCAAAAAGTTGTCATGGTTTTGTCTTCCACATTCATAAAAGGTTTGGTATGAATTAGGGCATTAGCAGAAACGTCGAGTCCTGTAGCACAAGTCGACATACATTTGTAGGAGTCGATGTTATTCTTTCTCTCCATGGGCGAGTTAATACAGACCAGTCACATGACTGCTGCAGGTTAAACAGGGTGGTGGGTCTGACACAGTGACCTGCACAATATGACAGTCCAATTTAAAATACAACAAAAACACAAGCGTTATGCATCTGCATGTGAAGAGGCATGCGCTAGCTAACGTGGTTTATATGAACACGCATTAAGGAAATGTAAACATGATGTGGACAGTGTGGTGTGAGTGTTGGCGACCGCTGCCTTTAACCTTTGGCCCTTTATGTTGGGTGACCACATGTCCAGGTTTTGTCTGGACCCACGTTTCTAAAGCTGGACCTGGACTATCTGCAGGTCTGTGACACGTCAGTCCAGGTCCAGTTTTAGAGCCGTGGGTCCAGACAAAATGTGGACGTGTGTTGACGTTTATTTAAGAGAAGTCCAGGTGTTGGCCTGTGTTTGTTTGGGTCAGTGAACTTTGGTGGACAGCAGTTCCTCCTCTGAAAATGTGAAGATGTTATCACGACCCGTCGACTCAACTTCGATTTTATTGATCTATAAGTTGACTTGAAAAAAGCTGAAGTGGCTAATGGTCTGGTATGAATGTTGAGTCACTTCTAATGAAACAGTCATGAATGTTTTCTGTTCAGTTTATAACAGCTGCTGTGAACGTTTTATCAACTCACTAAAGTCTGACCGGAATATTTCACTGCTTTTTTTTGTTAGTTTTTGTGAATTTTAGTGAATTTGAGCAGGTTTGGTTCATTTTTATTTCAGCATTCGTTGTGTTTCAGTGTATTTTTCTGTATTTTATGGAAAATTTAAGTAAAAAAATACAGTCGACTGATCATGATTAATGGAAGTTAATCCAAATCAACGCTGTGATTTATGTGATTAAAATGTTCATCATTTGAAATCTTTAATAATATGACACAACATGACTGCATTTATTTGAACTTTGTTTTCAAATCCTTTTACTGACGCAGTACTGTGGACCAAATATTCTCACGCTACAGCTCCTCCTCCTCCTCCTCCTCCTCCTCCTCCTCCTCCTCCTCCTCCTCCTCCTCCACCTCTTCCTCCTCCTCCTCCTCCTCCTCCTCCTCTTCCTCTTCCTCTTCCTCCTCCTCCACCTCCTCCTCCTCCTCCTCCTCCTCCTCCTCCTCCTCCTCACACTTTTCCAGCAGCTCACACATTTGACGTTACAGAGAATTCTGATGGATTGATCGAAACTGGACCCAACTACGACCAATTTTCTTCGTTCCCTTTCCTTTCACTTCACTGATTCATTCCTATAAAATATATTTTTCAGCTTTTTTGGCACAAATTTCAGTGCAGCAAATCTATTCAGTATTTATTACGTCCATGTGAAAGTACTCGTGACCTTCTCACCACCTACAGTACGTTTATCAAAGAGCTTTTGTGCCAAAATGTCAGTAGATAGTTAAATGGGAATATAAAATTTCAAGCTGTTGGTCTTTAAGCTCGGGGGTGTTTGAGGGAGTGTTGTAAAGTCATTTAGAGTGCCATGACCTCGGCTCAAGGCCTCCACGAACACACACACACACACACACACACACACACAAACACACACACACACTTGGCTGATCCTTCTTCCCGTCATTACAAGCCCAGGCCCAACATCACACACAGTTACAGCTACATCTGTCAAAGTATGTGTGTGTGAGTATTTGTATCTTCATGGGGACATTGATTTGTTTACACAGTCACACCATGGGGACCTCGACACGATTTGGACCAAAATTCAGGTCCCCACACGGGTTAAATATAAATAAATAATTTTTTTTTTTTTTTTTCCAGAAGTCCCCATAAGGTATGAGGGAAACAGGTGCAAAGAGAACCATGGTAGTGAATGATAGAAGCAGAAATATAAAGTGCCAACATCAGTGACCCGTGTGGAATGGAAATATGTGTGTGTGCTTATATTCTTATCTTTATGGGGATATTGATATGTTTACACAGTCACGCCATGGGGACCTCTGATATTATGGGGACCAAAATTTAGGTCCCCATGAGGATTAAATAAAAAAGATGTCAGTGAAATCTGTATGAAATATGCGCATTTATGCAAATGATGTCCCCTATAAATACATTGACTTGTTTTTTTTCTGGAAGTCCCCATAAGGCATGGGGTAAACGGGTGTAAAGCAGAACATGTATTTTTCAAATGTTTCAGGATATCTTGTACACATCGTACTCATACTCATCGTCTTATCCAGGTAGCAGGGGCAGTAATATAAGAATAAGTCAAATATATAAAATAAAATAAACAAAAATAACTCCTTCTTCACGAAAGATCCGTTTAACACTGGCATTATGGCAGAGGTCCCCACAACCCACCTGTCGACCTCCTGCTCCATCCTTCTGTCAATCATTAATAAGATCCAGAGGTTCTTAAACTCCTCCAGCTGAGGCAGGACCTTCCCCTGGACCCAGAGAGGACACTCTACCCTTATTAGTCTCATGGGGACACCACCTGCGAAGGGAGGGAGAAGGTTGGTGGTTCCATCCCTGGTTACAGAAGAATAATAATATTATTATTATTATTATTATTATTATTATTATTATTATTATTATTATTATTATTATTATTATTATTATTATTATTACCTTTGCCAGGGAGATATTAAATTCAGGTCTGTCTGTCTTTCAGCAGGATTACGCAAAAAGTTCTGAATGGATTTTGTTAAAACTTTCAGGAATGACAGATAATGGGTCAAGAAAGAACCCATTAGATTTTGAGAAATTAAGGTCAAAGGTCAAGGTCACACTAAAGGTCAACATTTAAAATATATCAGTGATAATATTCTCAGGATACTCAGGATTCAGACAAGATAGAATCTGGTGGGTTTTTTTTCATTCACATCCCATAAATATTTGTACTTTATACTCTTTACATTTATATAAATATCTGTAATAATGTTTTAATCTCATAATTTGACCTTTTCTTAGCTCATATTTCTGACATTTTTTTTTTATCTCAAAATAATGAATTTTTATCTCAATCGTGCATTTTTTCCCCATTTTTCCTAAATTTTCCCACTCTTATCCACTAACCTGATCAAACACATTATCTACACAATAAATCATCTTTAACGTCTTTATTTCTGAACACTTTTGTGTTTTTTTCTTGTTTAAATAAATATTACATTTAATATTATTATTAATATTTATTATTTAAATATTAAATATTATTATTCAATATTTAAATAAATATTATTTAAACCAAAAATGCTGTTTTACTTTCTACTTTATTTTTTCTTTATTACAATTAAGAAGTTGTACTTTTTTACTTTTACTTCAGTAAAGGAGTTGAATGAGTACTTCTACTTCTACCAGAGTATTTCTACTTCTACTTAAGTACAGAATGTGAGTACACAGACACACTTTCCTGCCTACTCCTCTGGCTCTGTACGATTCTTTAAACACTGCCTTCATCATATAACTTGGAAATATCTTGGGACGAGGAGAGCTTTGACCTTCCTGGGTGTGGGTATGAGGTGGGGCTGGCACTTTTGGGAAACTCTGATTGGTTCCAGTATTCTCACAACAACGCAATTTTCTCTATGACTCTTTGACTTTGGGAACAAAATGTGTCATTGGCTCATTTTGGGTGGGTCCATGCATCATAAAAATCACCAGAAGTTTGAAGAGTTTGGCAACGGGACAAAAAAATGTAATTTACGTCCTTCTTGTATAAGGTTCAAAACTAGACATAATAATCCAGAGGTGGTAAAAGTACTCACATTATGTACTTAAGTAGAAGTACAGTACAGCTACTGGGGTGAAAAAATACTGAAGTAAAAGTGAAAAAGTACAACTTCTCAAATGTAATAAAGTGGAAAAAAAAAGAAATGTAAAAGTATTTTTTTCCAAATGGATGAAATATTAAAAATCAGTAAAGTGAGTTACTGTGTAGATAATGTGTTAGATCAGGTCACAGTTTGGTGGGTATGGACAGGAAATTAAACAAATGGGGAAAAATGTTTTACAATTGAGATTAAAAAAAAAAAGTCAGAAATATGACATTTAAAAAAAGTCCTAATTATGATTTAGAAAGTCCCACTTTCTCTCCTTCACCATTTATTTTTCTACTGTCACATCTGTTTAGTTGTAAGAAGTAATGAGTCTATTCTGAGAATTTAAGAGTATAAAGTACAGATATTTAAATAAATGTAAAGAGTATAAAGTACATATATTTATATAAATGTAAAGAGTATAAAGTACAAATATTTAAATAAATGTAAAGAGTATAAAGTACAAATATTTATATAAATGTAAAGTGTATAAAGTACAAATATTTAAATAAATGTAAAGAGTATAAAGTACAAATATTTATATAAATGTAAAGTGTATAAAGTACAAATATTTATATAAATGTAAAGAGTATAAAGTACAAATATTTATATAAATGTAAAGTGTATAAAGTGCAAATATTTATATAAATGTAAAGTGTATAAAGTACAAATATTTATGAATAAATGTAGGGAGTAAAAGTAAAAAGTTTCCAGAAAAGTTAATACTCAAATACAGATACCTGAAAAACCTACTTAAGTAACTAAGTACTTGTACTTAGTTACTTCTACCTCTGTATTATATAATATATTAAAGCCAATGTAGTGTGTGATTTAAAACCTGTTTATTTTATTTTTAAAGCTCATTGTGAAGGAAGTGAAAAGCACATGATCACATCATAAAACCATTTTTTTAGGTGAAAAGGGGGTGCTGTTTGATAGTTGTCATTTATCATGTCAGATAGACTCTTTATTTTGGCCAGAATAACTAACAAACAGCTGCAGTAACAGTGGCTGATAGATGATGCATGGTGATGTCTGATGGTGACTGGCAGCGCTGGGGGGTTAGTGCTGAAATAATGGACCTGCTCCAGAGGGTTTGGTTTGGGAAATACATTTTAAATATGTGACTGATTGTGCTGACATTAACATATCCTTAGACATTTCCTCATTAGTTTTCACAGCAGACGTTGCAGCACGAACACATGTTTTTAATGTCTAATCTCACCCCTGGTTTGTGTCAATCTCCAGTTTCTATGACAACCTGTTCTTGAATTAGAGCCAATAATGGGATTTGACCTTTCTGCTAATGTGACCTTTGACCTTTTGCAGTATTGATAATTTCATTATATGTATATATATACGTCAGTTTGTGTAATATTATGATAATATATCCAGTATTGATTAAGTTATAGAGTGATATGTCTATGTTTGACACAAACAATGTTACACAAGACTTGTCACCTTTGACCTCTAGAGATCTCAAAAACTATTGGTTGGGGGTGATAACATGGTGATAACATAACTTGTATAAATCTTAATTCCGCATCGTTTGGTACCAATCTGAAAGTTCTGTGACCCTCTGTTCTGGAGTTATAACCAATAATATGATTTGACCTTTTAGTTAATTGCGACCTTGAACTTTGACCTTTACTCAAATGGATCATTGCATCTGATGCACATTAGCTATATGTATATGAACATGTAATTTCATGGTGATATCTGATATTCATTGAGTTATAGCATGATATATATATATATATATATATATATATATATATATATATATATATATATATATATATATATATATATATATATACATAGGGTTAAAAATCACAGTTTCAGTTTTTTCTAATATGGTTCAGTTTATTATGTAACAGTAGTTTAGTGAATGAACTGCAGTGGAATCAGTCTGTGGTGGTTTAACCACAGCCCTGCTGACTGGAATATACTGTGTGTGTGTGTGTGTGTGTGTCTGTGTATGTGTGTATGTGTGTGTGTGTGTGTGTGTGTGTATGTGTGTGTGCGTGTGTGTGTGTGTGTCTGTGTGTGTGTATGTGTGTGTGTGTGTGTGTATGTGTGTGTGTGTGTGTGTGTGTGCGTGTGTGTGTGCGTGTCTGTGTGTGTGTCTGAGTGTGTCTGTGTGTGTGTGTGTGTGTGTGTGTGTGTGTGTCGGTGTGTGTGTCGGTGTGTGTGTATGTGTGTGTGTGCGTGTGTGTGTGTGTGTGTCTGTGTGTGTGTGTGTGTGTGTCTGTGTGTATGTGTGTGTGTATGTGTGTGTGTATGTGTGTGTGTGTGTGTGTGTGTGTATGTGTGTGTGCGTGTGTGTGTGTGTGTGTGTGTGTGTGTGTGTGTAGCATATGAGAAAGTATTTAAATCAGTGAGAGTGTGATGTATGAATAGCGTGTTAATATATGTTTTGTTTTTGCTGTAGTAATTACGTCGCTAGTTTTATTGTATTTGACAGAATATCGCACATATTTGAGGTTTTACTGTTTATGAATCCATGTGTATTTTTGTTCAGGACCTTCTAATTGCATTGGACATGGCCGTCTTTATTCACTTCCCTCTCTTTTTTAAACTGTCGACAGTCTCACTCCTTTAGCTTCTTTTGCTGTGGGAGAAAAAATGTGGAGCAGAGACAGGAACCAATTCCCCACAGAACACATTATCATTATGGTGCATGTTGCACTTTAAAAGCAGAGGCGGGAGTGCATTTGTTGGTTTTTGTCATTTTGCGCCGTCAGAAGTGGTCACTGAATGTCTCTAAGTTAAAAAAAAAATCACTGGCTTTTGCTTTGGACTGATGATAACAGGGGTTTATTTAGAGAAACAGTAAGCCACTAAAGCTATTAGAGCTAAAGTATAAATCACATCTGATGGTTTTAAAGGCTACCACGGTCCACCTCTGCCAAAAGGATATCCGCTCATCACTCGCCAACGCATATTTACAGTCAAACCTTGTTTGTAAATATGCAATTTAATACTATTTATAGAAAATTCAGGACTGAATATTCATTGTTCATTTTCCAGACTATAAGGTGCACTTAAAAGACTGTAATTTTATCCAGTCTTATATATGGATACATTCTGCTTGTGCTTATGACTGGGAATTTGGACTTTTTATCTCATCATTTTGTATTTCATCTCCTGATTTTAGCTTTTTATGTCATGATTTAGTTTTTTTTTATCTCATTATTCAGACTTTTTATCTCATGATTGACTTCACTTAATGCACCTTCACTTAGTGCATCTTATATTCCAGTGCGTCTTATATTCCAGTGCGTCTTATATTCCAGTGCGTCTTATATTCCAGTGCGTCTTATATTCCAGTGCGTCTTATATTCCAGTGTGTCTTATATTCCAGTGTGTCTTATATTCCAGTGCGTTTTATATTCCAGTGTTTCTTATATTCCCGTGCGTCTTATATTCCCGTGCGTCTTATATTCCAGTGCGTCTTATATTCCAGTGCGTCTTATAGTGCAGAATATACAGTCATTATTCTGTATGTAAAACCTGAATTAACATCGTTCTTACACATTTTAACAGCTTCATTGTTATTCATCCTACGGGCCAGATTGGACCCTTTGGTGGGCTGGATTTGGCCCCCGGGCCTTATGTTTGACACCTGTGTCCTAAACTAAGCTGAGTTTGACTGTCCTTCTGCAGGCGAGTCCATATCTTGTTGTTTGTCTCTTATATTGTCTTCTTGGTGTCTTCCTCAGTGGAGTATGACAGGGAACTCTCTACACAGCGGCGTCACCACAAGGAGTTTAAGTTCAACTTGTCCCAGATCCCAGAAGGTGAAGCGGTCACTGCCGCTGAGTTTCGTCTCTACAAGGAGTGCGTGAGCCGCGCCTTCCGCAATGACACCTTCCTACTCAAAGTCTACCAGGTGGTGAAGGAACATCCTGACAGGTAAGACACGAACACCCAACAGGAAGTGATGTCACATCTGTCTGTCTGTGTCTGTTTGTCTGTCTGTCTAAATATCTGTCTGTCTGTCTGTATAAATATCTGTCTGTCTGTCTGTCTAAATATCTGTCTGTCTGTCTGTATAAATATCTGTCTGTCTGTCTAAATATCTGTCTGTCTGTCTGTCTAAATATCTGTCTGTCTGTCTGTCTAAATATCTGTCTGTCTGTAAATCATAAGATTAAAATAAAATGATTGAAGTGATTTATTTGATTTATTTTTCTACTGTCACGTCTGTTTAGTTTGAAAAAGTAATGAGTCTATTCTGACAATATGAAGAGTATAAAGTACAAATATTTATATAAATGTAAAGAGTATAAAGTACATATATTTATATAAATATATGTTGTGTGTTTTGTGTGTGTGTGTGTGTGTGTGTGTGTGTGTGTGTGTGTGTGTGTATGTATGTATGTGTGTGTGTGTTGTGTGTGTGTGTGTGTGTGTGTTGTGTGTGTTTTGTGTTGTGTGTTGTGTGTGTGTATGTGTGTGTTGTGTGTGTGTGTGTGTGTGTGTTGTGTGTGTGTGTGTGTGTGTATGTGTGTGTTGTGTGTGTGTGTGTGTGTGTTGTGTGTGTTTTGTGTTGTGTGTGTGTGTGTGTGTGTTGTGTGTGTGTATGTGTGTGTTGTGTGTGTGTGTGTGTGTGTGTTGTGTGTGTGTATGTGTGTGTTGTGTGTGTTTTGTGTGTGTGTGTGTGTGTGTTGTACAGAAATAGCAGTTGTTCCAAATCCTCCTTTAGTCCAGTTGAGAACAGTTAATACCTGCCAAACATCTGCAGGGGTAGATAAACATCCAGGAAGATTTATGAATGATATTTATGTTTTATTAAGTCTGAACACTGAGAAGAAACACTAACATGAAAGAATGTGTCATATATGTTACCACGTACATGTTTAAATACCACATTTGGAAGGAACTAAGTACAAGTACTTCCTTTACTGTACTGAAGTTAAAAAAATTAGGTATCTGTACTTTACTTGAGTATTTATTTTTCTGGCAACTTTGTACTTTTACTGCCAATATTTTTGTATAAATATAATTAAATTTTTATAATACCTACACACAATTTACTATCTATTAACCATTTATTACTATTATTTGTTTATTATTTATTCATACACAATTTATTATAAACAAAGTGTTTGTTCTTTTCTTTGAATAAATCATCTGTAGCTGTTTGAACAAATACTTTATGATTAATTGTGCATCAGAAATACATTAAGAAACATTAAGAAATATGTAACAAATGGTTAATACGTAGTGGATTGTGTGGAGGTTTTATAAAGTGTTACTAATATCTGTACTTTATATTCTTTACATTTATATAAATATCTGTATGTCATAATTATGACTTTTTCTCATAATCTAGATTTTTTTATCGCACAACTTAGTTTTTTTTTTATCTCTTAATTAATTATTAACAATAATCAGAATAATTATTGTAATGTGTGTGTGTGTGTGTGTGTTCACAGAGCTATAACTCAATGAATACTTTAGATATCACCATGAAATTACATGTTCATATACATATAGCTAATGCACATCAGATGCAATGATCTATTTGAACCAAGGTCAAAGGTCAAGGTCGTAATTAACTAAAAGATCAAAATCACATTATGGGTTATAACTCAAGAACAGAGGGTCACAGAACTTTCAGATTGGTACCAAACAATACGGAATGAAGATTTCTATATTTCTCACAACTAGTGTTATCACCTACGACCAATAGTTTTTCAGATCTCTGGAGGTCAAAGGTGACATGTGGCCAAATTAACTTGTGTAACACTGTTTGTGTCAAACATAGACATATCACTCTATAACTTAATCAATACTGGATATATTATCATAATATTACACACACTGACACACATATATATATATATATATATATATATATATATATATATATATAATGAACTTATCAATATTGCAAAAGGTCAAAGGTCATGTTCGTATTTAGCACAAAGGTCAAAATCACACTAAAGGTTGTCATAAAAAGGCTTTCTCTGAATACTTGTTTTTTTTATTATCTCCTACTTATTTTTGTTTTTATTTGATTTTATCTTATTTATTTATTTATTTATTATTATTTAACCTTTATTTATCCAGTCAAGTCATGAAGAACATATTCTTATTTACAATGATGTCTCCTGTTTATCTGGTCATGTTCTGTCCATACCCACTAAACTCAGAACCATGACCCAATAAAACACACCATCTTTTTCAAAATGTTCTGTTTCCTGCTTAAATAAGTATTGTTATATCCATAGCAAATATAAAAAAAATGCAGTTTTACTTTTTACTTTATTACAATTGAGAAATTGTACTTTTTATTTTTACTTTTACTTCAGTAAAACAGTTGAATCAGTACTTGTACTTTGCCAGAGTATTTGTTCACACTAGTAGCTGTACTTCTACTGCAGTACAGAATGTGTAGTTGTAAATATTCTCAGCCTTAGTTTAAACTTAATCCATTTCGCGGCTCTCAGGTTAATAAAGGTCAGCTGTAGGTTTTGACCAAGTATATTTTTGTGTCTGCAGGTATCAAGAGCGTCTTATTTTCTACATTCCTTTATCTTTACAATGGTCGGTTTGTGCTCTCCAGCCCGGAGGTAAAGCCTTTATTTTTAGAGATATTTGGAGATTAAAGGACCCATATAGCTCCAGTTTCTGTATTATTGTAGGAGAGGAGTTTTACCTTGAAGAAAATTACAGCCTGGATGATACAGCTGCTGTCAGAAAACACAGAAAATTGGAACTAGGGCTGCATGATATTAGAAAAAATATATATATATATATATATATATTGCACTAAAAATATTCAGGAGTAAATAACAACAAATGGTCAAACATATTAGTGGTCGACACTGAACATATGTTTCATATTAGCTGAAATAATTCCATAAAATGAATAATTAAAAAGATTTTTTTTTTTAATTTAATAAAAAAAGAATAAATTAAACAGAATAAAAAATTTAATTTAATTCAGTAATTAAAAAATATATACAAATTTATACAAATAAATAAAAAAAAAGTTACATAAATAAAAACAGGACTTGCCATATGAACGCTGCGCACACGTACATTGTGATGTCGATGCTTAAACAGTATTCTGTGCAGCTCTAATTAGAACTAGCGCTCGACGTTTCATCAGAAAGTAACAGTTTTGATGAGTAAAAATAAATAAATTAAAATGGAGGTGTGTTTGTTGTTGTTGGTTTGTGTCATTTTGTGTTTTTGTTAAACTCTCCCCTCACGTTTTAATCACCCATCAGCAGGAAGCCTCTTAACTTTCATGTGTCCCTCCCTCTTGTAAAAACCTGACTCCTGTTTTGACTCTTAAGCTGTAATGATAGAGCGCTTAATTAGCCCCACACCCTTTGTACTTTTCATTTGATTGGGGCAGTTTGTCGAACAGCAGGTAAGGAATGTGGAAGATTACAATCCCAAAAATGTGGCAGGACCAACATTGTTTAAGAAAGAACAAGTTGTGACTAAAATACAGAGGTGTTCAAAGTACTCACATTCTGTAACCTTTAACCCTACAAGTACAACTACTAGTATGGGAAAAAAATACTCTGGTAAAAGTAGAAGTACTGATTCAACTGCTTTACTGAAGTAAAAGTAAAAAAAAAAAAAGTACAACTTCTCAATTGTAATGAAGTAAAAGTGCATTTATTTACCATGGATGAAATAATACTTATTTAACCAGAAAAAAAAAACATAAAAGTGTAAAGAAATAAAATGAGTTTGATAAGGTCACAGTTACTCACTTTTGTGGGTATGAACAGGAAATTTAGAAATGTAGGAACTTTATTATTTTGAGATTTAAAAACAAGTCAGAAATATAAGATAAAAAAATGCATAGTTATGAGATAAAAAAGTCAATATTTCAGGTCAATAAGTACTACTACAGTTACCACTTGTCTACAGCAGGGGTTCTCAAAGTTTTTTGGCCCAGGTCCCCCTTGGAGGGGTGAAATTTTTCCATGTCCCCCCTCATCCTATTATCCTGAAAATGATAAAAAAACCACTTCGACAATGATTATTATGAAACAATGATAACCTTTTTTAATAGTGCTTTTGTGCAAACCAGCCACATTTTCAGGTATTATAATATAAATGAACACTTCAGAAACAACAATTTTAAATAATTTTAAAATAATAAACGGAACAAAAGACACACAAAACCGTGTGTGTGTGTGTGTGTGTGTGTGACAGACAGACAGACAGACAGACAGACAGACAGACAGAGACTTTTGGTGGAATTTTGGTCTCCCATCATTGTTCTCAATGAAGTCAAACTCAATATAACTATCAATGTACTTTCTCTTTTTAGGGTTAGGGCGTTTGTTTTTGTCATTGTCATTTTCATTGTCATTTCTTTTACCACTTCTTGAGGAACTTGGCGGACACAAAAATCGATCCATGTTCGCTGCAGGGTGGCTAAAAATAGCCTGTGACTCGCTCCGTCTCAATTTAGTCAAGCTGGCGTCAAATAGCGCTGTTACTTCCGCCCGCTCGCTACAAAATAAAACTTCCGCATTTCAAAATAAAACAGCAAAAAAAAAAAAAAACAACAACCCGTGAATAATTTCGCGTACCCCCTGGACATGCGCCACGTCCCCCTAGGGGTCCGCGGACCCCAGCTTGAGAACCGTGGGTCTAGATAGTGTTCACTGATTGTGAGCACATTGGATCCAACGGTATACAGTATATATATATATATATATATATATATATATATATATATATATATATATATATATATATATATATGTGTAGTCGCTGCAGCCCACTGCTAAGTTCCCACATTTGTCACAGCGTGGGTCAGTGCAGCGTTGCCATGGCAGCCGTGGTCCACCTGTGGAGACGCCCCAGGGGTCCTGTGACAGAGCTGCCTGCAGGGTGAAGGCGACTGAAGACCCTTCTGTAAAAACCCTTATTGACTGACTGCTTAAATGAACTGGAATAATAAGGTCAGCAGTCAGTTGTGTTTTTTCCTAATAATAAATCTCCTTTATAAGTCTTGTCAGTGACTGTAGTAAAAACTGTAACGCGATGTGGGAGCGTAGCTCACAGCTGGTCTGCTTATTTCATACACTTTCATCTTTGAAACTGCTGAAAAGGCATATTTGTAAGATTGTAAAAGTAATATGTAAAAGGCGGACATCTGGACGGAAAAGTGCTCCAAATTCCCCCCATAAGATGGACGGTAGAAGTGGATAAACCCTGGTATGTCTTTAATCAGATGGGAATATCTTCTCCCACTGTAAGTGTCATGTTTGATGTGTTTGTGTTCACTCACTGGTTTGTTCGTTCTCATACAATGGCAAAAAAAACAAAATAAAAACAGCAATAACATGTTCAAAAAGGAATGAGAAGAAGTTTAAAAATAATCTAATCTGGTTCCACCCCTTCTCCTCTACTAGTTTTTATACCTTCACTTCTTCCAAGTACTACTACTACAAAACAGTTTAGTAAAATTAATACTATTAATAACTAGTATTAACAGAATGCCTGATCTCACTATCTGTCTGTCTGTCTGTCTGTACTGTCTGTCTGTCTGTACTGTCTGTCTGTCTATCTATCTGTCTGTCTGTCTGTCTGTCTGTTCTGTTCTGTCTGTCTGTCTGTCTGTCTGTCTGTACTGTCTGTCTGTCTGTTCTGTCTGTCTGTACTGTCTGTCTGTCTATCTGTCTATCTGTCTATCTGTCTGTCTGTTCTGTTCTGTCTGTCTGTCTGTCTGTCTATCTGTCTGTCTGTCTGTACTGTCTGTTCTGTTCTGTTCTGTCTGTCTGTCTGTCTGTCTGTCTGTTTGTCTGTCTGTCTGTCTGTCTGTCTGTACTGTCTGTTTGTCTGTCTGTCTGTCTGTCTGTACTGTCTGTCTATCTATCTGTCTGTCTGTCTGTCTATCTGTTTGTCTGTCTGTACTGTCTGTCTGTTCTGTTCTGTTCTGTCTGTCTGTACTGTCTGTCTGTCTATCTGTCTATCTGTCTATCTGTCTGTCTGTCTGTACTGTCTGTCTGTTCTGTTCTGTCTGTCTGTCTGTCTATCTGTCTGTCTGTCTGTACTGTCTGTCTGTTCTGTTCTGTCTGTCTGTCTGTCTGTCTGTTCTGTCCTGTCAAAAAACAGAAAAGGACATGTGGGCGTGTCTATCACAGTACCACCTATCGGTGTGACATACGTATCCAATCATATTTCATCTACTGTTGCTGTCGATAGATCAATCAATCGATCTAAAACATTTCTGAGGCCAAACATCAGGCATAGCGTCTCATACGGAATCTGTCAAAAACACTCTCATTAATGGCCAATAAAGAGGGGTTACTGATGCATGACTGCAGGGGCATTCTCCGAACACCTGGATGATTGTGTGTCTTTGATGTTGACTGTAGAGGAGGGTGGGACAGAGCTGTTATTACTACAGTGATGGGACACTGGGAGGACACGTCCTCTTATCACTCATGCTCTGCTCACTTTTCATTAAACACTGTCGTCAGGTTCTCAAAGTACACTCACATTCTGTACTGAAGTACAAGTACAAATACTGGTGTGACAATAATACAAAATAATAATCATTGTATTTGAAAAGTGTTTTTTTTTTTTATGACACTCAAAGATGTTTTACATGAAGTGAAAATATACAATAAAAACTAACAATAGTATAATACTCTGGTACAAGTACTGATTAAACTCCTTTACTAAAGTACAAGAAAAAAGTACAACATCTCAATTGTAATAAAGTAAAACTGCATTTTTTTTTTGCTATGGATGAAATAATACTTATTTAAGCAGGAAAGAAAATATCCCAAAATAAAGTCTTTAAAAGTGAGTTAGTGTGTAGATGGTGTGTTTTATTGGTGTGTGTGTATGGACAGAACATTTAGGAAAAGTCAAAAATAAGAGATTAAAAAAAACATTTAAATTGTGAAAATAAAACGTCACATTTTTGAGAAAATTTTCTGAATTATGATAAAAAATGTCTGAATTATGAGATAAAAAGGCAAACATATGAGAGAAAAACATAATTATTATATAGTCATTCACAATTTCTGATTCACAACTTATTTTACATACTGTCACATTTGTCTAGTTTGAAAAAGTAATGAGTATATTCTGAGAATGTAAAGAGTATAAAGTACAAATATTTATATGAATGTAAAGAGTATAACGTACAAATATTTATATAAATGTAAAGAGTATAAAATACAAATATTTATAATAAATGTAAGGAGTATAAAATAAAATGTTGCCAGAAAAATAAATACTGAAGTAAAGTACAAATACCTAAAAAATGTACTTAAGTACAGTAAAGGAAGTAGTTGTACTCAGTTCCTTCCACCTCCAGTGTTTCTCTTTCTCTTCCTGTTTGACATAATGTTTAAATTCACATAAACTATTGTAGATGATATTAACATATTGTAGTTGTAGCTTTAATTCCTTCCTCTCCTGGTCCCTCAGAGAGGTCGAGTCCATGGCCAAACCTACAGGGGCGCACCATAGTATTTCTGTTAAGTGCACCTATTCATCTTTCTGTCATTTTGTTATGATAGCGTTACCTTGATACAAACCAAGCACTGTTATGTTTCCTCATTGTTTTGAACAGAAGCAAATCACTGCTCACACTTCCATCAACACTTGTGTTTGTACAGAGACAGTTCTGGGACAACATGTATAAACATGAAAGTAATCTGTGCATGTTTAGGATATGCATGTGTTTTTACATTATTGAGCATAAAATAAATATTGTCAAACTGTAAAATGAGTCCATTTGTACTGATAATGTGTTGGGTGTTTGATATTTGTCAGAAAAGTAAATGTCATTTATGAAAGGAAAAGTTACGACTACACTGTCTTCAGTACGGATGGAAGAAAGTAGTCAAAAATATCATTTTATTGAATATTTTGGTCATTTTTGTTCATTTTATTGAATATTTTGGTCATTTTTGATCATTTTATTGAATATTTTGGTCATTTTTGATCATTTTATTGAATATTTTGGTCATTTTTGTTCATTTTATTGAATATTTTGTTCATTTTTGATCATTTTATTGAATATTTTGGTCATTTTTGATCATTTTATTGAATATTTTGGTCATTTTTGATCATTTTATTGAATATTTTGGTCAATTTTGATCATTTTATTGAATATTTTGGTCATTTTTGATCATTTTATTGAATAATTTGGTCATTTTTGTTCATTTTATTGAATATTTTGGTCTTTTTTGTTCATTTTATTGAATATTTTGGTCATTTTTGATCATTTTATTGAATATTTTGGTCATTTTTGATCATTTTATTGAATATTTTGGTCATTTTTGATCATTTTATTGAATATTTTTGGTCATTTTTGTTCATTTTATTGAATATTTTGTTCATTTTTGATCATTTTATTGAATATTTTGGTCATTTCTGTTCATTTTATTGAATATTTTGGTCTTTTTTGTTCATTTTATTGAATATTTTGGTCATTTTTGTTCATTTTATTGAATATTTTGGTCATTTTTGTTCATTTTATTGAATATTTTGGTCTTTTTTTACGTCATAACTTTTCAATTCATATTGTGACAAATGTCAAACACACAACACATTATCAGTACAAATGGACTCATTTTAGAGTTTGACAATATTTATTTTATGCTCAATAATGTAAAAACACATGCATATCTCAAACATGCACACTTAATACACTTAATTTTGTCTCAAAAATCACTCCAATATCATTGAATCTTTTTTTTAAACTGTAGATTGATGATCTTTTGTTATCTTTGTCTCATCTCAGCTGTATGTTTTGTCATGTTTTTCCAGGGAGGCAGATCTGTTCCTACTTGAGTCTCGAAGGCTGTGGGCGGCTGAGGAGGGTTGGCTGGAGTTTGACATCACTGCCACCAGTAACCTGTGGGTGATGAGTCCAGTACACAACCTGGGTCTGCAGGTCAGCGTGGAGACCAGCAGCGGTAAGGGACCACACCTTTGTCCATCCATCCATCCATCCATCCATCCATCCATCCATCCATCCATCCATCCATCCATCCATCCATCCATCCATCCATCCATCCATCCTTCCATCCATCCATCCATCCATCCATCCATCCATCCATCCATCCATCCATCCATCCATCCATCCATCCATCCATCCATCCATCCATCCATCCATCCATCCTTCCATCCATCCATCCATCCATCCATCCATCCATCCATCCATCCATCCATCCATCCATCCATCCATCCATCCATCTTTTCACACAGTCTTACTTTGCATAGTTATAAGTCACTGCTCTGTTTGAAACAGGACAGAGTATCAGCTCCAAGGAGGCGGGGCTTGTTGGACGCGATGGCGCTCTGGAGAAGCAGCCATTTATGGTGGCGTTCTTCAAGGTCAGTGAAGTGCACATCCGCACCGCCCGCTCCACCGGGGGGAAACGTCGGCAGCAGAATCGTAACCGATCGACACAACCGCAGGACGGGTCCAGAGGGCCCAGCCCGGCAGGTTAGTCCAACAGGGCTCGTCTGGGCTCATCATCTGAACCCGCTTTATCCTCATTAGGGTCACAGGGGTCACTGGGGTTCTAATCCAGCTACAATGGGTGAAGGTGGGGTACACCCTGTATGAGTCTGCAGTTCATGTCAGGACTGAACATATATAAACAAACAATCACTGTCACACCTATGGGGGATTTAGATTAACCAGTTAACCAGTTAACCAGTTAACCAGTTAACCAGTTAACCAGTTAACCTATCAGTGCATGTGTTTGGATGGTGGGAGGAGCCAGAGTACCTGGAGAAAACGCCATTGTTAAACTCCTCGCAGGAACCTTCTTCATGAGTGGAATTCTGAAATGTTCCACTTCGGCCTCTCTACTGCCCCCACAGTTTCCTGTGGTATCGATCTGTTTCGTCCGGAGCTCAGTGGATTACTAAGATCTTGACCAACGGACAAACTGACGGGTTAAACTACCTCCAGAACTGGATGAAAACATCCTTTTCCATAATTAACAAAGGGTATAAATTAGGCTTAAGGCTAAGCCCCGCCCACCCTGCGAAGGAAACTGATTTTGGCCGCCTGTACCCGTGACCTCATTCTTTGGGTCATGACCCAAAGCTCATGACTAATAGTGAGGGTCGGAACGTAGATAAAAATCGAAGTCTTCTCCTTCTATCTTAGCTCCTTCTTCACCACGACAGATCGATTTATCGCCTGCATTCCTGCGGATGCCGCTCCACTCCGCCTGTCAACCTCCCACTCCATCCTTCCGTCACTCGTGGGTTAGATCCAGAGTATATGGATTTTATAATTGAGATAAAATGACAGTGCTGTCAGTGAACTCAACAAAGAGGACAGAACTGTGTGGATCACTCACAAACTAACCTGACTGCAGCCACTGTAACCCATACTTAACCTGCTGAGGTCAGTGGACAGGTGTGTGTGGTGTCTGATGGAGGCTTTTTTAATTTTGATATATTGGACCTGACTGACTTCAGACGGATCCTTCTGTGATCAGTCCATTTCAGATCCGAATCCTACCCTTCTGTCCACAATCTGTTTTTACTGTAGATTCTCTGAGTGAATCATACTTTGTATTATGGTATATGTATTATAAAATGTAAAAAAAAAAAATATGAGATTAAAAGTCAAAATCTTAAAATAATAAGTAAAAATTATGAAATAAAAAAATCTAAATTATGGGATACAAAGAATGACTCCTCATATAAGACACACTATTGTTTTTGGAGAAAATTAATGTGTTTTAAGTGCGTCTTATTGTCCAGAAAAGTTGTAGACTGTGTTTAATTTGTATGTTAGTAGAATTGTATGAAAGCCCATATAGATAGACAGACAGACAGACAGACAGACAGACAGACAGACAGACAGACATAGCTTTATTGTCTGTTCCACATAAAAAACAGAATTTTTTTTCTTTGTCAGTTTCTCACAACAAACACCCTCCCCACTCAAAACACATTGCCACAATTAATAGACATTAAAAAAAAATCAATCAAATCAAATCCCATAAAATAATTAAAAACCCTAAAAACCCCAGATTAATTTCATCCAAATATTAAAGTCATTAGAACCCAGATGACAAATCTGTCTTGACAGCTGACCTCATCTTTTCAGCCTCCTCATCAGTCGTCCCTTGCTCCTCTTCCTGTTCTGCAGATGATGTAATGAGCAGGTATAAGCCTGATATTATGAGCTCCGCAGCCTGATCCAGATTAAATCAGGCCCTAATCCGGCCACCTTTCACCTGCTCTGAGATTCTAGCCAGACCTTTTTAACGTTTGCTTCTGTGAGGCCTCATTGTGCGACTGCTGCGCTGCATAAACCTGTGGCTCACTCAGTGATGTTAATATCTGTGTGATCCTTGGTCATTTGACAGATAACACACACACACACACACACACACACACACACACACACACACACACACACACACACACACACACACACACACAGGCTCATACTGAGTCACAGTAAATGAGCGCGCTGTAACTCTGGCACAAATCAGGCTGAAATTATGGTTATGGCCAATAATAAGTGGTTAAAGTTTGGGCAACATGGATGGATGTATAGAAAGGTCAGAGTTACAGCTGAATAAAAAAAAGTCTACAAAGGGACACAGCTCTGTTCTATGTACGTCTATAAAGGACACACTACTGTCAGTGTAAATACAACAACAGTCCTAGAATCCTGTGCAGTAATACTGTAACTGTATAAATTAATTCACTTCTATTTACCTAAAAAAAAAATCACTTTAACTTGTGTTTGAGGTTTAAGTTTCAGTTAACCTGCATACATGGAACAGGAAAAACTGAGCAAAAAAATCAACAAAAATGCACAAAAAAAAATCAATAAATTAATAAAATAATAGATGAAATTAGCCACATTTGGACAAAATAAGCAATGAAATCAACAATAATTTAACTAAATAAGAAATAAAAGGAAAAAAAATTGGACAAACAGACAGACAGATAGATAGACAGATAGACAGACAGACAGATAGACAGACAGACAGACAGACAGACAGACAAACAGACAGATAGATAGATAGACAAACAGACAGATAGACAGACAGATAGACAGACAGATAGACAGACAAACAGACAGACAGACAGATAGACAGACAGACAAACAGACAGACAAACAAACAGACAGATAGACAGACAGACAGACAGACAGAAAGACAGACAGACAGACAGATAGACAGACAAACAGACAGACAGACAGACAGACAGACAGACAGATAGACAGACAAACAGACAGACAGACAGACAGACAGACAGACAGACTTTATTAATCCCCACAGGGAAATTCAAAGTACAGTCACTGCTCCTCAAAACAAAAACATAATCATACTACTGTACATCAACACTTAAATAAATGAATAAATACAGAATGAAAATGGCTCCAAGATAAAATAAAATAAAATAAATAAATAAATATCTCAGAATAAGTTCTGATTCAAAGTTTTAATTCACACTATGACCTGAATCACAACAAACTGTGAAGGACCAACATATCCCACAATTCTCAGGTATTTACATTTATATACAATAATGTTTTGGACCAGATAATCAGATCAGCCCAGACCTAGTGATGAACGATCCACCAGAATCGACCCGGGAACACTTGAGTTCACTGGAGTTGCTCAGACTCTATTATTAGACCCAACTGGAGCTGATTCTTCAACATCCTAACTTCTCACCTCCAAAGCTTCGCCAAACCTGGCAGTAAAACCTGAGCCTGAGCCGGCACTTTTGGGCCTCGTTTCTTGCCAGAACCGAGCTTAGTGCACTGACACACAGCTGCAGACGGCCTGACTTGGCCTCGTTACTTGGGAAGCGATTTACCTTTGCTTTGCTTCTGTAATGGTTTTACCATCTGCATGGTATACAAAATATTTAGCAGGACAAGCTGGGTTTGTTCTCACTGAGCAGCTCCTGAAAAACCTTTACTGACATTTGTTGGGTTTGTGTAGTGTACTGTAAAACCCAAATAAGTGAGCAGAACTACAAGCATTTAAGGCAATCGATTGGCCCAATTAATTGAATGAAGTTAAAAAATAATATTTTCCTGATGGCATGCAACTTAAACCTCCTGATAACAGGTGAATTAAAAGTGCTCATTTAGCTCAACTCAAATCTGTGCAGTTAGTTTGACTCAGTTTACTATTAAAGGAACAGTTCACTATTTTTCACATGAATGTGTTTGTCATCAGTGTCTTTACTCTGGTGCACCCACAGTGACTCCGCCCCTCTCCTCTGACTCCACCCCTTTACTCTGGTGCACCCACAGTGACTTAACCCCCAACAGTGTCCTGTGAGCCCAGTTCTGGTCTGGTTTTGGTCAAAGCCAAAGTAGTTCCGGCAGGTTTCCTGATGTCAACAAAATAAAACCTGTTTCTTCTCAAGACAGTATGTGTTGGAATGAGTGATTTATTTACATAACAAAACTGTCACGGAACAAAAACTCACACCTCATAATTGCTTGGAGCTACTTTCTCTCAGTAGTGATCAATGTGCTAGCGTTGTCATTGCTAACCGCTGTGCAACTTAGCAAACTATTTTCATCAGTTCTTTGGCAGTGTTTGTGGCTGCTACGTGCAGGTGCACAACTGTTAGCAGTGCTATTGGCCGTAATGTCTGTACAATAACTGAAACCACTCCTGTACATTTACTAGAGCTGCTAGCGCTAATGCTAATGCTAGTGCAGCTGGAAGATCAGTTGGGTCCAGGTTGTCCCACATGTTTGTTGCTTTACCTGCTCAACGTATGAATGTAACGTGAAAGTGTATGTGACGTGAACATATGTGACGTAAAGACACAACGTGAACATGTGCATTTCTTGACGTTTAGGTGAAAATGCGACCCAGCGCGTCTTCCAAACGTCCCACTCTGGAAGGAGTTTTCAGAATTGTGCATATTGTAAATGAGAGACACTTCTGATAAAATACGATGTCGTATTTAGCCGTAATGGTCCTGGTGTAAATGGCCCCTTATAGTGTTGCGCGGGCTACCCACTGGCCAGCGGATATCCGCGGGTGACCTGCGAGTCAGGCGGGCTGGGTCGCAGTATTAATACATATTGCGGATGCGGGTGGGGCGGGTCAGGGACGATCAATACCCACTGAGGTGTGTGTGTGTGTGTGTGTGTGTGTGTGTGTGTGTGTGTGCATGCTCGGCTCGCGCATGTGCAAGCCCGTCACTTCCTGTTTTGAATGCTTTTTTATCCCAACTTTTTGTTATTTGTTATTAGCGCCAAATCTCCCTGAACACTCAGAGATAAGAGTGAAAATGTGGGACTTGATCAGGGAGAAGATTAAAACAGGCGATGCGAAGGTTGTACGGAAACGTTGTATGTGTTGGCTTTATAGAGTGATGATGTGGGTGGAGTCTATTTTATGTGCTGGAGTGCATATTGAGACGTTAGAAAGGAGGCAAAAATGATGCTTCATGACTTTTAACATTAGAAGCACAAGGTAAAGATGCTGCGAATGTACTATGTGAGTTTAGAGACAAATTTAAGCTCGCGGGTTGATAGCGGGCGGGTTGGGTTTATCCATACGTGACGTCATGCGGGTTGGGCGGGGGGGGCCTAGCCACGTCTTGGGTTTGAGCGGGGCGGATTTCTGTAAAACCCCCTAACCGCGCATCACTAGCCCCTTAGGTTGAACCTCATCTATTGTTTTAAATTATCTTCACAATTAGTTCCATTTAATAAAAAAAAAATATTAGTTGGAAGTACTTAAAAAGAAGAACTCGTTACAACAACTTAATCCATTTGAGTTAGTAGTACTATTTTGGAAACTATGAGTATTCACAACTGAATATATTTAATTATTGTGATCGTTGGGGTTTCCAGTGTGTTCGTGCAGTACGTCTCCTTGTGCTTTCCCAGTATGCTGCTGTTAGCACAAGAGGTTGTAAGTTAAAATCCTGCGGGGCTTTTTCCTAGTAATTGCATTAGATGAAAGCGTTGGCTGACATAACAGAGAACAAAGACTCATCATTTGTTATGCTACAGGACAGTTAGAGTGTACCACATGTTCATTTTTGGCTCCAGACTCATTGCGCTCTTTTACCCAGCTGTCACCTTTGGCTTGAGATGTCCTGAGATGTTTTTGAGCTTTACGTCAAAGATGTTTTGAAGACGTGGTGATACCGAAGCGTACGAGGAATCAGTGAACTAAGGTGAACACCATGTGCTCACAATGTGGTGTAGCTTTGTCATAATTGATGCCATCCTCGCTCACTTCCACCATATATGAAGGAATGCGTACGCTAAACAGAGGTGACATTTGTAATATGGATCATATATGAAAAGGAAACCTGGGACTCAACTACAGTGGGTTAAAAAGGTACACTCTCAGAAATAACTGTACAGTAGGGGTACAAATCTGTACCCTAAGGTAAAATAAACACCAATGTACCCTTCAAAAGGTTCATATTTGGACCTTAACCCTCTATGGGATAATATCATTTATAAATGACGCTTAAAACAAACAGCTTTAAAAAAAAAAACACAAACCTTTCAACCACTCATATTTGACCATATTAAAGAATTTAGAATTTAAATGACTGAAGGACCCTGGTTGGAATCCCGTACCAGACCTTTCTGTGTGGAGTTTGCATGTCCTCCCCGTGTCTGCGTGGGTTTTCGCCGGGCACTCCGGTTTCCTCCCACCATCCAAACACATGCACTGATAGGTTAATTGGTTAATCTAAAATTGTCCATAGGTGTGAATGTGAGAGTGATTGTTTGTCTATATATGTTCAGCCCTGAGATGAACTGGCGTCTCATACAGGGTGTACCCCGCCTTTGCCCATTGTAGCTGGATTAGGCCCCCAGTGACCCCCGTGACCCTAGTGTGGATAAAGCGGGTTCAGATAATGAATGAATGAATGAATGAATGAACTGCTTTGGATTTTTCTGGGGGAACAACATGTGGGACAACCTGGATCCCACAGATATTCCAGCTGCACAAGTATTAGCATTAGCATTAGCACTAGCACTAGCAGCTCTAGTAAATGGACAGGAGTCGTTTCAGTTATTGTAAAGATGAACTTCTGTCACTTGTGTCATCTATCTATCTATCTATCTATCTATCTATCTATCTATCTATCTATCTATCTATCTATCTATCTATCTATCTATCTATCTATCTATCTATCTATCTATCTATCTATCTATCTATCTATCTATCTATCTATCTATCTATCTATCTATCTATCTATCTATCTATCTATCTATCTATCTATCTATCTATCTATCTATCTATCTATCTATCTATCTATCTATCTATCTATCTATCTATCTATCTATCTATCTATCTATCTATCTATCTATCTATCTATCTATCTATCTATCTATCTATCTATCTATCTATCTATCTATCTATCTATCTATCTATCTATCTATCTATCTATCTATCTATCTATCTATCTATCTATCTATCTATCTATCTATCTATCTATCTATCTATCTATCTATCTATCTATCTATCTATCTATCTATCTATCTATCTATCTATCTATCTATCTATCTATCTATCTATCTATCTATCTATCTATCTATCTATCTATCTATCTATCTATCTATCTATCTATCTATCTATCTATCTATCTATCTATCTATCTATCTATCTATCTATCTATCTATCTATCTATCTATCTATCTATCTATCTATCTATCTATCTATCTATCTATCTATCTATCTATCTATCTATCTATCTATCTATCTATCTATCTATCTATCTATCTATCTATCTATCTA
>CM035802.1:37809424-37846924 GCA_020466265.1 Siphamia tubifer | reverse complement strand
TATGTACTTTATACTCTTTATATTTATATAAATATATGTACTTTATACTCTTTACATTTATATAAATATATGTACTTTATACTCTTTACATTTATATAAATATATGTACTTTATACTCTTTACATTTATATAAATATATGTACTTTATACTCTTTACATTTATATAAATATATGTACTTTATACTCTTTACATTTATATAAATATATGTACTTTATACTCTTTACATTTATATAAATATCTGTACTTTATACTCTTTACATTTATATAAATATATGTACTTTATACTCTTTACATTTATATAAATATCTGTACTTTATACTCTTTACATTTATATAAATATATGTACTTTATACTCTTTATATTTATATAAATATATGTACTTTATACTCTTTATAATTATATAAATATATGTACTTTATACTCTTTATATTTATATAAATATATGTACTTTATACTCTTTACATTTATATAAATATATGTACTTTATACTCTTTACATTTATATAAATATATGTACTTTATACTCTTTATATTTATATAAATATATGTACTTTATACTCTTTACATTTATATAAATATATGTACTTTATACTCTTTACATTTATATAAATATATGTACTTTATACTCTTTACATTTATATAAATATATGTACTTTATACTCTTTACATTTATATAAATATCTGTACTTTATACTCTTTACATTTATATAAATATATGTACTTTATACTCTTTACATTTATATAAATATCTGTACTTTATACTCTTTACATTTATATAAATATATGTACTTTATACTCTTTATATTTATATAAATATATGTACTTTATACTCTTTATATTTATATAAATATATGTACTTTATACTCTTTATATTTATATAAATATATGTACTTTATACTCTTTACATTCTCAGAATAATTATGACTTTTTTTCATCATAATTTAGATTTTTTTTTATCTAATCATTTTTCGTGGCTGTGGTTCAGTTAGTAGAGCAGGTCGTCTAATGATCGAAGGGTCGGTGGTTGGCGTCCCGCCTCTTGGTGTCCTCATGTCGAAGTGTCCTTGGACAAAGACACTGAACCCTAAGTGTCTCCCAGTAGGGTCAGGGGTCAGGGGTCAGGGGTCAGGCATCACCAGTGTATCGGCAGCATGAGTGTTAACTGTTAACGCCCGTTGCCAATGGCAACAGGTTTTGTCACTTCAGATTCATGGTACCATATCACTCCACTTTGAAAGTAAATATTCGCTACGTTGACTTTTTCTGTCATGATTTTAACTTTTTATCTCATCATTTCAACTATTGTTTTCATAATTATGCATTTCTGATCTCATATGTGTGACTGTGTCTCATCATTTTGACTTCTTATCTAATATTTATGCATTTTTTTTCATCTACAAATGATCTTTTTATGTCATAATGATGACGTTTCATCTAAATTGTGACTTTTTAAATTTTTTTCATTATGAGATAAAAAGTCAGAAATATGAAAAATGGGAATTATCAGATAAAAAGTCACAATTATGAGAAAAAAAAGATAATTATGAGATAAAAAAGATAATTATGAGATTAAATTATAATATAGTAAGTCACATGTTCTGATTTCCAACTTATTTTTCATACTGTGACATTTGTCTAGTTTGAAAAAGTAATGATGATATTTTTAAATGATCTTTTTATGTCATAATGATGACGTTTCATCTAAATTGTGACTTTGTTTCCCCATTTTTCCTAAATTTCTTGTCCATACGCACAAACCTGAGTAACTGTGACCTAATCAAACACATCATCTACACACTAACTCACTTTGAAAGGCTTCATTTTTTGGGATATTTTTAAATGTTCTGTTTTTTTCTGATTAAGTAACTATTATTTCATCCATAGAAAAGAAATGCAGTTTTACTTTTTTACTTAATTACAGTTGAGAAGTTGTACTTTTTTACTTTTACTTCAGTAAAGGAGTTGAATCAGTACTTCTACTTTTACCAGAGTATTTTTTCACACACGTATCTGTACTTCTACTTCAGTACAGAATGGTAGTACTTTGACCACCTCTGTTCTTCAACACATTCAAACATATTCTTGTCAGTTTTCATTTAGGTTTTAATTTGACCTCGTTTCTCTGTTTGGTCATAAATGACTAAAATACCTTTTTTTTTCCCACTGCAAAGGATATATAACACCCTTTTAACTAGGAAACTTTTATTTTCCCAACTGTACTCCCTGTGAGGCTTTGGGCCTTGTTATTTTCTCATTTTCATACTTTTACTGAGCTGGATTTAAAACTTACATGTGATATTAAATGTCTTCCAGATGACACCAGGACAAATTCAGCCAAATAAATTTCTGCAACATTTAGTTATGAGATAATAACATGATTATGTGTCTAATAAATCATCTTTGTTTTTCACTCAAGCCCAAAAAGACCATAATTACTCACTGGTCACATTTTGTATTGTGTTTGAGTTAATATGGGGATTATTATCAGAGGTATTCAAAGTACTAACATTCTGTACTGCAGTAGAAGTACAGATACTGGTGTGGAAAAATACTCTGGTAAAAGTAGAAGTACTGATTCAACTGCTTTACTGAAGTACAAGTTAAAAAAAAAAAGTACAACTTCTGGGTTGTAATAAAGTTTTGTTTTTTTAAAAAAAAAACTAAAACTCGTTATTTTCTTTGCTATGGATCAAATAATACTTATTAAAGTAGAAAAAAAACAGAAAATTAAAAAATATCCCCAAAAAAAATCTTTTAAAAGTGAGTTTGTAGATGTTTTATTGGGTCATGGTCATACTGAGTTTAGTGGGTATGGACAGAATATTTAGGAAACATTTAAAAGTCATAAATAGGAGATAAAAACAGGAAAAAGCATCATTATGAGATAAAAAGTCACAATTATGAGAAAAAAAACACAATTATGAGAAAAAAAAGATAATTATGAGATAAAAAAGATAATTATGAGATTAAATTATAATATAGGAAGTCAACTTATTTTTCATACTTTCATACTGTCTAGTTTGAAAAAGTAATGATGATATTTTTCTTTTTTGTTCTGTTTAAATAAGTATTATTTCACCTATAGCAAAAAAATACAAATAAAAATGCAGTTTTACTTTTTACTTTATTACAATTCACAAGTTGTATTTTATTTTATTTTTTTTACTTTTACTTCAGTAATGCGGTTCAATCAGTACTTGTACTTTTACTGGAGTATTATACTATTGTTGTGTGTAGTTGGACTCTTGTTGTACTATTTTTACTTCATATTGAGTGTCTTTGAGTACTATAAAATATTGCTATACACATATTGTATTCTTTTCATCTCATTATTTTTACTTTTTATCTCATTATTTTTACTTTTCATCTCATTATTTTTACTTTTCATCTCATTATTTTTACTTTTCATCTCATGTTTTATGTCAATGTTGCAAAAAAACCACAATAACTCATTTTCACCAAAAAAATCCAGTCACTGTCTTTTTGCTTTGTAGGACGGAGTAGCTGTACTTCTACTTAAGTACAGATTGTGAGTACTTTGACCACCTCTGGTGCAGTGGAAAAAGCTGCTTTGTGTCTTGCCAAAAGAACAATACAACACCTTTAAAGGTAATTTGGGGTTTAGTGGGCGAAGAGGCCAGAGGAGGTAATGGGAGTGGGCTGTGGGGGAAGTTAACAACCATCCAGGGAAGGAATATCACGTCCCAGCGCAGCACAGACGGCCTGTAATTAGACCTAGCCAGTCATTAGCGCCACAGCTAAAACACTGACCACGCTAACAGTATCGCTTAAAGAATTATAATAACACGGCTCTAGGCCAGCTGTGTTTTTATTTTTTTCATCTGCCTCCTTGTCATTCTCCTCGCTCCTTCCCCACCCCGACCTCCTTTTGTTTACTGTTGCAGTAATTAGACATGGCCCAGCTCCCTGGCAGGGTTTAATAACTGCTGTGATGAAAGACAGGAAGAAAGATAAACTTGTGTAGCGGTCGGTTGGTAGGAGGGAAGAAGAAAACGTCAGTGACAACGGTGACATTCTTCTGCTTTCATGTCTTCACCACCTCTGGGACACACTCTGTACAGTGTTCCAAGATAAATACACTTATTTTAATTCATACCAATATCAGAGGTGGTCAAAGTACTCACATTCTGTACTTAAGTAGAAGTACTGATTCAACTGCTTTACTGAATGAAAAGTAAAAAATAAAAAATACAACTTCTCAATTGTAATAAAATAAAAAGTAACACTGCATTTTTTTTGGCTATAGATGAAATAATAAAACTAATAAAACTGAAAAATTTTAAAAATATCCAAAAATAAAGCCTTTAAAAGTGAGTTATTGTGTCGCTGATGAGTTTTATTGGGTCATGGTACTGAGGTTAGTGGGTGTGGACAAAACATTTAAGAAACATTAAAAAGTCATAGATAGGTGATTAACAATAAAAGAATAAGTATAATTATGAGATAAAAAAATATGATTGTGAGGTAAAAAGTTTAAATTATGAGATAATATTAATGTACTGATTCAACTGCTTTACTGAAGTAAAAGTAAAAAAGTACAATTTATCAATTGTAATAAAATTTAAAAATAGGAAAACTCGAAAAGCACTCTGAGAGCCCAGACCCTCGCCAAGGTAGACCCCCCACCCACTCCGATCACCCCCAAAATAAAATCAGTTCTTCATGTTCACATTTCCAACATATCCTGAAAATTTCATCAAAATCAGTTCATAAGTTTTCGAGTTATCGTGAACACAGACAGACAGATAAACAGACAGACAGATAAACAGACAGACAGATAAATAGACAGACAGATAAATAGACAGACAGATAAATAGACAGACAGATAAATAGACAGACAGATAAAAAGACAGACAGATAAACAGACAGACAGATAAACAGACAGACAGATAAAAAGACAGACAGATAAACAGACAGACAGATAAACAGACAGACAGATAAAAAGACAGACAGACAGATAAATAGACAGACAGATAAACAGACAGACAGATAAATAGACAGACAGATAAACAGACAGACAGATAAACAGACAGACAGATAAATAGACAGACAGATAAATAGACAGACAGATAAACAGACAGACAGATAAACAGACAGACAGATAAATGCCTGCAAAAACATAACCTCCTTGGCGGAGGTAATAATAGGTGATAAAAAAAAAACACATTTATGAGATTAAAACAAATTATAAATTGTGAGGTAAAAAGTAACAATTATGAGTTGAAAAACTAAAAAATATGAGATAAAAACGTCAGAATTATGGAATAAAGTACATATTTTTATAAAAATATAAAGAGTATAAAGTACATATATTTATATAAATATAAAGAGTATAAAGTACATATATTTATATAAATGTAAAGAGTATAAAGTACATATATTTATATAAATGTAAAGAGTATAAAGTACATATATTTAAATAAATGTAAAGAGTATAAAGTACATATATTTATATAAATATAAAGAGTATAAAGTACATATATTTATATAAATATAAAGAGTATAAAGTACATATATTTATATAAATATAAAGAGTATAAAGTACATATATTTATATAAATATAAAGAGTATAAAGTACATATATTTATATAAATGTAAAGAGTATAAAGTACAGATATTTATGAACAACTGTAGGGGATAAAATTAAAAAGTTACTCAAGTAAAGTACTGATACCTAAAGAATGTACAGTAAAGGAAGTACTTGTGTAACATCTCCTGAAGTAAATGTTGTGGTATTTTAAGGTTGAAATAACTTTATAAATAAATGTCACACTAAACTAACACCCTGTCTCTACTGTCTGAACTGTAACCAGCTGATTTATGTATTTTTGGAACCAAACGTATAAATATAAATATAATTTACAGCCTTTTCCTGAAGCAGGCGGTGGTGAATGTGCATTAAAGGGACTTTAATGAATGGCAGGTAGTGTAGTGAAGGGTTAATATCAGCCCATGAAGCCAGTTTATATCAGTGCTTCTGTTCACTACGCCGCTGGGTTTCCTCTGCTGTTGAATGGACGGGGTGGGAAACCGGCAGCCGCGCCCCCCCACCTCAATGAAGTCAATGTCAAAGGCTTCCACTGGAGAAGTTTAGTGTCACATGTTGATGTTTGTCGACTTAAAAGAGAACGTTAAACATGGATAGTTACGCTGCTGTTGGAAAATGATCAGAGGTGATGAGAGTCATTTCAAAATAAAACCAAAAATAAGACAATCTGTTTTTTTCCTTTTGGTTTTGGAAACAAACGACTTGTTGTTTCATTGTCTTATTTTTGGTTTGATTTTGAAAAAGAGTCAAAATTATGAGAAGATACAGTCAAACATATGAGAAAAGAAATGCATCATTATGAGAAAAAGAGTTAAAATGATGATGAGGTAAAAAGTCTCAGAGTTTATTTTAACACTGTAGAATTTTCTGTGTATTCTTTAATAAATGACTTGACAGAAGGTTTTCTCATTTTAGTTTATATAAGTACATAAGTACTAGAAATACTGTACTCTGGACTATAAGGTGTACTTATACTTATACCAGAGTGTCTTATATGTGGATCAGTTCTGCTTGTGCTTTAGTGACTTTGAATTTTGACTTTTTTTATCTCATGATTTTAAACAGTGATCGTCTGCTCCACATCGTCGGTAAGAAGTCGGACCGTTTTCGGGTTGGGGGTTGGGCTCCACCAGGGCTTCACTTTGTCACAGATTTTGTTCATAACTTTTTTGAACAGAATTTCTCGGCACAGCCAGGTGGGGGAGGGGGTCGAGTTCAGTGGCGGGAGGATCTCGTCTCTACTTTTTGCGGATGATGTGGTCGTCTTAGCTCCATCGATCAACGACCTCCAGCTTTCGTTGGAGCGCTTCACAACCGAGTGTGAAGCGGCTGGGATGAAGGTCAGCTCCTCCCAGTGTGAGGTCGCGGTCCTCAGCTGGACAAGGGTCGAGTGTCCTCTCTGGGTCGGGGGAGGGGGGGGGGCTCCTGCCTCAGGTGGAGGAGTTTAAGAAGGAGCTAAGCCAGAAGGAGAAGCTCTGGATTTACCGCTCCATCTACGTTCAGACCCTCACCTATGGTCATGAGCTTTGGGGTCATGACCCAAAGGATGAGGTCACAGGTACAAGCGACTGAAATTAATTTCCTTCTCAGGGTGGGCGGGGCTTAGCCTTAGAGATAGGGTGAGAAGCTGGGACATCCAGGAGGGACTGGGAGTAGAGCCGCTGCTCCTCCACATCCAGAGGAACCAGCTCAAGTGGGTGGGACACCTCATGAGGACGCCTCCCTGGGGAGGTGTTCAGGTGTCCATCCACGAGGAGACCTCGAGGGTCGACCCGGGACACGCTAGAGGGATATTATCTCTGGGCTGGCCTGGGAACGCCTCGGGATTCCCCTGGAGGAGCTGGGGTGAGGGAAGTGTGGGCTACTGCCCCGAGACCCGGATGAAGCGGAAGACGACGAGTACGAGGACAAGGTCTGATAATTTAGACTTTTCATCTCATGAGTTTGACTTCACTTCCTGCACCTGATAAATGAAAAAAAAACGGACAAAAATAAACCATTCATTGACAGTGCGTCTTATAATGTGGAAAATACGGGACACAAACTGGGCTGTTGTACGTTCAGTCCTATAGAGTGTAATATGTAAAAAAAAAAAAAAAAAGTATTTTCCCACCTCTGCTCTGTCAAGGAAAAGGAAAAAGAAATGAATGGAAGCCTCCTGGGAGCTGGAGCCCAGCGGTAGCTGTGACATTAAAATTTAACAGGCAGGAAGGAGAGATGTGGTTTATGGGTACCACAAATGTGGGCCTTTACACTCAATGAAAACCCACAGTAAATATCAGCTTTATTCTGACTCCTAAAGAGCTGAGTGTAAAAGCTGACGACTTTGAAGGCCAAGAGGTACCTGAAAATATACTGTAGAAATATACTGTATAAAATATACTGTAGAAATATACTGTATAAAATATACTGTAGAAATATACTGTATAAAATATACTGTAGAAATATACTGTATAAAATATACTGTAGAAATATACTGTATAAAATATACTGAATAAAATATACTGTAGAAATATACTGTATAAAATATACTGTAGAAATATACTGTAGAAATATACTGTATAAAAAAGCACTGTGTTCAGCAGTGTTTGGAGCACTGGTGGATTTACAATAGTTTTCATTTTGATTGATTTTTTTCAGTCCAGTTTTTTACTTCAATATGGTGATAGATAGATAGATAGATAGATAGATAGATAGATAGATAGATAGATAGATAGATAGATAGATAGATAGATAGATAGATAGATAGATAGATAGATAGATAGATAGATAGTAAATGAAATTAGCCACATTTGGACAAAATAAGCAACAACATCAACAAAAAATTTAATAAATAAACAATAAAATGAAGACAAATTGGACAGACAGACAGACAGACAGACAGACAGATAGATAGATAGACAGATAGACAGACAGACAGACAGACAGACAGACAGATACAACTTTATTAATCTCCCAAGGGACAAATTCAGGTGTTTGGCAGCAGAATGCAGTCACACTAATAAATAACAAACAAACAACACTAATACAAAAAAAAACAATATTAAACCCACATTATCAAGGACAAGTTCTACAGCCTGTCAGGTTAATGAGGTCAAAGTTCAATCATTTAGTTGTTGCCTGTTGACACTGGGCTTTATTTGATTTTTCATTAATTCCACCTCGTTACCGTTGGATACCAAAAATATGATGGACGGACACAGAGACAGTTGTCCCCCTGTGTGTTTGGAGTTGAACTTAAACACTAACAGCTGACGTTATTAAACACTTCCAGTCTGGAAATGGAACTGGTTTGTCTGGGATAATGTGAGTTCAATTACACTGCATGTCAGGCTGTGTTCTGACCCAGAGCCCAATGTTATGGCCCATAAAGTCACTGTGTGTGTGTGTGTGTGTGTGTGTGCGTGTGTACGTGTGTGTGTGTGTGTGTGTGTGTGTGTGTGTGTGTCTGTGTGTGTGTGTACGTGTGTGTGTGTGTGTGTGTGTGTGTGTGTGTGTGTGTGTGTGTACGTGTACGTGTGTGTCTGTGTGTACGTGTGTGTGTGTGTGTGTGTGTGTCTGTGTGTGTGTGTGTGTGTGTGTGTGTGTGTGTGTGTGTGTGTGTGTCTGTGTGTGTGTGTCTGTGTGTGTCTGTGTGTGTGTGTATGTGTGTGTGTGTGTGTGTGTGTCTGTGTGTACGTGTGTGTGTGTGTGTGTGTGTGTGTGTGTCTGTGTGTGTGTGTCTGTGTGTGTGTGTGTGTGTGTGTGTGTGTGTGTCTGTGTGTGTGTGTCTGTGTGTGTGTGTGTGTGTGTGTGTGTGTGTGTGTGTCGTCAAACCCAGCTGACTAAACATGGCTGCCGTTGCTGAGTGTCTGGGTGGCGGCTGTGACTGAGTGACATCCTCGTCTCCAGTCTGACTCACCGTCTCTATGACACTCAAACAGCGAAATTAAATAAGACTGGAGTTTGTTCACAGCTGACGGATACATGAACCAACGTCAACAAATAATATTAGAACTGAACCATATTATAAAAAAACAACCGGGTGATTTTTTAAACTTTCTTTTTTTTTTTTTTTTTACTTTTTATCTCATTATTTGGATTTTTGTCTCATAATTTGAAATGTTTATGTCATAATTTTCATATATATATATATATATATATATATATATATATATATATATATATATATATATATATATATATATATATATATATATATATATATATGGTGGTCTGCCAAAGCAGTTGGTTAACACTTTTATAATTAGCTCTGCAGTGTGAAAATGTGCAGACCAACAACCGACTGTAATTAAATCTCCTGTGGGTTTAGATGTGGAGGGTTGCTTAGAGCAGTGTGGGGCCACCCAAAAAAACCATAGTGAGTTTGTCCCATGTGTTAAAGGACAGACTTTAGAACGGTCATAGCTGTGTTTTCTCCCTCTAATTATCTTTCTATGGGAGGTTTGTGAAGAAGAAAATAATCAAAACAATAAAATCAATGAGGCAAGACGCAGAAAAGTGAAGTAAAACAGTGGAAACTCTGCGTCAGCGCCTGGACTCTAGTGTCAGCACTGACCTCTTTAAAACTACAGGTGGAAATAACCAAGTACAACTTATAATTATGACTTTAAAATGTTAGAATTATAGATTATTTATTTTTTTATCTCAATTGTGACACTTCTAGAAAGTTGTAGAGGATGCCCCTCTACAAGTTTATTCTATTATATATAATAAATATGATTATATATTTAAAATATTATTATAAATAAGTATTATTTCATCCATGACAACTAAAATTGCAGTTTTACTTTTTACTTTATTACAGTTGAGAAATTGTACTTTTGTACTTTTACTTCAGTAAAGGAGTTGAATCAGTACTTCTACTTTTCCAGAGTATTTTTTCCAGACACACAGCTTGTACTTAAGTACAGAATGTGAGTACTTTTACCACCTGTGATATTTACTGACAAACTGCAGGACAGGCCGGTGCGTAAACACAGTCCAATGGTGTCACCGCTTGTGCTTAAGCCAAGGATTATTGAATACTGATGAATTCCATTAGGCGTCCGTTCAAACGCATTAGACGACAAATGAATGTGAAGCACGTACAGCAGAGTACCTCCTGTAATAACCATGTGTTCTGGTTTACGCCCTCACATGCGTCCCCACCTAGTACATTACATGAGACATACTGTGTTATTCTTCTACATGCGAGTTCACAATGTAATGCTTCATTTTCACTGGGGTTAATTAGGTTGTTTTTTTTTTCATTTTCTAGTTAATTCTCACACGGAGGGATAGTACCGTGTTGTCTGCACTATAAGACGCACTGGACTATAAGAAGCACTGGACTATAAGACGCTTTAAGTCAAGTCAAAATCATGACATAAAAAGTCAAAATTATTAGATAAAAAGGTAAAAGTATTAGATAAAAAGTTACAATAATGAAATAAAAAGTCAAAATAATGAAATAAAAAGTCAAAATTCCCAGTCACTAAGCACAACCAGAATTAACCCATATATGAGACACACTGTGGTTTTTGGAGAAGTGTTTTTAAGTGTTGCCTTATAATCCAGAAATTACAATAACCTTTTGTTCCCCAAATGTCATAAATAATTTCTATTCAAAAACTGGTATGGACATTTTAGACACATCCAAAAGATGGTTGAAAGACAACCTTTTAGCCCCGCCTCCCCGCCTATGAATCACTACTAGACCCATACATGGAATGAATAGGGACAGTGCGGCTAGGCTAATAGCTCATAACATTTGCTGTTGCTAGGCTAATAGCTCATAACATTTGCTGTCACTAGGCTAATAGCTCATAACATTTGTTGTCACTAGGCTAATAGGTCATAACATTTGCTGTCGCTAGGCTAATAGCTCATAACATTTGCTGTCACTAGGCTAATAGCTCATAACATTTGCTGTCGCTAGGCTAATAGCTCAAAACATTGCTCTCGCTAGGCTAATAGCTCATAACATTTGTTGTCACTAGGCTAATAACTCATAACATTTGCTGTCACTAGGCTAATAGCTCATAACATTTGCTGTCACTAGGCTAATAGCTCATAACATTTGTTGTCGCTAGGCTAATAGCTCATAACATTGCTCTCGCTAGGCTAATAGCTCATAACATTTGCTGTCGCTAGGCTAATAACTCATAACATTTGCTGTCGCTAGGCTAATAGCTCATAACATTTGCTGTCGCTAGGCTAATAACTCATAACATTTGCTGTCACTAGGCTAATAGCTCATAACATTTGCTGTCACTAGGCTAATAGCTCATAACATTTGCTGTCACTAGGCTAATAGCTCATAACATTTGTTGTCGCTAGGCTAATAGGTCATAACATTTGCTGTCGCTAGGCTAATAGCTCATAACATTTGCTGTCACTAGGCTAATAGCTCATAACATTTGCTGTCGCTAGGCTAATAGCTCATAACATTTGCTGTCACTTGGGGCGTGTGTTGGGAAAGTGAATGAAAGTTTGAATTATTTTCTGATGCAGTGTTTGTGAAGCACAGAGTGATGTGACTACCTGTAAAGTAATGGATCATCCTTTGTCATTTGTTCATCATTCTCAGTTGTATTTTTTTCGTTGCAGATTACAACAGCAGTGATCAGAAGATGGCCTGCAGAAGACATGAACTCTACGTCAGCTTCCGTGAGCTGGGCTGGCAGGTAACAAACACCTGGGAGTGAACGACAGTGACTTTTACTGTCGTCACACACACAACACTGTGTACAATGAGATTTAAAAGACAACTTCCAGCAGTAAAAAAAAACACACACATGTAAATGACAAGATAAACATTTCTTGTATCGTACTTTCCAGACGATAAGTCACACTCAAATGAATTTTCTCCACAAACTACAGCGCGTTTTATGTATGGATTAATTGAGTGAATTGGAATTTTTACTTTTTATCTCATAAATTTGACTTTTTATCTGAATTTTAACTTTTTATTTAATAATTTTTACTTTTTATCTAATAATTTTGACTTTTTATCTCATAAATCAAATTCTCTATCTCATAATTTGGACTTTTTTTATCTCAATTTTTATGTTTTATCTCATAATTTGGACTTTTTTTAATCTCAATTTTTACTTTTTATCTCATAATTTGGACTTTTTATCTCATATTTTTAAGTTTCTACCTCATAAGTTTTTTTTAAGTTAGTTGTCATAGTAACAGCAGTTAGTTGTCATAGTAACAGCAGTTAGTAATGCACTATGGTGCAGCTGTAGCCAAATCAGGGGGGAGGACTTTGGCAATATGTTTGTTGTTGTTTGTCATAATGGTGTGAAACTATGCAGTGTAATCCACTGTAGTTCTGGTTGTGCAGGTGTTAGTTCCACAGACAAACATTTGTTGAATCATAGACAGAAGTGGAAATCCTGTTTAGAACAATGTTTACCAGTGGATTTCACTCTCATCATCATCATCATCATCATCATCATCATGGTGAACTGATCTGTGAAATGAGAGTTGAAACCACATGTGATGGAATGTGGTTTACAGATGCTGGTGATTATTTGGGAAGTAAAAGTCCATTTAACCTGATGGGGACATTTGTGCCTGTGTTTGTTTAACCCATGGTCAGGCTGAGGTAACACTGTGGCTCGTCCCAAACCACTCCCTCACCCTCTGTAGGGACAGAGGCGGATCTACGGGGTGGCACCAAGTGGCATTTGCCCCAGTGAATATCTGATTCTGCCACCCTGTTTTATTTTCAATAGTATTTCAATTAAAATATCCATTATTTTTTTAAATATAGTTTAGTGATTTATTGGCTGAAAGTCATTTAGTATTATGGCCACGTGTGAAGAAAAACATATTTTTGATATGATTCGGTCGTACATTCCTGTCTATTTATGACTACTTTTTTGATCCATAAACTGCCCCCCTACACAACGTCTCTGGACTTATTGCCCCACATTTGCAACCACATGGAGAAAAACTCTATTTTGACTTTTTATTTCATAATTTACATTTTTTTATCTCATGTTTTTGACTTCACTTAATGTTGCAGAAAATATAGTAACAGTAAAACAGTCATAAGACAAGTTTATTCAAATTTTTATTTTATTTTATTGCAGTTAAAAAAACTTTTAATTTTGCAATAAATGACACTGTTTCATTTTAATTGTTCCACAGTGATGACGTGATTAAACAATGTCATAGTAGTGTCTGAAAAGTTTTCAATTGAGTTCACTTTGTAGGGAGTGAGTGGACGCAGCCTATGACTACAAAGCTGTGTGTGTGTGTGTGTGTTTGTGTGTGTGTGTGTGGTGGTGGCGTCAGGCTGTAGATCTGTGTTGGTGAGACCAGGAAACAGAAGAGCTGTTAACACTGTACTGACATCTAGAGGGAGACTGCCAACACACACACACACACACACACACACACACACACACACACACACACATACACACACACACACACACACACACACACACATACATACACACATAGACACACACATACACACACACACACACATACACACACACATACACACACACACACACACACACACACACACACACACACACACACACACATACACACACACACACACACACACACACACACACACACACACAGTCTCATTTCCATGTCTCATGAGGACCACGATTGTAGTCAAGTAGACATTGGGCAGTGAATGTAGACATCTCTCTCTGTCTTTTATTTTTAATACAATTAAATAATAATAAAAAATTTGATATTTGTATTAAATTACAAAAAATAAAAATAAAATAAATTAAAAAAAATATATAATGTCAAAAATAAAGAAATAAACATATACAATAAATAATAATAAATAAATAAATACAAATGAAAAAAATAAAAACTCATAAAAAATATACATAAAAAATAAATTAAAAAAATTTAACGTCTGCTTTTGAACATATGACTTTTATTAAACATTGTTCTTCACACAGTTATATTCAGATGTATTTTAATATTTACAGTTAAATAATCCTGCTGTGTTCTTTTTGTCAGGACTGGATCATCGCTCCTGAAGGTTACGCAGCCAACTACTGTGATGGAGAGTGCTCCTTCCCCTTAAATGCCCACATGAATGCCACCAACCACGCTATTGTACAGACACTGGTAAGACTTGACATTCTGGACTCCACCGCATTCAGTCCAGGAGGAGTCATTTTAGGATTTTGTGGTCAACGCTTACATAGATTTCTGTGAATGTAGGACGGGCGCAGTAAAAATGGAGCAACACAGCATAAAAGTGGCTGCTGGCTGCCATAGCGTTGCAAAATATGCTTCATCCTACCTACGTATATTATCTTTGGACAGCTGTGCATGTCATATATCATGTCTGAGAGACACAAAAATAGGTTTATATTATAAATTCTGTGGTTGTTTCGATCAAACTATCCATCATAAACTTGTTTTTTTTTTACTTGAAGGCTCATATGGTGCCATTGTACGCTGTATTGTCTGAACTGAGTAAAAATACTTATTTTAATACATTCAGCTCTACACTGGTACCTCTACTTATGAAATTATCTTCCAGAAGTGTTTTCATAACGTGAATTTTTTTTGGAAATAGAGTCACATTGTACATATAATAGGCCTGATTGGTTCCAAGGCCCCAAATATTACCCCCTAAACCCTTTAAAAATGATTAAAATGTTCTGTTTTTGTATGAAATATGTGTTAAAAGTAAAAGAAAATGTAGATTTACATTTTAGATGTAATGTTTTGGTGTCAGTGGGTAAATGTGTTTTCATTGACTGAACATTAAACCATTAAACCATTAAACAAACCATGTGGGTCATTGTCATCCCAGACATGTGGGTCATTGTCATCCCAGACATGTGGGTCATTGTCATCCCAGACATGTGGGTCATTGTCATCCCAGACATGTGGGTCATTGTCATCCCAGACATGTGGGTCATTGTCATACCAATAGGGTTTATTGTAATTGTCACTTTCACCTTCAGTGGTGTTCGTGGAACCCTCACCTCCATCATCACATCAGTGAATCTACCAGATGCTTCTTCTCCTCAGTCACTGTATCTCCTGTCATTTCTTTCTCCTTTATCCAAATGAGTAACAGTTTCTCCATCTGGTCGTTCAGTGATGACCTCTGACCTCTTTTTCCATATAACACAAGCTGTGTTGAAAAAAAAAAAAATAAATAAATAAAATGTGTTTTTTCATTTGCAATATGTGATAATGGTGTTAGAGAAGAACTCCCCCAGTATGAAATGATTTATTTATTTGTTTGTTTGGGTTTTTTTTTAGGTCCACCTGATGAACCCTGAGAACGTCCCGAAGCCATGCTGCGCCCCCACCAAACTCCACGCCATTTCAGTGCTGTACTTTGACGACAACTCCAACGTCATACTGAAGAAATATAAGAACATGGTGGTGCGGGCGTGCGGGTGCCACTGACACGCCCAGGCTGGGGGGGGGGGGGGGTGGGGGGGGGGGGCAAAAGGGCTGCCAAAACATCAATGACAAAAACTGGACTAGTTCCACCGCCGCTCCATACAGTTTCCTTTTAACCAGGAGGACGCGTCCACCCAGGAGGACACGTCCACCCTGGAGGACACGTCCACCCTGGAGGATACGTCCACTCTGGAGGGCACGTCCACCCTGGAGGACACGTCCACCCTGGAGGACATTGTCACTTTCTATTCCTATTTTTCTGGACATTTTACAAACATCCGTCTACTCGTGCAGAACTACGAAAACTAAAACCCAAGTTATGTCACTTGGAGGGGACCATTTACAAAAGTGAAGCCATATGTTGAGCCACCGAGTTGTCGAGTTGTCACCTTGTCCATCGGCTGTGGAGTGGAACCGTCACTTCAGGGGTCTGCTAGTGTGTGTGTGTGTGTGTGTGTGTGTTTCAATTTGTATATTATGTGTTAATGGAAGTGTGTGTATGAACGCCTCTAACACTACTGCACCTTTTCGTGGTGGTGGTGGGAGGGGGGGGTTGAACCTGAACTGTTGTGGGACCAGTCAGTGCTGCTTTCGTTCCCTTCTCTCCGACAATGAAACGGAAAAAATGATGAGATGATGTCTTCAGCTCGTGACCCTGGGGTGTACGATGACATTTTAAACCAGCTTCAGTCACTGACTTCTTCACCTATGACATAAGCATAGATGTACGGAGGCCCTCTGATGACACGGCGGAAAAACATCTACCATATTTTCTGCACTATAAGCTGCACTGGACTATAAGGCGCATTAAGTGAAGTCAAGAATATGAGATAAAAAAGTTAAAAAGTATGGGATAAAAAGTCAAAATTATGATTAAAAAAATCCAATAATTATGACGTAAAAAGGCAAAATTATGTGATAAATTTCATAATGACGACATAAAAAGTAAAACTTGTGACATACAAAGTTCAAAATTATGAGATAAAAAGCTAAAATTCTGAGATAAAGTCAAAATTAGGAGAGAAAAACTAAAAATCATGAGATAAAAAGTCAAAATTATGACATAAAAAGGCAAAATTATGAGATTAAAAAATCTAAATCATGAGATAAAAAGGCAAAATTATGAGATAAAAAGGAAAAATCATAAGATAAAAAGTCAAAATTCTGAGATAAAAAGTCAAAATTCTGAGATAAAAAGTCAAAATTCTGAGATAAAAAGGAAAAATCATGAGATAAAAAGTCAAAATTCTGAGATAAAAAGGAAAAATCATAAGATAAAAAGTCAAAATTCTGAGATAAAAAGTCAAAATCATGAGATAAAAAGTCAAAATTATGAGATAAAAAGTCAAAATCATGAGATAAAAAGTCAAAATTATGAGATAAAAAGTCAAAATTATGAGATAAAAAGTCAAAATTCTGAGATAAAAAGTCAAACTTCTGAGATAAAAAGGAAAAATCATAAGATAAAAAGTCAAAATTATGAGATAAAAAGTCAAAATCATGAGATAAAAAGTCAAAATTATGAGATAAAAAGGAAAAATCATAAGATAAAAAGTCAAAATTCTGAGATAAAAAGTCAAAATCATGAGATAAAAAGTCAAAATCATGAGATAAAAAGTCAAAATTATGAGATTAAAAGTAAAAATTCTGAGATTAAAAAGTCAAAATCATGAGATAAAAAGTCAAAATTCTGAGATAAAAAGTCAAAATTCTGAGATAAAAAGTCAAAGTTATGAGATAATCACAATTATGATATAAGTCACAATTTATAATTCAGATACCTAAAAAAATCTACTTCAGTACAGTAAAGTTCTTCCACTTGTATTTCGTACACACATTCAACTTATTCCGTGGCTACAATTGAATATTTTCCTGTCCTGTCATCAGAGGGCCTCCGTACAGACCAGTACATTCATATTTCCTTCCTTTTTACTAATGTATTTTCTTCTCCAGCCATATTTGCCTTCCTAAAATATAATATGGACTGAACCAAAGTGACCACAGACTATTTCAGTAGCGCACTGCTCCAAATATCTCCTCCATGTCAATATTTGCCGGGCTCACGCTGAGCTGCGATCCACCGAGCTGGTTCAACATGATGCATGTCGTGGCTAAACTGATGTTTTCCTCCAAAGAACCGAAGAATACGGCCTTATCCCTCCGACATACCGCAAATGGCCATTTCCATGTTGCTGCACTCACAAAGTTAACAAACGCTTCCACCCTTGACAACCCATCAAGAGATTGTGGAAAAACATTTAGCGAGTCAAAAACAGCGGCTGGGCCAGTTTTCTGAAATTAGCCCTTTTGCTTTTTCGACCCCAAGGGTGAAATGATGTCGAGTTTTTGTGTCCAGTGGCAACGTCTTTCTAGTTGAACTTGTTACTGTGAGCTTTTTGGAGTTTTATTGAATGACATGGGATCTTTTAGAGCAAAGGTGTCAAACTCCTGTCCTGGTGGATCAATGTCCTACATGTTTTAGATGTTTCCCTCTTCTATATTATTCAATTTAACCATTTAACTTCTGAGACTTTAGCAGTTCCACAGTAAAAAGAATGAACAAAATGAACAAAAAATGACCAAAGTCGTCAAGAAATTGAACAAAAAATGGCCAAAGTCATCAAGAAAATTAGTAAAAATGGCCAGTCATCAAAAAAATTTGTAAAAATGACCAAAGTCATCAAAAACATTAGTAAAAATGACCAAAGTTGTCATGAAATTTAACAAAAAACGGCCAAAGTCATCAAGAAAATTAGTAAAAATGGCCAGTCTTCAAAAAAATTAGTAAAAATGACCAAAGTCGTCAAAAACATTAGTAAAAATGACCAAAGTTGTCATGAAATTTAACAAAAAACGGCCAAAGTCATCAAGAAAATTAGTAAAAATGGCCAGTCTTCAAAAAAATTAGTAAAAATGACCAAAGTCGTCAAAAACATTAGTAAAAATGACCAAAGTTGTCATGAAATTTAACAAAAAACGGCCAAAGTCATCAAAAAAATTTGTAAAAATGACCAAAGTCATCAAAAAATTAGTAAAAATGACCAAAGTCGTCAAAAAAATTTGTAAAAATGACCAAAGTCGTCAAAAAAATTTGTAAAAATGACCAAAGTCGTCAAGAAATTGAACAAAAAACGGCCAAAGTCATCAAGAAAATTTGTAAAAATGACCAAAATCATCAAAAAATTGAACAAAAACAGAATAATAATGAATAATACATTGCCAAAATAATCATTAACATGAAGAAAGTAAGACACAAATGGAGCAAAATTATAGAAAAAAATAAAACAAAAAGCAAAATGGAGAAAAATGATAGAAGAGTGAAACATCTAAAACATGCAGGACACTGTCCCTCCAGGACCGTAGTTTGACCCCCCTGTTTTAGAGAACGTATTTTAATGAAAAAAAAAAAAAAAACTAATACCAATAAGAAAATCAAATAAAAATAAATAAAAAAGTACCTAATGTGCCTAACCAACCATAAATTACAAAATATACCTCTGGTAAGCTGCTGTTTACATGTGATCATGTTAAAAACTGTTCTTTTTGTGTAAATACTTGTACATTTTCGGCTTATTTATTGCACCTTTATTAAAAAAATAAATAAATAAAATCACGTACCTTATTATCAGACAGACGCCAGAACAGAATGAAAATGCAAAGTTATTTTTGAAAATGTTTTTATTATGAAATCTCATGTTACAACTTGCCATTACTCACTTTTCTTTTCTTTTTTTTGTACAAAAGCATGGGTAAGTGCACAACCCATGACTCACCAGGAAAAAGAACAAAAAAAAAACAAAACAACTTCTGTCACTGGAGTTCCTTCGACCATGTGCTATCCATAAAAAAACTTTTACTGGAGAAAAAAAAAGAAAAAAAGCTTTGTCTGTGACTGTTTGTGAGCGTGTGTTAAGACAGTACATGGTGTTTTATTTTACACTGCACACACCAGGGGTCAAAGGGCACATCAACTGTTCTGTCCAACAAAGTAAACAGTCAGTAACTGCACAGAAACAAACATAAAAATAACCTTAAAGTTCTGTTGTAGATTATTGGACATGAGGCAGTTATTGTTACTCTATATTAACTAGTTCTATATTAACTAGTTCTACAAAAAAACACAGTGACTGATATATGGATTAATACTGGTACTGATTAATGACTGGGAATTTAGACTTTATCTGATAGCTTTGACTTTTTAATCTGTGAAATAAAAAGATACAATTGTGCGATAAAAAGTCAACATTGTGAGATAAAAAGATAAAATTGTGAAACAAAAAGATAAAATTGTGAAAGAAAAAGATAAAATTGTGAAAGAAAAAGATAAAATTGTGCGATAAAAAGATAAAATTGTGAAACAAAAAGATAAAATTGTGAAACAAAAAGATAAAATTATGAGATGAAAAGATAAAATTGTGAAACAAAAAGATAAAATTGTGAAAGAAAAAGATAAAATTGTGCGATAAAAAGTCAACATTGTGAAACAAAAAGATAAAATTGTGCGATAAAAAGTCAACATTGTGAAACAAAAAGATAAAATTGTGAAACAAAAAGATAAAATTGTGAAAGAAAAAGATAAAATTGTGCGATAAAAAGATAAAATTGTGAAAGAAAAAGATAAAATTGTGAAACAAAAAGATAAAATTGTGCGATAAAAAGTCAAAATTGTGAAACAAAAAGATAAAATTGTGAAACAAAAAGATAAAATTGTGCGATAAAAAGTCAAAATTGTGAGATAAAAAGATAAAATTGTGACACAAAAAGATAAAATTATGAAACAAAAAGATAAAATTGTGAAAGAAAAAGATAAAATTGTGCGATAAAAAGATAAAATTGTGAAACAAAAAGATAAAATTGTGAAAGAAAAAGATAAAATTATGAGATAAAAAGATAAAATTGTGAAACAAAAAGATAAAATTGTGAAACAAAAAGATAAAATTGTGAAAGAAAAAGATAAAATTGTGCGATAAAAAGTCAAAATTGTGAAACAAAAAGATAAAATTGTGAAACAAAAAGATAAAATTGTGAGATAAAAAGTCAAAATTGTGAAACAAAAAGATAAAATTGTGAAACAAAAAGATAAAATTGTGCGATAAAAAGTCAAAATTGTGAGATAAAAAGATAAAATTGTGACACAAAAAGATAAAATTGTGAGATAAAAAGATAAAATTGTGAAACAAAAAGATAAAATTGTGAGATAAAAAGTCAAAATTGTGAAACAAAAAGATAAAATTGTGAAACAAAAAGATAAAATTGTGAGATAAAAAGTCAAAATTGTGAGATAAAAAGATAAAATTGTGCGATAAAAAGTCAAAATTGTGAAACAAAAAGATAAAATTGTGAAACAAAAAGATAAAATTGTGAAACAAAAAGATAAAATTGTGAGATAAAAAGTCAAAATTGTGAGATAAAAAGACAAAATTGTGCGATAAAAAGTCAAAATTGTGAAACAAAAAGATAAAATTGTGAAACAAAAAGATACAATTGTGAAACAAAAAGATAAAATTGTGAAACAAAAAGATAAAATTGTGAAACAAAAAGATAAAATTGTGAAACAAAAAGATAAAATTGTGAAACAAAAAGATAAAATTGTGAGATAAAAAGTCAAAATCGTGTGTAAAAAGATAAAACAAATTTTACTTCAGATAATCCCTTCTAAGTATTTTCATAATTGAATGTTGGTTTTTTTTTAACAGAAATCAAATCAGACTGAATGTGACCCCTTTGGAGGTGTGCTTTAAGGTGAACTCACTCTTCAGTAACTCCCAGTCCTGTGTCGAATGACATGTTGTTGGTTTTCACACTCATTCATCTTCCATTAATGTTGGAATGGTTGGTTGGTGCTGAGGATACACTAAAGATTCATTCATCTAACTAATGTTTACAGTAAAAGAACAAATTAAAGCCAAACCAGATGTGCTTTAGTGACTTATGATCCTTTTCCATTGTTGTTTAATCACCATTCATACCACAGGTGTCAAACATAAGGCCCGGGGGCCACATCCAGCCCACCGTAGGGTCCGGTCTGGCCTGTGGTCACTACAGTGTGGGTCAATACCCACATTGTGGGTCAATACTGTCACTTTACTCTTTTATTTTGCATATTATCTCCATGACAAACATCAGATTAGCTAAATTTATTTTATTTTTAATTCACTTTGTGATGTTGGGTTTTAAAATTATTTTCTGGACTATAAGGCAAACTTAAAATACTTTAATTAACGACAGTTCACCTTATATATGGATTCATTCTGGCTGTGTTCAGTGACTTGGAATTTTGCCTTTTTCTCTCAGTGTTGACTTTTTATCTCATAATTTAGATTTCACTTAATGCGTCTTATAGTCCAGTGTGCCTTATAGTGTGGAAAATACAGAATATATATATATATATATATAATTCTTTATAATTCCAGGAAAAATAGGTTAATATAAAAAGATTTTCACCCCCCAGATCTCCACAAAAATCTAATCATTTCCAGATCACCCCGTTACCAACCTACCCTGAACATTTCATCAAAATCCATCCATAATTTTTTTATTTGTCTTGTACACAAACAAACCAACCAACCAACACTGGTAAAAACATAACGTCCTTGGTTATATATTAGGTAGCTATAAAAATCCAATATAGTTAAAATGGTTTATTCTTTCATTTGTTTATTATTCACATTGTTTGAATGGATAGTTTGTCAATGTAAACATTTCATTATTTAAATTTGACTTTTTCAATCTTTTTCAATAGAGACATTTGTAGAGTTGAAGTTATTTATGTATTTATTCAGTTATTTCACTGGTTTTAGTCCATTTCAGATTAAATTTATCGAAATGAGTTTGACAACATTCATCAATACTGTTGGATGACATTCAGCATTTACAGAAAAATACCTATATATATATATGTGTGTGTGTGTGTGTGTGTGTGTCCGTCCATCATTAAAGCAGTGGTTCAGTCACAGCAGTTTTTCTATCTTTAACATTTTACGTTAAATGGGTCAAAATGATCAAATTTGAAGTTTATTGATAAAATGTCTCCTGAACACTTCTAACTATGAGTGTTTGTTAAATTCCTAATAATAATAATGGATTAGATTTCTATAGCGCTTTTCAAGGCACCCAAAGCACTTTACATTATTGATCCATTATTCATTCACTCTCACATGTTCCCTCTGGTGGTGGTAAACTACATATGTGACCCACCACCACGAAACCAGGCATAAGTGGCGCTGAGCCGTTCAGAGCTACAGCCAAATTTAGGCTGGAAGGTGATTTGTTATTAGTGTTTACACCTTATCAAAAAACGGTACCTTAACACCTCTATGTTCACTTCCTGTGGTCATTACATTGAAATCCAATCAATAAAGGTGTTTATTGAGTCAATTATTTAAGCGGCGACAAAAGTTCAGGTATTGCTGAGCAAAGACAAAGACGACTTCCACCTCTTTTCGCCGAACAAAACGATCTCCGTTCCGTGGGTAAACACCCAAGTGTTTGGTACGAGGTAAAAGCTTATATTGAATGTTCTGTCCAATGGTGTAAGCCAAATGATTATAATACGTCACACTTCTGTCCTATTATTATAATATATAAAACTTCTGTGACATGTCCATCAGAGTGTCCTTTAACATCTGTCAACAATTTGTGTCAATCGGATACAAATTATTATGCGTTGCTAAGGACTGTATTTGTCAACTGGTGGTAATCAGGAAGTTTGTATTACTCCATATTCGAAAGAAGAAATTAATTAAATAAGCATCAAAATGAACAAAAAAAATAATAGAATGAACCAAATAAATATAAAAAAACAAAATTCATCAATAGGTCACTGATCACAGTGGGTAAACATTAAAAGAAGCAGAATTGGGGCAAAATCCTAAACACAGAGGAGATCTGACATTAAAAAAAAAGAAATATGTTGGTTTATTCAAATTTTCTACATGTTTCTGTAATAAATCTGTAATTTAAGAATCTTCCATCCTTTTATTTCTTTACCGCAGAGGCCATTGACCCAACAAGTATTACAGCACAACAGTTTTACATTCACACATCTGAGGCCAGACGGAGACAGTGAAATTAAACTGAAACAGTACTGACTCCAAAACACAGGTGTCAAACATAAGGCCCGGGGGCCAAATCCGGGCCTGCCACAAGGGTCCAATCTGGCATAACAACGAAGATGTAAAAAAATGATTTTAATTCAGGTTCTACATACAGAATAATTAGATCAGACCAGTAAAGTATGAACATAATTACCTAGAAATAATAATGAAAACTGCAGATTTTATCTTTGTTCTAGTATAAAAACAATAAAATTACATGAAAATCTTTACATTAACCCTTTAAAACATCTACCATGGATGTATTAAAGACAAAAAAGGAGAAAAAAAGAGAAAAAGTTAAAACATTTGAAAAAAAGAGGGAAAAAAGAAAAAAGGATGAAAAAAGAGAAAGTGAGAAAATAGAAAAAAAAATTGAAAAAAAGAGAAAGAAATAAGAAAAAGAGGGGAAAAAAATAGACAAAAATGAAAAAAAAAATTTAGAAAAATCCTACTCGCATAGTCTATCCACCATGGAGGTATTAACCCTTTAACAAACCAACAATTTACGTGAATAACCTGAACCAATCAGATCAACCTGAAACGTCTTAAGAGAAGTCAGTGTAATTATAGAAATATTCTACCTGTTACCAAGCATATTGTGTTTTTGTAATTGTAATATAAGCTGTAACTGGGGCAAATGGAGGTAAAATCTGATTAAAATTACACTTGTTTTTCTTAAAACATGTCAAGTTATTGAAGTTCTTCACATTTTCAGGAAAACATTATAGAAGTAAACATTATGATAAATGTAATTTTACAATTTTTTTACCAGTTCTTATTTTATTGGTCTGGTCCTTTTCAGATCATAATGAGCTGAATGTGGAACTGAACTAAAATGACTTTGACACCCCTGGACTAAAAGGGTGTCGAGTTGTGATGATATGGGGCACACGGTCCGGGCCTCAGGAGGGGCAGAGCGATGGTTCATTGAGGTCAAAGGAGTCAGATATGATATAAGATCAAAGAAAAAAACCTAAAACACAAGACAATGATAACAGACTCCCATGAAGACAATAAAGCATTTGTCGTCACTCCTCCTCCCAGTCAGCACAGAAATTATCCCTGAGAGTTAAGTCACATAGGCCGACAATGGCATGGATAGAAGGTACCCTCAACTTAACACTCAAAACCACAATGGGGGGGTGGGGTTGACACACAACTTGTACAATCTCTGGAGTGACAGTACCAGAATATTAATGGCTTATGATTTAACCACATGTATAAAATGTCACATTTCAAAATGGCTATAGAGGTTTTCCCAGAAACGGGCGATAATATTCAGAAAGTGGGACATCTGTCCTGAATCGTAGTTCTGATTGACGTAGCAGTGCTTACAAAGTGGTTGTTTCGCGTATTACTTAACTTGTAATACGACAGAACAGAAGAGAACTCCCCCATTTAAAAAAAAAAAAAAAAAAAGGTTTGACTTAATGGGAGACATTCACATCCAAAAAAACACGACTGAACCGTTCTGTCCTGGAGAAAATACTAAAAACAGGACAGAGTGCACCGTGTGTCATCGGCCAACTCCTTTCTGAAGAAAAAAAAAAAAAAAAAAAAACAAGTAGAGAAAGAGAGAAGAAGAGGTTTGGCTGCTGCAGGACGGACAGACACGTCCTACTGGCCACAAAATGCAGTTCGGGGGCGAGCCAAACAGTGGGAGGGGGCGTGGCGCTTTGAGGCTTTTACAGCTCGTCCCTTGCCTGTCTCATCACGAAGCTGTGCAGGGACTCCAGGTCTCTGCCGCCGTGATGCTCATCGCCCTGCTCTCCTGCCCTGAAGATGAGCAAGGTGGGGTAACCTCTGACCTGAAGGAAGGGGGAAGGACACGACAAATTTACTTTGGTGGTACCTCTTCAGATGAGGGTGATGATGATGATGATGATGATGATGAAAGAAGACTTGGCCGACACCGTCTTCATTTTATGACATGGTTTATTAACTAAAAAGATAACAACCTATAACCTAATGTTCACTAATGATTTATTTTAAGGGTCATTAACAATCCCTTTGAGGGTTGAATTTTTATTTTTTTTTAAATCCTGGGTCCTGTTTTTCAGATATTTCCGTTTCAATATTCGACCACGTATGACGTCACTGTGACGTTATGTTTTATTAAATATACAGATGTTTCTGACTTTTCTGCAGTTAAAAATGCAACCAAATTACGACTGAATGAAAGTGTGCTGTAATTATCCCCTTCATAAACGACTTACAGTTATGTCCTAATCATCACTAGGTGTATATCCAGCTGTGGAGGTTGACCCTTGACAAAGCAATGCAGTAAAACAAATATAAACACTGTCAGATATAAACTGGTTTAATGATTGACCCATATGATATGATAATATGGCCTTGAAACACCAGTTTTATGAGACATAACCTTATAATTTCTTTATTATTTTGGAGCTACGAGTCGGCCAAGTTGGTCTGGATGAACATTTCAGATTTGTCATATGTAGTCAAAGCAAGATTAAAGCTTTCCTGTCTGTAAATGTATATTTAGATTCCCCGACCCTATGACAGTGTTAAATACATTTTACAATTACTGTCTATAACCTCTAATTACAGAACGTAGCAGTCATATTGTTTTATGGTTGTGTGATAAAACCATCGTGCTTTTATTACATCCTGTGACACACTTAATCTTAAGGAAATGGAAAAAAGTGGCAGATCAGAGTGAGGAGGAGGAGGAGGAGGAGGAGGAGGAGGAGGAAGAAAAGGAGGAGGAAGAGGAGGAGGAGGAAGAAAAGGGGGAGGAAAAGGAGGAGGAGGAGGAGGAGGAAGAAAAAGAGGAGGAGGAAGAGGAAGAGGAAGAAAAGGAGGAGGAGGAGGAAGAAAAGGAGGAGGAGGAAAAGGAGGAGGAGGAAGAGGAGGAGGAGGAAGAGGAGGAGGAGGAGGAAGAAAAGGAGGAGGAAGAGGAGGAGGAGGAAAAGGAGGAGGAGGAGGAAGAGGAAGAGGAGGAAAAGGAAGAGGAAGAAAAGGAGGAGGAGGAAGAAAAGGAGGAGGAGGAAGAGGAAGAGGAGGAAGAAAAGGAGGAGGAAGAGGAGGAGGAAGAGGAGGAGGAAGAGGAGGAGGAGGAAGAAAAGGAGGAGGAAGAAAAGGAGGAGGAAGAGGAGGAGGAGGAAGAAAAGGAGGAGGAGGAAGAAAAGGAGGAGGAAGAAGAGGAAGAAGAAAAGGAGGAGGAGGAGGAGGAGATGCAACTTGCTGCATGTCCACTTCAGTTTAGTTCTTCCTGTGACATAAATTGTGGTTGACATGTGCATACTTACAGAATATTTGTTGCAGAGTGTGCGCTCCACAGTGCAGTCTACTTTGGCGATCTTGACGTCAGTGAGGCCAGGAAAGTCCTTCTTGGAAAGATCCTCCCATGTTGGCGCCAGGTTCTTACAGTGGCCACACCTACAGGATGACAAGGATTACATCACTTTAACTGACTGCAAACAGTTTGGATGCATTTATGAATAAATATTAAAATAACCCCTTCACACCCTTAGATCAGAGATGTCAAACAGGTGGCCCGTGGGCCAATTCCAGCCCTCCAAAAGGTCCAGAAATTGTGACTTAATAGGACTTTTTTTTTTTTATCTCATAATTTAGAGTTTTTATTTCACAATTTAGATTTTTAATTTAATCTCATAATTATGCTTTTATTTATTTTTTTTATCTCCTATTTATGAATTTTTAATTTTTCCTAAATGTCTAGTCCATATCCACTGAACTAAGGACCACAACCCAATAAAACACTTTTTTTTTTACACACTAACTCACTTTTCAAGGCTTTATTTTGGGATATTTTTGACAAATATTCAGTTTTTTCCTATCAAACATGTGGCCCCGGGGCCAAATCCGGCTCTCCAAAGGGTCTGGTCTGGATCCTATGATGAGTTTGTGAAATTTAAATGGGTCAAGTCATTTATAAATGACAGTACCACAAAATAAAGGTCAAAGGTCAATTTTCTAAAGTGAGCATAGAAAATTTATTTTAGGATTTACACTTAAAATCAAAGGTCATTTAATGAATTCCCTTGAGTCCTATAGAGGGTTTTAAAAATTCAGTTTATTCATATTATTCACATTGACTTTAAAGATGTAAACATTCTAATGACAGAGGAGAGTTTGGAGTTGACATTTTTTTATTATTCTGTTATTTCACCGGCCCTCTGCAGATTAAATTTGGCTTAACGTGGCCCCTGAACTGAAATAAGTTTGACACCACTGACCTAAATGTTTCTTTACTCACAGTACTCAACTATACAAGTGAACACTAGTAATTTATGATAATATACAATGACTTTACCATGGAGCGTAGAATTTGATGAAGGTGAGGCCTTTGGCTACCGTCTCATCAAAGTTGGATTCTGTCAGGACCACAACACTGGACTGGAAAGAGTGAAGTGGAAAATGTTTAGTACGACGCTTAAAGGAGTCATTCCATTAATATTCCAGTGTTCTCCATTGTGCGTTGGTTCTATTTTAAAAAACGTGTGGGTTGTTTTTCTTCCAGCTGTTTTTAGAGGGTACAAAAAATGACTGGAGGTGGAACAACACTTTACGAGTACTTCCTCATACATGTCCAAGGCGTCTCTGATTGGCTCAGAGAATGAATGCATGAAGTAGAGCCCTGCACTCCAGCGGGACCAAACGCAAAGCAGCGCGGGACAAACTTTAAAAGCTCTCTGCAGGTGCAGGCGGGACGGGGAAGTGCACGTTGTGGGAGCGGTGAAAAGCTGCAGTCCCGCAAAATAAAGACGGTGTGACGGGGTGGGGCGGGGTTCCAGGGAGAGGATCCTCCCAGCACTGAGCAGCCGACCCGCCGAGGTTGAATCCCCTGGACGGACTGCGACTGCGTCCCTTAAGGTAGTTCTACTTGTTGACTATAGGTCTCCTGTCGGTATTTAGCCTTAGTTTAAAACCCGCTGCTGCTTTCCCAAACAACCCGACACTGAGAAGACCGGACGCCGGTGCAACGAGGCCGTTACCGGCTTCACGCCATCCACGAGCGACACCAGGTACGTGGTTTTCCGTACACCACATTTCACTCATGTCTGAATCCTACGGCAATTTGCAGGTGGGTGCGGGACCGAAAATCTGCATTCTTTGCGGGACTGGAAATTGTGTCCCGCGCAGACTCTAGCGTGAAGGAACACCCCCCCCTCCCCTCTCGCTCTGTGTGTGTTTATCATCCCAGAGTAACATCCAGCTAGGTTTGGTGTTGTCACTGGTTTTGAAAACGTACAGGACAGTTTCCACAGAGAGCACATGAACCAGTTTGATCTTCGAGTTGGTGCAGCAGCTACTGTGGCGCTGTCTTCTCGTAGATGCTAATGCTACTTCTAATTAACTGCAATGGGGGAGGGGCTGAACCCCACGTGGGTGACAGCCATGTCTTGGTGACGTGTAGTGGACAGACTTTTTCTGAGTGTCTGGTTTCTCTGTTGTTTTCTATGAATGATGGCAAATCCATCAGTGGAGGGGACACACCACGCAGCAAAGGCAGCATGTGTTGGTAACTCTGGGTGACGCAGCATGTGTTGGTAACTCTGGGTGACCCATCAGATTCCAAAAGGAGAAAAGTGGAAAAGTAGCTTTGAATGACGCCTTTAAAAAATAAATGAATCCCTGAAAATTTAAACAAAAACCGAAGCTTATATGGATGTGATGTCTGCTTTTTCCGTCCTTCTGTCCTTGGGCTTTGCATACGTACCTTCACCTCCTCCTCTTTGGCTGGCTCTTCAGTAGGGATCTCATTTGCACTCGGGTCCTCCTGCTTTTCCTCTTCAGCGAGGATGGCCTTCAGCTGGTTGTCTACGAAATCTTTGAAAGAGTCCAGGTCTCTTTTGCCTTTGTACTGCTCTGTCTGTATAAACATTATACAATTTATTATGCACCGTCATTACCATAAAAACAAAGGGAAAGTCATTTTAAATTGGAAAACATGTATAACTGTCTAGAACCTCCTCCGCACCTTCTGTCCATTGTGGAAGAAAAGCAGAGTGGGATATCCCCGCACACCGTTCTCAGAGCACACCTCGTAGTGTTGCGTACAGTCCACCTAGACAAACAGGAAGTGAACATCTGCATTACTAAAAAAAACACCGACCGTCAGTGTAAACACACCCTGCAAATATGTTTAAGACGTGTTCATTGGCTTTAATGTTCTAGTGAACAAACATAAGGTCCTGATCAGATCATATCCTGTTCCGTCTGTGAAGCAACAGGATAAAGTTTTATAACAACACACACTGATGAGTTTCTTGATGAGAAGAGTAAAAGCTGGAAGCTGAACACAGAACTTTAAAAATGTTGAAAATGTTTACACATAGAGACCCACCTTTCCTATCTTAACATCGTCAGAGTGTTCAAAGCTGGTGGCCAGCTGCTCCCAGGTTGGGGCCATGGCTTTGCAGTGACCACACCACGGGGCAAAGAACTTAACAAAATGTGCACCTGAAGCAAGAGGGAAAAAAAACTTGGTCATTAGAATGTAATAATAATAATAATAACAACATTTTATTTGTATAGCGCTTTGCATGGGGTGGTACGGTGGTGCAGTGTTTAGCACTCGTGCCTCACAGCAAGAAGGTTCCCACCCACTAGATCCAGGTTCCCTGGGCCGGCAGCATCCCCCGTTAACATCCCCTTGGCCGTCGGGTCTGAGCTGGGCCGAGCCCCGGTCATGGGGACCCAGGTACTGGCTGGCTGACCCTTCCTGTGGCGGCTGGTGCGAGAGGGTTAGAGCCCGGAGTTAGAGAAAAGAATGAGAACCAGAACCGGAGGTACCCAAAGTCTGAAAGGGTCTGGAGAAACGCTGCGCTTCAAACGGACTCGCCCAGGCTGTTGTCAACGGGATGGGGCCGGGTTGGACACATCGCTGCACCCCGACATGTGCCGGGCCGTGGTGGTCCTCGTCATCAGTCCTTGAGAGAGACGGACCGTCTGGTTCGCGTTCACTCATCGGGTCAGGGAAAACCAGGAATGTGACCAGGGGCCAAGGGGACGTTGAGGGGAATACTGGTGGATCACAGAGTGATCCCAAAGTGTTCCCACATTTCTGGTTTTCATGGTGTCAACTTACTGTCCCTCTGTGTTTTGATCAAACATTCAGGCTGGTATGAAATGGTCGTACCACATAGATTAATTGATTACGTTTGCCATTAATAAATTCCGTCTTGTATCGCTAATGTTCAAATTCACAAAGATATGCTATGGAGATCACAAAGCTTCCTCTTTATAGTCTACCACCAATGCGGTCAACCGTCGATCAAATGGTCATCGGTTAACAACCCTATTTCAAACTAACATAAATCTTACTAATGTGTCCAAACTTTTAAGACTTTTGAAAATTCCATCTGAGACATTTTGATGCCAATTAAGGCCTTATTTTTAGAACAATGAATTCAATGCCTTTTAAGACTTCTCAAGGATCCATAGGAACCCTGCATTATTTATAGATTATTATGTTATTATTTTACTGGTCCCGTCCACTGGAGATAAAATTTGGCTAAATGTGGCCCCTGAAGAAAGTTTGAGACCCCCGCTTTACATGAAGTACAACAGTACAATAAAAATAAAAAACAATAGAAGACAAAGCAGTTATACGTAAAAACTGTCAGAATCAAAGTAATCAAACATTAAAAGCAACCTTAAATAAATTAGTTTTTAAAAAGGATTTAAATGTGTTGGGGTCTGAACAGTGACGGATGGTCGAGGGGAGTGAATCCCAGAGGTTTGGGGCAACAACGGAAAATGCTCTGCCCCACCCCAGGTTTGGTGCTTGGTTTTGGGTGGTAGAGCGAGGTGTGTAGAAAAGGATCGAAAGCTGTGGGAGGAGTCATGAGGGTGGGAAGTAAGGAGGTAGGGGGCATCTGGTGGGCTTTAGAGGTTAGGAGGAGGATCTTAAATTGTTATTCAGTGTTTGACAGGGAGGCAGGGGAGGTGTTGGAGGACAGGGGTGATGTGATGGCGTGAACGAATTTAACACAAAAGCCATATGGAGCAAATGTCTGCTCTGTCTGCACATGAAAATACAATTCTGGAGCAAAGATGAATTCAGATTTTTGATTTGATGGTGTAAAGTCGATTACATTGTAGGTGAAAATATACTGTACGTGTCTTCCACAGAGGTTGTACTCAACCACTTACACAAGGTTTACTGGAGCTGTTGCCAAGATGTGAAGGTGGGACCTATAAACACCGTTTTAAAAAATGCCTATGTCATATCCTGCCTTCATTTTGTCTCCAAACAAGAAATTATTTATTTTTCCTCAAAACCAAAACATTCAACTTCACTCACGGCCTGTAATTTCAGCAAGATAATTATCGTGAGTGCCGTTTGTTTTTGCAGTCGTTGTCTCAAAATCCAGAAACGTGAGGTGACAGGAGACGAGTGTGGAACAGTTGGTGTGTATAGACTGACATTGGCAAATTGTGGCTTAGTTGTTCTTGTTGAAATGTCAGTTATGTAAATCCAGTAAGGGTTTCCATTCTCTAAGCTCTAGAAGAAATAGTTTGTGTGGTTGAAAACAGAATGGCAGGTTGAAATTAGGGTCGCAACAGAAACTTCTATCTGTTAAAGCAGGAAGCAGCTGCAAAAACAGACAATATGAAGTGATCTGATGATTTTTGCATGTTAAGTGGTACAAGACAATAAGCATTAGAAACAATTTCTTCTAAAATAAATTTACCTTTGGCTATGTGGGTCTTGAAGTTGTGAACAGTAAGTTCATACATGCCCTGCTTTGGCTCTGGGGCTTTGGGAGGCTCCAGTTCAGTCTCCGGTTCCTAAGGACACACAACCATAAGCTCTTAACACTTTAATAGTACTATTTGTAACTGGTTTCCAAACTTCAGATGTTAAAATGGATGAATGCAACTCACTGAAGGCTCCTCCTGAAGTGTCTTCAGCATCCATGTCTCCAAGGACTGCAAATCCCTGGGCCCTGTGTACTTAACTGGATCCTGTTCTGGCTTGAACAACTTCAGCCTACATGAAACACAGCAAAATTATTCAGAGAGAGAGAGACGTCTCAGATATGAAGATGAAGTTACAATGCATGGTGGGAACTTGATGCAATGGATACATGCAGTTCTTCTCATTGGTCAATTTATCATTAATCTTTACAATAAGGCAATGTGCATAGACCTCTGTCAGTCATTATCCTGCATATGCTGTGTTTGCATTCACATTATGAAGCTAAATGAACTGGATAGAGTATGTGAGGAAACGTCTTCCAAGTTACTGAGTAAATTTGCACTAAAATAAATGTTAATGAGTCACTTATCTGTCAATTATCGATCAAGAAGACAGTGTACTTCCGTCTTGCCACAGTTCCATTATTTTTCATTCCAAAATGATTTTAAAGCCTAAAAAAAACATAAGCTAATGCGGGACAATGAATTAATCAGATTCTGTGACTCAGACTTACGTGGGGTATCCCCTGACTCCGTGGACGTTGGAACAGAACTTTGTGTCCTGAACACAGTCTACTTTGACTACATACGCTGGGGGTTCATCCATGTTGTTGTATTTTTCTGCCAGCTCATTCCATGCTGGCTGTAGCCTTTGGCAATGACCACACCTGGACACAACAGGAGAACAGATAAAGTGAATGTGCAATAAATCCTTACTGCATCTTTTAGTCAAATCCAGCCAACAGCATACAATTTTAGAGTTTGTCTGAAAACTCAATACAGACAGAAAGAGAAAAATACTTGCAAATCTGAGGAAACGAATTACCCATTGTCAATATTAACACAAGAATACAGATAAAGAACGGCCAACTATGACAATGAGAAGGTAAAAGAAAGTGGCCCCGATTGAAATGTGAGATGAAACCTGTTGATGATCCTTTTGTTGCACATGCAGAGTACGGACTACACCTCATCAGCTACAAAATGCCCTCTTTATATATATATATATATATATATATATATATATATATATATATATATATATATATATATATATATATATATATATATATATATATATATTCCTACTATTATTTACACAGTTGTGTTAAAAGCACATTCAGTTACTTTTATCAGTCAAATATGGTCATACGACTCTTTATCTGGACTTTCTAAAATTCCCACAGACACACTGAGGGTCCGTAGACCCCACTTTTGGAACCACTGACGTACTGAGCGTCTGCCACGTAAGCGTCACTTAAACTACAACTTTTTACAGTCAATAGTTGTCAGTTTCCATCTCCAATGCACAAATGAATACGAGTAAAAGCAGTGTTTAAGCCCTTAAATGTAATCGTATGATAAACTGTAGTTTGGACAGTTAGCTAACTGGTGGCATTGTTAAAAGGCCCGTGAGGAGGTTGGCTAGTTAGCAGCTAAGCTAACAGCACTGGTCCAATAAATGGAAGGTCCTTGCCAGTAAGTAGCATCTTTGCTAACTTGCCGGTTAGCTACAGTTCCGCCACAAAGGACGTGCTTATGCTGCAACTCTTATCGGCTAAACTATTTACAAGAGCTGTCATGGTGGTATATCCCTGAGAGAAACTTTAAGCTTTGCACTCACCACGGAGCGTAAAACATGACAAAGTGAGGTGCAGTCGGCACCGCTTCGTTAAACATCTCGACCGTGTACGTGTGTTTGGCATGTTCGTCTTCTTCAGGGTCACTTTCACAAAACACACATGTGAACAGCAACGAACAATAAATAAAACACAACGTGAACGGTGTGCATTTAAGTGCTGAAGCCATGGTGAAGCTCTCGGTGGTTGAACAATGTTCCCTGCTGGTGTGAAAAAGACAGAACCCGGCCGTGCACGCCCCTTAGTCGGCTTCAGTGCAGATGAAAAGACGGTGTGGATTGGACACAGCAGTATTCAGACACAGACAGGATGATGTGTAGATCTGTGGCAGCCTGCCGGTGTTCAGCAACTACACTCACACTGACAGCTCCCGACTAGTAACACTATTTGAAAAACTATGGAAGCCTATTTGGTTAAAGTCATACCCAAGCACATGGCGATACTGCTTTTTATTTTTATTTTTTTTAGAGATGTCTATCTCTTTGATATAATTTATTATCATATATTATTACCTGCGCCAAGGAGGTATTAAATTCGAGTCTGTCTGTCTGTCTGTCAACAGGATTACGCAAAAAGCTTTCAACGGATTTTGATTAAACTTTCAGGAATGATAGATAATGGGCCAAAGTACCCCCCACGGGGAGCTAAGTCTCCGCCCCTTCCAGGAGGCTCAAAGGGTCCTGAGATCGGAAAAATAATGAATGGTATTCGATGGGAAATGAAATGGTAAAATGGTATCTGGTTTGTCATGTGACCTGAATCACACACATGTTGTACCTCATAATAAATGATAATTATTGATGTGTGTTTCAACTGCTTCCGTTAACCAACGGCTGATTCATTTGTGAGTAAAACCCGTTAATAATTTGGACTACACGCCTGGCGCACATGTGACGTCACCAAAGACTCCACACCACAGCTGAGTGGAGTGTGACGTCATATACGCGACGCATTGTAGTCTCTTACTAAGCCCACATAAAGTCACGTTTCCTTCCCATCATAAACAGGTGGTCTGTCGATGACACATCAAATATTTATTATTAACCACTATCATATGTGAATTTCCGAGCACTTGTCAAACTGAATCAGAATTTAGCTTGACTTGCTCCATTCACTCCCATTCAATTTTTTTGCGAGCAAAGTACCCATGGACCGGAAGTAGAAGGGCGGGACTTAGCGTCCCCGTGATGCCTGTAAATAAAAGAGGAAAAGACTGAAAGAGACTGCTGCCTTGTTTAACGAATTGAATGTAGAGACACGACCTGATAAAACATGCTAACATACGATAAGCTAACAGGAAGTGAGCGCGAGCCTTTTTTTTTTTTTTTTTTTTTTTTTAGTGAGCGCGAGCCTGTGAGTTAAATTAATATGTCACCATGGAAACCTACTAAGTTTCCATGATAATGTCTATGAATCTTGTAAAAGACAAGAGAGTAAGAGTCATATGTTTTTACTTAAATGTGAACAGACTTTGCATTAGTGAGTAATAGATGAATAATGATTCCTCATATAGGTTATGTTCGATATGAAGATGGGGTTCAGATTTTTATCAACTCCAGATCAATAATACATTATATATATATATATATATATATATATATATATATATATATATATATATATATATATATATATATATATATATATATATATATATATATATATACACACACTGTTATAGAACAATGCGTTTCTATGTAATTTGTACTGTTTAAAAGTAATCTCCCAGTAATCTCCACATTATTAAATCAGGCCCTCTCTCTCAAAAGAAAAAAAAGTTTGAGCACCCCTGGTTTAGACAGATAGGCTTTCATTGCACTTACATTTTTAGAAACATAGATGATGAATGTAAAGTTAAACAAAATTTCTAAAGTGATATATCACTGTAACATTAAAGGAAAGCCCATGAAGTCATACCAGGAAGCTCAGTGAGAAAAGTGTCATTAAGACATAATTTAAGAGACTTTGAGGAGAATTTTGTTCACTGCTAGCATGGTTAGAAAAAGCCAAATTGCTTGATTATAAATGGTCCAATAAGCTCTGGTCGACTGCACCATTTTGGCAGGCGCTGTAAGTTTCCTTCACACCTAAGGCCTGTCTTTCTTGTACAAATTGGCTGCTGTTAGAATTATTTTAATGGTACAAATTTATTAAGACATTTATGAAAATATGAAATATTATTAAAAAAAAAAAAAAGGGCAACACAGATGTTCATTAAATAGATCAGCGCTGCCTTAAATGACAAAGTGACTGCTGGTTTTCTGAGCCGATGGTCAGATATGAGTCAGAGTTGCCTCCTCATTATGACTGGAAACGATTGAGAGTGAGAACATTTTAGGTAAATATAATTAATCCAATTTATTACATTGGATAAATAGTGCCTCTGGAGGTTGTCGCTTTGCGTAATGGTTACAGTGTATGTATATATATATATATATATATATATATATATATATATATATATATATACATATACAGTATATATATATATATATAATGCATTTATTCCTGTGTGTTTATGTGTGTGTCTGTTCCCAGAAAATACCTTCTGGATTCTCCGTCATGATGTTATGAAACCAAATAAGTCTTTTCATATCCATTTCTCTTCAATCACTCTTTTTGCCTTTCATGTGAACAACAGGAAGAGTGGGAAGAGGAAAGGAAGAGGTTACAGAATGGAAACAGATAGAGGTGTTGTCCAGACGGCTCTATTGATGATGCCATATACAGTGTAACGCTATTCCAGTCAGCTCAACAGCTCTTTCAGTGCTGTTCTTGAATGTCTATAAGCTAAAAGTGGGTGAAAATGAGCCTACCATACACGCTCGCTGTCTGAAGTTGGATGTGTATGTTACAGGCTGAGGTGTTTATGAA
>CM035802.1:37794424-37804424 GCA_020466265.1 Siphamia tubifer | reverse complement strand
CACACACATACATACATATATATATATATATATATATATATATAAAGTGAGTTTTTTGTTTATTTAATTTAATTTAAGTTTTTTAATTTATTTTAAAATGATAGTTTGTTAATTTGCCTTCTTTTTTTTTTACATTAAAATCTGCCATTTTAATTATTTATAGGTAATTATTACGATCATATTTTACTGCTCTGACCCAATGGAGATCTGATTATTCTGTATGTAGAAGCTGAATTAAAATATTTTTTACACTGTTAATATCTTCATTGTTCTTCATCCTATGGGCCAGATCAGACCCTTTGGCCCGGCCAGATTTGGCCCCTGGGCCTTATGTTTATCAACTGTGCTTTAAACTTCATTTCATGGCATCACAAGCAGAAAATTTGCCCTTGAGATGTAGCAGAATAGAAGTGTAAAACACCAGAAAATACTCAAATAATATATAAATGCCATATTTTCCACACAATAAAGCGCACTGTCAATTAAAAAAAAAAAACATTTCATATATAAGGCACATTAAGTGAAGTCAAAATCATGAGATAAAAACTAAAAATCACGACATAAAAAGTAAAAGTTATGAGAAAAAGTAAAATTTATGATATAAAAAGTCAAAACTATGAGATAAAAAGTCAAAATTATTATATAAAAAAGCTAAAATGATGGTATAAAAAGTCAAAATTATGAGTTAAAAATTCAACACCACGACATAAAAAGTAAAATTTGAGATAAACAGACAAAAAATTATTTGATAAAACGTCACATTTATGAGATAAAAAGACAAAATTCCAAGTCACTAAGCACAACCAGAATTAATCCATACATAAGACACTATAAAGTGCACTGTCGTTTTTATAGAAAATTAAAATATTATTATCATTATTGTCCAGAAAATACAAATACTTCAGATTTTTACTTAAATATGAGACCTGAATGGAGTATTAAGTGTTAACTTTCATTTTCTACCAGTCACTACTATAATGACTTAAGTACTGGCTATTTAAACTTGTTCTTAAATCCAAAAAATGTTCAAAAACAATATCAAATTTCCTCTCTAACAGCAGTGGGTGACCATTTTCAAACCCTGTCTTTTACAAATTAGGCTCCGCTGTTTGACACTGCCAAAATATACATTAAAGAAGCACTTTAGTTGACTTTTTCTGTAACATTTAACAGCTATTTCCGACCAATTCTATTTCTGTCATGTGAACATATGGGAATGACTTTGTTGGACAGAGATTCTTGTCTGTGGGGGGAAAAAGGGCTTTTACCTACATTCTAAGCACCATCTTCCCATAAATGAAGATCAAGCAGTGCAAAGCAAGACGTGTTTCCATTAAGAGACTCATGGCAGTATCATATCCGGTACACAGGATGTGACCAACAGAGGGGAACCAATGTCATTAACAGACAGCATACTAGAGCCACTGCAGCAGGCACCTGTCCTGGGAAAAGACAACGAGGAAAAGGGTTCTCCCACATAACTGGAACAATCCCAGAACAAAAAAAAACATTTAAGACGGGAAGGGGAAACCACCTTGTGTTTTCATCTGGGTGGCTAAGAGAAGAATTGAGGAAGTATGAGAACTATGAAACTATGAGGCACATGAACACAGTAAAATACTATGGAAGCCCATTTCTGGTAGCCTAGGATCTAGTCTGTCCCCAGTGGCCACAAATGGTATTTGCTACGGGGAGACAGACTAGACAGCCTAGGATCTGAAAATCCAAAATGGGTCGGACCAATCAAATCGCGAGGGGCGGGATTGGAGCCCGCCCTGCCTCATGACGACACAAATACGACACGTAATGTTGTAGTCGCAGAGACGTAGCAGCTAGCACACCAAAGAGAAGAAGAAGGTGTAGCTGCTAGCTAGCACACATTGCCGTAACACCAGTTGCTAGCTGCTAGACAACATGGCTCATCACCAGGAACAACCATTGGAGCTGGCTTTGGCAGCAACGCTAGGTGATTTAAAATTACAGTTTTCCCTGCGAGAGGAGCAGAAAACGGCACTTAAGCTGTTTTTGGAAAAAAGGGACGTTGTCGGAGTTTTGCCCACCGGGTATGGCAAAAGTTTGATTTATCCAATAGCGTGGCGTTGTGTAAAGAGAAAACTTGACAGACAGCGGTTATCCCCGCCCACAAATTCGCCTAGACTTTCTAGACTCTCCCCGTAGCAAATGCAGTTTGCGGCCACTGGGGACAGTCTAGATCCTAGGCTACATTTCTGGGCCATTGGGGGAAAAATCCCCATGAAAAGTCATCATTGTCAAATAAAAAGTCATAATTATGAGATAAAAAGTAAAATAATGAGATAGTATCATATAATTATGACTTTTTTATCTTATAATTGTGATTTTTTTAAATTTCACAATCATGACTATGGGGGATTTTTTTTTTTCATTCCATAAAATACACACTAAGAAAGAATAGAAATCAAAAAATAAATCTGAGAAAGAAGAGAGATAGGAAAAGGAGGTGAAGGAGGAGGGATAGGACAGACACTTATGGCGGCCGGGCATTACCATGACAACCACAGCTGTATCCCAAGTGTTTTTAATGTTGTGCCTTTCTCTGCTGGGTCCAGGCAGATTAGTAAAGCCTTGCCAAATCTCCAGAGGTATCCCCAGTGTTGGAATTACCATCATTTTCCACAAGACCAGTGTAAGAACAAGGTCAACTGTTTTCCCACCATTGGAAAGTCCATACAGCGGCTGTAAACAGGTCAAATATTGACAAAAAAAATTAACCTGTTCATTCAGTTACATTTGTGTTTTGTTTGAATTAATATAAATGTCAATCATAAATATTCACATGTGGAAAAGATATTAAATCTATGTACTATATGTGTGTGCTATAAATGTTTATGACAATATGGCTCTGGAATCCAATTCTATGACCCAAGCATCATATTGTAAACACTGTCTATATATGTATATATAGACAGAAAGGGGGGGGGGCAGAGAGAGAGAGAGACAGAGAGAGAGACACAGAGAGAGAGATAGAGAGAAACAGAGAGAGGGGGGCAGAGAGGGAGAGAGAGACAGAGAGAGAGAGAGACAGAGAGAAACAGAAAGAGAGGGGGGCAGAGAGAGAGAGATAGAGAGAAACAGAGAGAGGGGGGGGCAGAGAGAGAGAGACGGAGAGAGAGAGACAGAGAAACAGAGAGGGGGGGGCAGAGACAGAGAGACAGAGAGAGAGAAAGAGAGAGAGAGAAACAGAGAGAGGGGGGGGGGCGGGGCAGAGAGACAGAGAGAGAGAAGGGGGGCAGAGAGAGAGAGAGAGAGACAGAGAGAGAAACAGAGAGAGAGAGGGGGCGGGGCAGAGACAGAGAGAGAGGGGGGGGGCAGAGAGAGAGAGAGAGACAGAGAGAGAAACAGAGAGAGAGAGTGGGCGGGGCAGAGAGACAGAGAGAGAGGGGGGGGGCAGAGAGAGAGAGAGAGACAGAGAAACAGAGAGAAAGAGAGAGACAGAGAAACAGAGAGAGAAGGGGGGCAGGGCAGAGAGAGAGAGAGAGAGATAGAGAGACAGAGAAACAGAGAGAGAGAGAGAGAAAGAGGGGGGGCGGGGCAGAGAGAGAGAGAGAGAGAGAGAGAGGGGGGAGAGAGAGAGTGTGAGAGAGAGGTGGGGGGAGAGAGAGAGAGAGACAGAGAAACAGAGAGAGAGAGAGAGAGAGAGGGGCAGAGAGAGAGAGAGCGAGAGAGAGAGACAGAGACGCAGAGAGACAGACAGACAGAGAGAGAAACAGAGACAGAGAGGGAACATTATTCTCATTACCCAAAATGAGCCACATTTCATAATGAAAATGTTTTATTTTTATTTTACATTTGTTTGGTGATAAGGTATTATTTTTCAGAAAGTGGCAAAAGTCATTATTTAGCTAGGTCCTAATAGCTAATGCTACAGTTAGCATTATTGTGCTGAGTCATCTCATTACCGCAATAGTTTTCTGTTTCATGAGAATCATCCACATGATAAGAGTTAGATTTTTTCACCAGTGGAATCAGTGTATTCATGAAAATATAGTATTCTACCTTGTGCACATCCTTCTTGAAGTTGCTGTAAGTGGCCCTGACATAACTTGTAATTTATTTTCCCCCGTGTGCTGACAAATATTGGAAAAAAAAAATAGCATGGAACTACGCCTTGTCAGATATTTGACCTGGGGTGAGATATCACAGGTGGTCACAGAAGCAAATACAACTGTGGAGGTTTTTCAGATGAGTTTTTGGTCGGCAGCCCTCACTGTAAAAAGTTCACTTCCTACTGGTAAAGACATCAGAGTAGACTTAAAGGGGATACGATGGGAGGGAGGAAAGAGGAAGAGGAGGCAGACGGAGAAGAGAAAGGAAAAGAGAGAACACAATAGTAAGATATAGAGACAAAGATGAAGAGAACGAAATGAAGTTTTACTACGACACCATCCAGTTTGTTTAGTGGTGAGAGAGTAACTTTACTGAGAGGTGTTTACACAAACCCAGATATTTACCTTCGTTTGTTAGCCTAGCAGTGCTATCCTAGTCTAGTGGTGCTTCATCGTCAGGGGAGGCGGGGCTAAAAGGTTGTCTTTCAAATCCCTGTGTATGCAATAGGACGGTACTACCAGAGTCCTGCACGGTTCTGATTTTGACATGCCGCAACCGCCCGTACCCGTCATGTTCAAACCCGTATCCGACCCGTTTTCCGACGAAAAAAAAGATTAAAAAAATATGCACCCGAACCGACCCGCTATATATGAACCCGATATCCGACCCGAACCCAAAAGAAAATGTCAGATAGCCAAACTTAAATACAAACATTTATTGCCACGAATATACTGAACAGTGACATAGCCAAGGCAGAGCCAAATAAAAATGTTAAAAAATAGTTTTATCCGTGAGCTCACACACACACACACACACACACACACACACACACACACACACACACACACACACACACACACACACACACACATGCTTTAAAAACACATCAAGAAGGAAGCCGACAGGAGGCAGCTATACAAGTCCAAACTAAAGAACAGTTTTTAGCCTATGAACCGCAAATTAGACCCGCGATCACCCACGTCCGACCCGAACCGAACCCGTATCCGACACAGCACAACATTTTTCACCCGTTTTGTGAAAATCTGCGGTTCACCCACGGGTACCTGAACCTGTGCAGGACTCTGGGTACTACAACCAATCAGTGTAATCTTTAGGATGACGTAGTTAGAGCGACTGAAAGTTGACGAGGACAGATAAAGAGATAGACAAACAAACCAACCTGAACACATGACCCCCACCCCTTTTTAAATTTTTTTTTGGGGGGGGGGGCGCAATAATAGACATTTCAGTACAGTACATGTGTCTGTAAGCTTTAGTTTGTTTTCAGATTACTGTTTTTTTTTATCCATTGAAATTCACATACCTACATATTTGTTTTTAGTCTTCGTCTCAAAGGACGTGTTTTATTTTTATAAAATGAGGAAAGTCTCCACTTGTTGCTAAATAAAGGCTTTAATAACTGCATTCGATTTTCTGGAAAATACACCAATGCAAAACTAAAAGAAGACTGTTTTTCTGAGCTCATAAAAAAAAAAGACTTTCAAATAATATGTAGTTCTCATGAGATGGTGATGCTCCAAGTTAATACCTTATACAATATGATGTATTACCATGAATTAATCCTTAAAACTGTTGTTGGGGAGACGGAATGTTTGTTTTTTCCTCAGTATTTGGCCTTTCTTCAGTGATTCATCACTACTTATTGTAATACTGTCCTCCGCATTTTTCATTTTCCAAGGTTTTTCAGCTTCACATGCAAGTATTTTTAATTGACTTACCATGTAGATGCACGTTAATGCTCAGAGTAAATTCAAAAAAAAAAAAAAGTAAAAGGGATATTTTCAGCCAAATGTATCATTAGTTGAACATAAACACAAACATCTAGAACCACTGACATCTGTCAAACTACAGGGGTTTTGTTGGTGACTTTACAGCTACACTTTCTTCAGTATGAATATGACTTCCCACAAGTGACTCAACTGTCAAAATACGTCGTCACTGCATCCACAGGCATGCAGTGATGACTGTGGATGTGGTAAAGTTTGAAGTCCTACTTGTCATTTTTGAAGTCGTAATGTTTCCATTTGTATTCTGATGGATAAAATATACAATATACAATATATTTTATGCACGACTGGACCCCTTTGAGAATTCACAAATATTAGAAAAACCGTCAATGGAAACACACTTTCAAAGCGCAAATATACTTTTGTGAAAAATTGTAATGGAAATGCAGTCAAGCCACGCTAGCGGTAGCAAGTCTTATGAGCTCTCGTACTGTAGTAGTGTAGTTTCGCTCAATGTAACTTTTGGCTAGATTTTACTGAAACTGGTCGACCAATCACGGTGTAGTATAGAGTCAGGGGGCGGGTGTAACAAAGTGATGATGCGATGATTTGGAGACAAACAAGTGTAAACAACCATAGAAGAAGAACAACAACAGGTGTAGATTTCCTTTTATCACAGATGAGTGAAGAATGTGAGAAAACGTCAAGAATCTTTAAATTCTTTTTACAGAAGCGACAACAGTCGTTCAGCTCCATAATCCACCATTTTGTTTAGTCATTCCGAACTTTCTCCGGACTCCTCTGTCAACTTTCAGTCGCTCTCACTACGTCATCCTAAAGATTACACTGATTGGTTGTAGTACCGTCCTATTGCATACAGAGGGATTTAAAAGACAACCTTTTAGCCCCGCCTCCTCTGACTATGAAGCACCACTAGACCCATACATGGAATGAATAGGGATAGCACTGCTAGGCTAATGGAAACACAGCTAATGACAACACACATAACAACCGCCATCAAGTCCTGAAAAGCAGAGAGGAAAGTGGGCTCTATAAAGTCATATGTCACCTGAGCTGTGCCATAAACGTCAATGATAACCAATGAGGCTTCACCGCGGCAAAATGTCAAGAACCATATTTAAAGGCCGTCTATGATTTTATGCTTTTTGGACGTAAGGCAAAGGTCTGTAAGAGCACCCGACTACCTGCTTTCAATGACTCAAAGTTTGTTTTTATTTTTACCCACATTTGAAAAAAAAGAAATTACAGATGCTGTCACCCACTTACCGGTACTCCCGCTTACCCTCCTGGAAAATGTGAAAGGGGCCCAGGCTGGCTGAGGTCAGGCTGACACTGCCAGCGAGAGGTGGCCAAGTCACAAAACAGATGTTTACTGTTTTCCTAAGGATGATTTCTTCTCTGCTCAATATTGAATCAAGTCCAATCATAACCCTGGTCATGTTAACAAAGCAGACAGACAGACAGACAGACAGACCAGGTGTGATACTGGTTCTGTATACGTGACCTTTCCTGCATCTGTCATTCTGAACTCCTCTGTGGGGACCTTTGTGTCACGACGTGTCTATTTACAAACAGGTATGTGATAAAGAGATCTGATGGTTCATACACAGGAAGTACGTTTACTGTAGAACTGCACCGTATATATTGTTTGAGCATCAACATCGCATTGTATGGAGCGTCGATTCAGGCCGCTAGAGGCGGGCTAGTTTACTAGGCTACAGTTTAGTGGGTATGGACAGGACATTTAGAAAAAAAATCAAAAGGAGATTTAAAAAGATTAAAAAAAGGGGGGGGGGTCATAACTATGACATTTTAAAAAGTCAAAAATTATGAGAAAAGATGATGATATATATAGTAAGTCACAATTTCTGATTAATTGATTTACGACTTAGTTTTCATACTGTCAAATATGTCTAGTTTGAAAAAACAATGAGTCTATTCTGAGAATATAAAGAGTATAAAGTACAGATATTTATATAAATGTAAAGAGTATAAAATACATATATTTATATAAATGTAAAGAGTATAAAGTACAGTTATTTATATAAATATAAAGAGTATAAAATACAGATATTTATATAAATGTAAAGAGTATAAAGTACAGATATTTATGAGTAAATGTAGGGAGTAAAGGTAAAATGTAGCCGGAAAAAATAAATACAGTGGTACCTCTACTTATGAAATTAATTAGATCTATAAGTGGTTTCATACTGTGAATTTTTCGTAAATAGTCACATTTTACATGTAAAAGGTCTGATTCGTTCCAAGGCCCCAAATGCTACCCCCTAAACCAGGCATGCCCAAACTATTGTACAAAGGGCCGGTGTAGCTGCAGGTTTTTGTTCCAACAGCAGCAGAACACCAGACTGGACGAATTCATCAACTGACCTTTGTCTTCAGAGTTGACTGTGAACTATTGGTTTTGTAAAAAGAATTTTCTTTCGGATTCAAAGACAAAAATTGAGGTAAAGGTTTTTCATTACTTGGATCACTCGTTAGCTGGGTCCACTGTACTCAAGTAAAGTACAGATACCTAAAAAAAAAATGGACTTAAGTACAGTAAAAGAAGTAGTTGTACTTAGTTACTTCCACCTCTGGTTTGTAGGCTTGACTTGTGCAGGTCTGAGCGTGTGCAGACGCAGTCATAGACCTGGTGAAGGTCTCTTCACAGAAGCCATTAAGCCGTGCGTCTGTTGGAATAATGTGTTTGAGTTGGCTGCGGCGCTGGAGCAGGTGCTGGGAGGACCGTCCTGGAGCTGCAGCTCAGCGCCTGCTTTGATCCACAGGCCAGGGGCCGCTCTGCATCTGTCCCTCACATCCCATCTTCCTTCGGTGTTTTTTTTCACTGCCCTCCCTTTCTTTCTAAGACATGTTACTCCATTCTGCTGTTCTATCCTCCCTCCATCCTAAATTTCCTCACTTCGTCATACTTTCTGTTCTTTAATTTCTGATCAATTCCCTTTTTTTGCCTCTTTCAGACTCTTCCTTCCATATCGTAACTGTTTAAAAGCTTTGCTGTACTCCATTCAAACACATCTGCTCAGACTAAACGACTCTATTGGGTGCACAGCAATGAGTGAAAGGTTGAATTTATGCATTGAGTGAAGCATTAAAAGAGAAGTAGCAAACGCTTGGAAGTTGTTATCAAGGAAATTTTTTGCAGATTTATTATACATGTGTTTTCCTTCAGAATTAATAAACCAGTGACCTAATACTGTCTGTTCTTCACATAAAAGGTGGAAGTGGAAGTCTGTTTTCACATACACAGACAGACCTGCTCACTGTTTCTGCATTAGTTTGAGGGAAAACTAAGGCTCTTTTGGTATGTAACGGATGTAGCTCCAGGGGTCATCTTGTTGCTATAGCAACACAGTACCTTATAAATGTGATCTTTATAAACCCATGTAACATTCATTCATTCATTCATTATCTGAACCCGCTTTATCCTCACTAGGGTCACGGGGGTCACTGGGGGCCTAATCCAGCTACAATGGGCGAAGGCGGGGTACACCCTGTATGAGACGCCAGTTCATGGCAGGGCTGAACATATATAGACAAACAACCACTCTCACATTCACACCTATGGACAATTTTAGATTAACCAATTAACCTATCAATGCATGTGTTTGGATGGTGGGAGGAAATCGGAGTGCCCGGCGAAAACCCACGCGGACACGGGGAGGACATGCAAACTCCACACAGAAAGGTCTGGTACGGGATTCGAACCAGGATCCTTCTTGCTGTGAGGCACGAGTGCTAACCACTGCACCACCGTGCTAACCACTGCACCACCGTGCTAACCGCTGCACCACCGTGCCACCCACCCATGTAACATTCATTCTTAAAAAAAACCCAAAAAAACCCGCAAAAATAACACAATGAAAAAACAACTTGTTTCTTTCTCATTTGTTTCCAAAACCAAAATGAAAAAATGGATAGTGATGGTTTTTTTGTTTTTTTTTCAGTTTTCGTTTTTCTGTTTAAATAAATAATGGAAAAAAAAACAGATAGCAGCCATTTTATGTTTTATCCAATTTTGACCTGAAGCAAGTTGAGTAAACCGGAAATGACCTTTGACCTTTAACCTACATCCTATTTCAGGAAACTAAGAGGGTCACCCTAAGACAGACATGTCCAAACCATTC
>CM035802.1:37731924-37789424 GCA_020466265.1 Siphamia tubifer | reverse complement strand
AACTTTTGACCAAGTCATGCTCAGACATATACTCAGAACAAACATAAATTAAAATTACGACTGTTTTCATCAGATTTCAGGGTTGGTTTTTTTTTTCCTCCTTTCTTTTTTTGGGTATCATTTCTGCTTCTTCAATCACTACAGACGTACACGCAGGCCTTGAATCATCCTTTATATTGCTTACCTTTAACCTCTCTGTTCCATGACTTACTTCCTTAAACCAATACCCAGACAATAAGCTATAAATAACTGATCAAAAAGACAGAGAGCAAATGGTTTTCTCATGATGAGTGAATTAGATTTAAACCTTTCCTTTTATTCTACAATGTCAAAACAGGAAGATTTCGAGGGAAGAAGATGTAAATCTAAAGCGCAATGAGCTGGCAGGAAGTTCAGTAATAGAGTCGGGTCAATTGACTGGAGTCAAATCTACTTCACTTACCCTAAACTGGACGTCCAGAGCTACTTAATGTTACTGCTGTTGTTGCCAAAGTACATAAAGACAAACCAAGTACCATGTCTGAGCGCAGCATCATTAACCCTCCTGAACAGCAAAGGCTTAGAGTTAATTTAACACCCATGAAGTGTTTTATGTGTGTCCACACTGTGCAGTGTAAAATTAACACTTTTGAAAGTGTTAAAAATTGAATAGATATCTCTCTCTCTCTCCATATATATATATATATATATATATATATATATATATATATATATACACACACACATTAATAAAATAGTAAATGAAATTAGCCACATTTGGACAAAATAAGAAACAACAGCAACTGTGGTGTTTGGAGAAAATTAAAGCCTTTTAAATCTGGAAAATATGGTCCATGTCTGATGAAGATAGCATAGAAAAATACCTGCCGGCAGACGTTTGCAGTCATGGAGGACAGAAGGTATGTGTTTGGCAGTGGACCCAGACATTCCACCAACACTCAGGAATCTAGACGACAACAGGTTTTGTTGTTGTTGGTGGTCGGTGGCTGATGACAACCCATTCTCTACGTCCTCTCTGGCTATTGTTCGCCATGTGATTGACTGAGGAAGGTGTTTGTTGTTGCTGGACTCTTATCTGTGTTTCTTGGAGCCGACATGAACACAGAGTCTCAGCGTTCGCAGGCTCGTCTGATGAAAATGAACAGACGCAACATCACATATGGTTCAGTTAATTAGACAAAGATGGACATGCTAATGAAGTAAGAAACACACAGGTGGACAAAGTACTCACATCCTGTACTTCAATAAAAGTACACCTACTGGTGTGGAAAAAAATACCACAGGTGAGAAGTAACTAAGTACAAGTACTTCATTACCGTACGGTACCTTTTTTTTTTTTTAAGGTATCTGTACTTTACTTGAGTATTTACTTTTCTGGAAACTTTATTTTTACTCTCTACATTTGTTCATAAATATATGTACTTTATACTCTTTATATTTATATAAATATCTGTACTTTATACTCTTTATATTTATATAAATATTTGTACTTTATACTCTTTACATTTATATAAATATATGTACTTTATACTCTTTACATTTATATAAATATATGTACTTTATACTCTTTACATTTATATAAATATATGTACTTTATACTCTTTACATTTATATAAATATATGTACTTTATACTCTTTACATTTATATAAATATCTGTACTTTATACTCTTTATATTTATATAAATATATGTACTTTATACTCTTTACAGATATTTATATAAATATAAAGAGTATACAGTACAGGTATTTATGACCAAATGTCAGGAGTTAAAGTCGAAACATTTTCCAGAAAAACAAATACTCAAATAAAGTACAGTCTACTTAAGTACAGTAATAAAGTACTTTTACTTCGTTACTTGCCACCAGTGGAAACACACACCTCGCTGCTCTGTAAACCCCTCCTCCTTGTCCTGCTCTGGGTCAGAGTGTGTTTATTGTGCAGGTTAACCTTCAGTGTAACAGTTGGTACCAGGGTCCAACACCCCAGCTGACTAATAAAGGAACGATGGCATTTATATCGAAAGGCGTAACATTTCATTTCCAACCTTTTAGTTTCTGCTCATTGCTTTTATATGCCACCCAGTGCTCATGTTGGAAGCCGCCAAGCTTTGAGAATATCCAGAATGCTTTTGTAACTTTCCCATAGAGAAATATCAATTTCTTAATTTGTTTTACTGCAGCTTTGAGAGCACCCCCCTCTCTTACTTAGCGATCCACTGGGTGAACATTTGCCGTTGCCAAAGAATTCATATTAGCACCTGCAACATCCGCCCAGGACCCATCACTGACCCCCTGGGGTGCTGTTATACTGCCTTATTAACTTGGAAGGTGCTTTTGTCCATTGGCATTTTCATTTCAGACCCCTCAGTAATTGAGTAACAGGGGCCCCAACATATTCCCAGAGGTGGTCACAGTACTCACATGTTGTACTTAAGTAGAAGTACAGATACTTGTGTGAGAAAATACTCTGGTAAAAGTAGAAGTATTGATTGAACTCCTTTACTGAAGTAAAAAAAAAAATATGACCACTTCTCAATTGCAATAAAGTAAAAAGTAAAGGGACATTTTTTTATGTTTATGAAATAGTACTTATTTTAACCAGGAAAAATTATAAAATTTTCAAAAATATCCAAAAATAAAGCCTTTAAAAGTCAGTTACTGTGTAGATGATGGGTTTTATTGGGTCATGGTACTGAGGTTAATGGGTATTTTATTTTTGGGAAAAAAAGCATAATTACAAGATTAAAAAATATAAATTGTGAGATAAAAAAAAAGGCAAAATTATGACATAAAACATCAAAATTATGAGATAATCATACTCTTGAGATAAGGAATGGATAATTATCAGATAAAAAGTCACATTTATGATATAAATTACAATTTCTGATTTACAAATTATTTTTCGTTCTGTCACATCGGTTTAGTTTGAAAAAGTAGTGAGTCTGAGAATGTAGAGTATAAAGTACAGTTATTTATATAAATATAAAGAGTATAAAGTACAGATATTTATATAAATATAAAGAGTATAAAGTACAGTTATTTATATAAATATAAAGAGTATAAAGTACATATATTTATATAAATGTAAAGAGTATAAAGTACAGATATTTATATAAATATAAAGAGTATAAAGTACAGATATTTATATAAATATAAAGAGTATAAAGTACATATATTTATATAAATGTAAAGAGTATAAAGTACAGATATTTATATAAATATAAAGAGTATAAAGTACAGATATTTATATAAATATAAAGAGTATAAAGTACAGATATTTATATAAATATAAAGAGTATAAAGTACAGATATTTATGAACAAATGTTGGGAGTAAAAGTAAAAAGTTGCCAGAAACATAAATACTCAAAGTGCAGTACTTTTACTTCGTTACTTCCCACCTCTACATGTTCCATGAACAACATGGAGTGAGTCGACAGAGGGTGAAATTCATAAGCTGTCAGGAAAGCGAGGGTGAATACCTCTTCACTTCCTTTTCTTCCAACATAAAATAGTGAAAGTTGGTTCCTCCCAGGTCTGCTTTATCTCACCAGTCGACTGAGCTGAAAGGTGATCATTCCAAAAAAAGAAAATGCTTGGTAATGCCAAGTGTTCTGTCAGCTTCACAGAAACTGCAGCGCTCCTCTGAGATCATATGTGTTTTAATTATTTCTTCAAGGAAGTTCAGCCGCCGCTGCTATTTTATTACTTTTCATAAAGCAGAGGAGTGAATCTAAATGTCATTTGACTGATTATCTTCAGCCCAGTCCAGACTAAAGCCTCCACATGTCAACTATTATCCTAGGATCTAGACTGTCCCCAGTGGCCGCAAACTGTATTTGCTACGGGGGCAGTCTAGAAAGTCTAGGTGAATTTGTGGGCGGGATAACCGCTGTCTGTCAAGTTTTCTCTTTACACAACGCCACGCTATTGGATGGGTAACCAGTCAGAGCCAACCAATCAGAGCGATGAACATGGATTTCGTAGACAGCGTCACCGGAAGAACACACCAGAATGTAGTCTCAAAACGAGTGCAGCACGGACACCTGCAGGAGATGGACCAGACTGGACATAGGTTTGATGTTTGATGATGTTAAAAATGATGCACAAGCACTTTATTACTAGTACCTGTCTGACTCTACTACCTGTCTGTCTACCTCTAGTACCTGTCTGTCTACCTCTAGTACCTGTATACATCTACTACCTGTCTACCTCCAGTACCTGTCTATCTATACGCACTTGTCTGTCTACCTGTTTGCACTTCAATAAAAAAATTCTTGCTGAATTTGGCTTAATTTAGTTTTTTTTCCCTGCATAGATATCGAGATATATATCATATATTGAGATAAAGAAGAATATCGCTCAGCCCTATGTCTACAGGTAAACCCAGAGATAATTACCTTCACATTCGCGATTCATATAAATTCCCCAGACATAAAAAAACAAAAACCTGCAACCTGAACTGTAAACATTTACAACTACATTCACAAAAATAAAACAAATAAATCTAATGATACCATATATAGGTTCAAATATTAAGATCTGCCTAATATTCGTCCTAACGTCTCTGTTTGTAAATAACATTTTAATTATATTCAAATGTCAAAATTTAAAGTCAAAGCCATACTGTTGAGTTTGTTCAGTTTCGTGTATTGTTATTATACATACTACGTATCTGTAAGACCATTAAACAAACAAACAAAAATCCCTAAAGTATTAAACCAACAGGACCAGTTTGACTCCAGTTAGTGAACGTCGACGAAAACAGAGGACGACTTTGAAGTAAAACTCACAATTGAAAATGCTTAAATTTTATTTCTCCACGTCCATCATGTCATATAAAAAGACACTCTGCACGCTCCTGCTGGAAGATCGTTTTAACTTGTACTTGGAGTACTTGCAAATGATGATCTCTGATCTGGTTTTGCTATTTATTAAAGCCTGTTCAATCTCACATTTACCAACAAATCACTTACAGCGTCTCTCAAATGACCGGCAGGTAAAAGATTTATCTTGTCTGTCAGTATATGTCATATAATAGTTAATAATTTTTATTTCACCACTCTCTTTGGCCCACTGTGCACTTTCTTTTTTTGGTGAATATAGTTTCCACAAACGTCGAACCCATCTTGTGCTGCATCATCTGTACGACACTGGAGTTAATAATAATATGCATTTCCATTGTGGGTTGAAAACTCAGGTCAGTTTTACGGCTGTGATTCTGCTTAAACATGAAAGGTTTACGATCCACAATCGTATAAAAACAGTATAATCAGTTTAAATAAAACTACAGCCTTTTACAAATGCCACTAGGCCAGTGTTTTACCCCATGTGTGGTCACCTGACTACTGACAACTAATATATAATATATAATATTATTAGTATTATAATAGTCTTATAAATTATATAGCCTAACTTTAATTTAGTTATGTATGCTTTTATAATCTGTGTATCATTTGTTCATTGGTTTTTCAAAGTAAAACAAAAAATAAGACAACGAAACAACTCGTTTCTTTATTATTTGTTTCTAAAACCAAAATGAAAACACGGATAACGATGTGGGTTTTCAGTTTTCCTTTTTCTGTTTAAATGAATAATAGATCAAATGGGTAACAGCCATTTTCTGTTTTATCCAATTTTGACCTGAAGCAAATTGAGTAAACTGGAAATGACCTTTGACCCACAGTGACAAAGATGTAAACCTACGTCCTATTTGGGGAAACTAAGAGGGTCACCCTAAGACCTAAAGATATGACCATGGACGACATTGTTGTCATATCAAACTATAATGATCTTCAGACCAGTATATATATATATATATATATTAAAATAAGGCATGAGCCACTGCACTCTCCAGAGGATCAGTGTTTGATTCTTTTCACGACCATCTTATTTTGTCCTCAAGAATTGTCAGGTTGTGTTTTTTCAGGGTTTAAAGGATTATTTCTAATCATTCCCACTCTTTTAAATGGACTTTTTTTGCACTAAAATAAAGAAAAACATGGGGAATTGTTGTCATTTAACGTTTTTTTTTTTTTTTTAAACTTTTACTGGTCCTTCCCGTCTGAGATCAAATTGGGCTGTAAAATGAGTTTGACAGCCGTGATACAGAACAATGAAAACATGGAAATCTTTGCCACTATTTTTAAACTGATCAGGGTCTTTATGACGACAATTACAAACTGCCCTAGAGCATCACATTAACAGCATGCGTGGGAAATGGCTTCATAATAGTTTTATGGTTAATTGATTATTTCATGTATAAAACTTACTGGATTTAAATGTGTTGATGTGAATTAACTATGATGTGATTTCACTGAAGGAATGTTGGTGTTTATTATGGACAGTGTGAGAACTATTTCTGTGGAAACTTCAACAGAAGTTTTTCCCTCTGCATTTAAATATTCCTTTCAAGTCTATTTATTATAATTTTCCCCTTTGAAACAAATAAACATTTATTTAAAACTCAATATCAGTCGACTATGAAATAAAACATTTACCAATATAACAATTAGGGATGTTAACTGATGACCGTTTGACCTAGCCTAGGATCTAGACTGTCCCCAGTGGCCGCAAACTGCATTTCCTACGGGGGCAGTCTAGAAAGTCTAGGTGAATTTGTGGGCGGGATAACCGCTGTCTGTCAAGTTTTCTCTTTACACAACGCCACGCCACGATGGGTAACCAGTCAGAGCCAACCAATTAGAGCGATGAACATGGATTTCGTAGACAGCGTCACCGGAAGAACACACCAGAATGTAGTCTCAAAACGAGTGCAGCAGCTTAGCTAGCTAGTCGGCGTTTGGCTACCAGGCTAGTAGTAGGATTGTAGCACAGAGTTAAGTAGGCTATTTGGTGAGTGTAGAATGGTAGAAAACAGAATGGCACTAAACGACCAAAGCCAGCTCGAATGGTTGTTCCTGGTGATGAGCCATGTTGTCTAGCAGCTAGCAACTGGTGTTACAGCAATGTGTGCTAGCTAGCAGCTACGCCTTCTTCTTCTCTTTGGTGTGCTAGCTGCTACGTCTCTGCGACTACAACATTACGTGTCGTATTTGTGTCGTCATGAGGCAGGGCGGGCTCCAATCCCGCCCCTTGCGATTTGATTGGTCCGACCCAGTTGGGATTTTCAGATCCTAGGCTGTCTAGTCTGTCTCCCCGTAGCAAATACCATTTGCGGCCACTGGGGACAGACTAGATCCTAGGCTACGTTTGACCCATGGTTGACCGCATCAACGTTGTCTGGTCATCATTTTCTGTCGTCAGTTTAAAAAAACCTGCATCAGTCATTCCACTGAACAAACTCTTTATCATTATAGTGTAGGTTATAAAGAGGAAGACGTGTGATCTGTCCATAACATATCTTTAAAAATGATTAATTTAAACATTAGCAGTAGAATACAAGACAGAATTTATTCATATCAAACTCAGAGCTCAGTTCATCTGTGCTACGACCATTTAACACCTGTTTACAACATTTACTCAAAACATTAAAAAAAACAAACCTGACGTGAGGTGATAGAACTTCTAGAACGAGCAGCTAGAGACTGGGACAGCAAGCTGTTTATCTCATAAATATGACTTTTTATCTCATAATTTTAGCTGTTTATCTCATAAATATGACTTATCTCATAAATTTAGCTGTTTATCTTATAAATGTGACTTTTTAGCTCATAGTTTTAGCTGTTTATCTTATAAATGTGACTTTTTATCTCATAATTTTAGCTGTTTATCTTATAAATGTGACTTTTTATCTCATAATTTTAGCTGTTTATCTTATAAATGTGACTTTTTATCTCATAATTTTAGCTGTTTATCTTATAAATGTGACTTTATCTCATAATTTTAGCTGTTTATCTCATAAATATGACTTTTTATCTCATAATTTTAGCTGTTTATCTCATAAATATGACTTTTTATCTCATAATTTTAGCTGTTTATCTTATAAATGTGACTTTTTATCTCATAATTTTAGCTGTTTATCTTATAAATGTGACTTTTTATCTCATAATTTTAGCTGTTTATCTTATAAATGTGACTTTTTATCTCATAATTTTAGCTGTTTATCTTATAAATGTGACTTTATCTCATAATTTTAGCTGTTTATCTTATAAATGTGACTTTTTATCTCATAATTTTAGCTGTTTATCTCATAAATGTGACTTTTTATCTCATAATTTTAGCTGTTTATCTCATAAATGTGACTTTTTAGCTCATAGTTTTTGACATTTTATTTCACAATTTTGGCTTTTTCTCTTTTTTTATGACACAGACACTGGGACAACATGCAAACTCCACATAGAAAGGTCTGGTGTTGGAATCGAACCAGTGTCCTTCTTGCTGTGAGGAAGAAGCGTTAACCACAGCCGCCCTTTAAACAGAATTAATTTTGTTAATATTAATTAAGTCCAGTCCCACCGTTTTTTTCCCCGCGTGCATGACATGTTGTAAATTTTGGTTACATCTGCAGAGTGATGATAGTAAAATTAGAAATGGAATATATACAAGTGAAGTCACTCATGTTTTGCATTTATAATTTCACTATAATAAACAGTTGTAACATGTCACGGTGGTCCAGATGTCAGGTTAGGTATTCCAAACATCCTCATTCCATCATGTGACATGGTGACTTAATAAAGCCAGGTTTTCAGTCATTTTAAGTGGTGTTTATACATGCTTTCATTACATGTCATCTGCACCTTTTGTCCTCATGCATCATTATGTTTCACTTGTTGTGGAACACTCTCTTTCATACAGAGCATCACATTCCCTTATCGCTGTCCCGTTACCCAGAGGGGCTCCGGCTTGGTGCTGCCTGTTTCCTTTAGCATTTATGTTGGCACAGACGACGGTAGCTCCGTGGCCCGACAGCACCGCTCTCCCTTCAAAACAGGAAGAACACGCTGCTCTCCAAATGACACGGCAGCCAAAAAAACAAAGCAGTGAAAGTCCAGGGACGAGTCCAGATGATAACGGGACATTTTCAGCCGGTGATCTTACCCTAATGTGGGATGGTAACGGCTTCATCTTGATGTTTGTCTCCTCCGTCTCACATCTTTTTAGTGTGTATTTTGCAAAAAAAAATATTTAAAAAAAGTCACTGTCAAGTATTTTTGATCAATACTGACGACGTTAGCAGGTATTAACAGTTTGGGTTTTATTGTTCCAGTCTATGCACAGAGGTGCAAGTAACTAAATAAAAGTACTTCATTACTGTACTTAAGTTCATTTTTTTTAGGTATCTGTGCTCGAGTATACATTTTTCTGGAAACTTTTTACTTCCTACATTGTCATATTACGACATGTACTTTATACTCTTTACATTTCTATAAATATATGTACTTTATACTCATTCCATTTATATAAATATTCTCAGAACAGACTTTTTCAAACTAGACGAATGTGACAGTATGAAAACTCAGTTGTAAATCAGAAACTGTGACTGACTATATGATAATTTTTGTAGTATCTGTTGTACATTACTCAGTTTGACTATTTCAACTAAATATGTTAGAAATTCCATCTTAAAGGAAACATTTTGTCATCTGTCGTTCAGTCTGTATTTCATTATTTCTTGTTAAAGCTGGACTGTCCTCGTACAGAATGTCATATGTCTTATGTTACACTTCCTTATTTAATGTCAGATTGTTGGTCTTTTATTCTTTGTCTATTTTGCACTAACCTCAGTCTTTGTGTTTATGGTTAAATACCACATAAACATTCAGCCAACCTAGTTTCAACCACAACAGCAGCTGGTAAAAGTCCAAGTGCAAACACTCAGGTGAAAGAAACACACATCTATACAACATGACAGTTGCTTGTGCTTTTTTGCCAAACTGAATGAGGATTAAATAAAATGGGATTCAGTATAAAGTCCTTTTGGATCTTTGGGATTAGAACAACAACAGGCTCTGACATTCAGGGGAATTTTGGTTGTAAGAAAACACACGCATAGACTGGAAAAATGATCTGAAAACCCAAACTGTCAATATCTGCAGAAGTCGTTAGGATTGATCAGAAATATTTGTTGGTGATTTTCCTTTTTTTTCCAAAATATCAGCAATGTAAAGTAGCGTTTTTTTTAACCTTCATGCTATTTCTGATCTGTGTTTTACTCAGTTTAGTTGGTATGGACAGAAAAAATTAAAAAAGTCATAAATAGATTTTTTTTAAAAAGGCATAAGATTTTTTTTTTAAATGTAATTGTGAGAAAAAGTCACAATTATGAGACTCAAAAGTAAAAAAATGTTGATATAGTAAGTCACAATTTCTTATTTATGGCTTCTCTTTCATACTGTCACATTTGTCTAGTTTGAAAAAGTAATGAGTCTGTTGAGTAAAGAGTATAAAGTACATATATTTATATAAATGTAAAGAGTATAAAGTACACATATTTATATAAATGTAAAGAGTATAAAGTACACATATTTATATAAATGTAAAGAGTATAAAGTACACATATTTATATAAATGTAAAGAGTATAAAGTACATATATTTATATAAATGTAAAGAGTATAAAGTACACATACTTATATAAATGTAAAGAGTATAAAGTACACATATTTATATAAATGTAAAGAGTATAAAGTACATATATTTATATAAATGTAAAGAGTATAAAGTACATATATTTATGTAAATGTAAAGAGTATAAAGTACATATATTTATGTAAATATCGGGAGTAAAAGTAAAAAGTTGCCAGAAAAATACTCAAGTACAGTACCTAAAAACTGTACTTCAGTCCAGTAAAGGAACTACTTGTACTTAGTTACTTTCACCTGTACTTTCTAAATGGTCTCAGTCACTCCAGGCTTAAACACTGTGTGCTCATGAATAGCTAACACTCATATGACTTAACACTGACCTTTGGTGTACTCTGGCTGTTTTTCTTTCTTTCCAACCAAACCAAAAAGTAAACACAGGACAGATGAAAAGGTGCCTCGGTGCTGGCAGAGTCGGGCCACGTTTCCGTATTGTCACTCCTTGTTAGCTGATGATGTGCCGTCTCTACTGCGGACAGCTGCGCCCAGTCACCGAAGGCGTAGTGAAGGCATGGACACAAACACACACACACACACACACACACACACACATACACAGGGCAGATGGAGGCTGGCCTTCTGCCTCTAAACATCTGCTGGCGTGTCTCTGATCTGTGATGATGTGCCAACTGAAATGTCCTTCTGTGACGCCACTCATCACACACTCTCCCACTCTCTTATGCACACACACACGTAAATGCAAAAGGCCAAAGGTGGAAAGTAACGAAGTAAAAGTACTTCATTATTACCTCTGCCAAGGAGGTATTCAATTCAAGTCTGTCTGTGTGTCTGTCTGTCTGTGTGTGTCTGTCTGTCTGTCTGTGTCTGTCTGTCTGTCTGTCTGTGTCTGTCTGTCTGTCTGTGTGTGTGTCTGTCTCTGTGTGTGTCTGTCTGTGTGTCTGTGTGTCTGTCTGTCTGTGTGTGTCTGTCTGTGTGTCTGTCTGTCTGTCTGTGTGTGTGTGTCTGTCTGTGTGTCTGTCTGTCTGTGTGTGTGTCTGTCTGTCTGTCTGTGTGTCTGTCTGTCTGTGTGTGTCTGTCTGTGTGTCTGGCTGTCTGTGTGTGTGTGTCTGTCTGTCTGTCTGTCTGTGGGTCTGTCTGTAGTGTGTCTGTGTGTCTGTGGGTCTGTCTGTCTGTCTGTCTGTGTGTGTGTGTGTCTGTCTGTCTGTGTGTCTGTCTGTGTGTCTGTCTGTGTGTGTGTGTCTGTCTGTCTGTCTCTCTATGTCTGTCTGTCTGTCTGTGTGTGTCTGTCTGTGTGTCTGTGTGTCTGGCTGTCTGTCAGCAGGATTACACAAAAAGTTCTGAACGGATTTTGATAAAACTTTCAGGAATGATTGATAATGGGTCAAGGAAGAACCCATTATATTTTGAGCAATGAAGGTCAAAGGTCAAGGTCACACTAAAGGTCAACACATCACACACAACACATCAGTAGTAATATCTCAGGATTCAGACAAGATAGAATCTGGTGTTTTTTCATTGACATGGTCTAACCTTCAGACATCAGATGGGTCAACACCTGTAACCCTAACCTTTGACCCCTAACCTTCAGACATCAGATGGGTCAACAACTATAACCCTAACCTTTGACCCCTAACCTTCAGACATCAGATGGGTCAACAACTATGGCTCCATCACGTCACGTTTTGACGTCCATATCAAGCCTTAGTGGAGGTCTGCTGTGTCTGACTGACTTGTTCAAAGTAAACAATGTGGAAAAATAAATGTCTTCAGAGAGAAAATCAGTGGAGAGAAATTGTCACTTTCTATATCACAAGTATGACTTTTAACACATAAGTGTGACATTGGAACCTTTGGCCCCCGAGCCACATGTTTGAGACCCCCGATCTATACACTAACTCACTTTTAAAGGCTTTATTTTTTTTGGATACTTTTGAAACTTTTCAGTTTTTTTTCAGGTTAAATAAGTATTATTTCATCCATGGCAAAGAAATGCAGTTTTACTTTATTACAATTGAGAAGTTGTATTTTTTTTTTACTTTTACTTCTATAAAAATAGTTGAATCAGTACTTCTACTTTTACCAGAGTATTTTTTTTTCTGCACAAGTAACTGTACTTCTACTTAAGTACTACTACTTCAATAGAGTTTAAGTAGTAGAACTCTATTTGTTACCTACTTTCCTATCTGCTCATTTGTTTTTAGTTGTTTTTGTTTTGTTTTGTATATATGTCTATGTTTAGTACTTCAGTTATTGATTATTGTTATTATTTTATTTATCATCATTTTTGTACTATGCACTATATTGCTACAAGATGAATTTAGGTTATTGGGGAAGTGAAGAAGGGGTAGAATTAAATAAACTTATGCTTCATCCTACTCCTTTTCGGACATGTCATTGTTATTATTATTATTGCTGTATTGATTATTGTTGCACTTTGCACATGTTCGAAATAAATCATTCAAATCAAATCAAGTACAGAATATGAGTACTTTAGACCACCTCTGCAAACAGAAAGAAGAGGCCTTGCATGAGAAGAGTGGGGGTTGAAACTGGGGTGTGTGTGTGTGTGTGTGTGTGTGTGGGTGGGTGGGTGCGGGAGGGGGTTGTAGGTCACCCCTAGCCAAGTGGAAAAATGCTGTACCTCAGCTTCTGTGAAAGGGGATACAACGCTGACTTCACTTCAACCCATGCTGTCAGATGTGTCAAAAAACCCAGCGCAGGGATTCTGCTGCCAGCTTGTTTTGTTTCATTCTTATTTTTCTTAAGCGAGACTTTATTTTACTTCTACTGATGGATGAGGTGAAGTCCAACGCTAGTCCTTTAGATGACGATGGCACATTTGACAGCTGAGGCATCGGAGCAGTTTGAAGTAGGGATGTGGAGGGGGTATTTTAAATATTTGTTCTATTACGTTGTCTAAGATTAAGTCCGTTCTCAGTCATGTCAGGAATGTGCTCGGTGTGCCCACCCATCCGTCAACCTGACTAACAACCCACTATTGTCTGGAGCAGAAACAAAACATTCATAAAATAGTGCTGCGTGTGGTACAGTGACCTCAGAGGGTACAGGTCAACACATAACTTCATTAGATTTGGATTAAAATATGCTTTTATAGAATCACCGCTAACACTTTACATTATGGATTGTCAATAAGGTGGAAATTCTATGATAATTTTTTAATGTAATTTCATGGTAATAGTGCTTTTTGTAGTAGAGCTACACAATATCCTGCTATTATTTTTTATTTCATCTATTTATTTTAAATGTTTGTATTTACTTGTTTATTTTTATTCATTTATTTTTTATGTATTAATTTTCTTTTTTATTATTACTTTTATTTAATTATTTCAGCTACAAGAAGGATGACACTGAAACGTATGTTCTGTGTGAACTTTATGGAATCAGCTTCCATTTAATATTATTTTATATATTTCTCTCTCTCTCTCTCGTCTGTATTGGTCATTTCTTAAACCTATTTTACAAACCAAGTGTGTTCATGGTTATTCACCCAGCGTCCCCTTTCCTCAACTCTCTCAGCAGTATCTGCATAAGGAGCCATAGACAACAGGATCTGCAGTGACTCACTTGTGTCCTGTGCTGACCTGTGACCCCAGACCTCCCCCCTCACCCTCACCTGTCTGATGGATGGACCTGACCCCCCCCCCTCCTGTCATCTACAAATAATCCAGTTAATCCTATTACTATTACAGTCGCCTTCTTCATAAGTAAGTCAAGTAAAAAAAAATAAATAAAAAATGGTTATTGTATTGACATAAAGGAAATTTAAAAAGAAAAAAACAAAAAACAAAAGGGTGTTCAAGTGTTCAAATTGAATTATGTAAACTTGAACCATCAAATATGGAACAAAAAAACAAACAAACCGATAAATAATATATAATTATAGAGAACCAAATAAAACATATGCTCATTGTGATGATTTTCAGAGTTTGTGTAACTTAAAGCATACGCTCTTGTTAATTATTTAAAATGTAGAGAGATGAGAGAATCAATGAATCAATCAGATAAAAGAACATTTGTGACTGGAACCATGCATTTTAAACAAGTTACTTATTTTTCCGTTTATATATTTTTGTTTAAGTATGAATGTATGGGTTGTGACTATGGAATGGGGGGTAGGCCAAAATAAGCAACTCTGCTTCAGCCTACTCCTACTGAGATGTCATTATATAATCACTATAACTTGTACTGTTACAATATATGTAATCTGCTCAAATAAACTCAAACAAACAAACAAACAAACAAGTGTCCAGTAGTACCACAACAGATAAGATGGTGTTGGTATGTTTCAGTAGCACAGGGCTAACATCGGCTACAAACATTAAAATAATTAAACTTTAGGACAGTGTATGACCCACAGAAGGTAAATATGGAAACAAACATGTGACAAAGGTCTGGAATATAACAGTGTTTGATTAGTACTATAACTTAATGTCCACTAGTGACTAAAACAGAACATTCATTCAGTTAAACTGTATGTTATAGGAAACTAATGAACAAGTACAAAAGAATGAACAGATACACACGTTAACAACTAATACAATTAATAATAGCATTATAATACAAATTTAACTCCAGTGTAAACTTACGTGTCCAGTAGAAAACTGTCTGCTGTTCCTTCTCATCTTTCTTCCATCTGGAATAAACACCTGTTTTTTTTACAGTTTTCTGTCCCATCATCCATCATTAGTTTTAATAGTTTCATTGTCTTTTCTTTTCTTCATTATTTAATCCACTTCCTTCCGATAGTTTCACATAACCTGATAGTTTTCTGTCACATTTCACTCTTCGGTGTTTGTTTCTTCTTCTTCTCCTGCTCATTATTCTGCTGTAAATGTTCCACAGTGGGAACAGCGCCCCCTGCCCCCCTCCAGTGGTCATTACACCCTCTGTATTAGACCAGTCTGTGTTATTACCTCTATTACCAAGGACGGTATGTTTTTGCCGCGTTTATCGGTCTGTCTTTGTTCAAAGTAACTCGGTAATTTATGGACGGATTTTGATGAAATTTTCAGGATATGTTGGAAATGTGAACAGGAAATATTAATTTCATTTTGGGGGTGATCGGAGTTGGGGGGGGGGGGGTCTACATTGGTAGAGGTCTGCGCTCTCAGAGTGCTTTTCTAGTTTGTCCTCTTTCGGTTCATGTACAAAAAACATGGCGGCGCCCATGAACTGTTCCCGCGCTGTTTTTCCCCCTTCAGCTTTATTTAAACTCCAAAGATTACAAGACTTTTCAGTGGAAATATAGACATTTAATTTCATTTTTCCTGTTTAGTTGAAACAAATATAATAAGCAGTGAACATACAGTTACGTTTTAGACTACATGTAAACATGTGTAATATAAATAGATAGCTAGGAAACCATAATCAGATAAAGAAAAGCCACAAAATTAAAGGGTAAATAAAACATTAATTAAAAAAAGTTATCTATTCCTGTGGTCATATTGAAAGACAAGGCAGATACAGCACTGTAAAGATCTTCAGCATTCCTTCGAAGAGTTCACGAAAATAGCAAGTTCCAACAGAACCTAAAATCAGAACCCCTGATAATAACAAATGCACTTTTTTTGTCTTTTCTTTATTTAGATTTTTTTCTTTTGCAGTATGATCATTATTATCTTGTTTTTATTTTGTTTTGTCTTTTAAATTGAGTTCAAATAAAGACTATCAAATCAAAACCTAAAAATGAGGTGTGACAGACATTAATTTACATTTACGTCTGAAGTATTTTGCAAGTATAATAATATTGCTTGATAGAAATTCAGTTTTTGTGTCCTCCAAGGTAACATCAAATTGAGTATTTTCATAACTTAGGGGTAACAAAGACAAATTATTTTCTAAAAGCCACTGATAAAGATTTTTCCAAACATCTATCAGAGATGTTACATGAGAATAAAAGGTGTTCCTGAGTTTCAATGTTATTTGTAAATTAAAGTATTTTAAGTGTGCCTTCTAGTCCAGAAAATAACTTTCTGTTTCCCAAATGTCATGTAATTTGCCATTCATGAATTGGTATTGACATTTTAAAAACATCCAAATATTGGTATGGACACGCCCACAACGTGTAAACGCTATTTCACGCCCATGTGTAACAGTGATAAATTGTACAAATACATACGTCAAGAGCAGGAACTACAGGTAGCTGGAAAACATTACTATATATTCATACATAAATGTGCTGGCAATGAAGCTGCTGTTTAACCAGAAAAGACATAAAGAAATGTGATTTATGTCTTTTTCTGTTTACACAGGAAGACAAATGCTGGATTTGTGATCATTAAAAACAGATTGCAGGTGGTAAAGCAAACAGAAAACAGCTGGTGACGATTGTTCAAGTTACATAGGCCTTTTATAATAAAAGTCAGCGCACAGACAGTTGATTTACTTAAATTTAATGTTGGAGGTCAAATGTTCCAAACACACCAGAGCCTGTGAGGGATGATTTGTTCTGGAAAACAGTTCTGTTTGAGCTCATTTCTACAACACTTGACCTGTGCTTTAAACACACCTGCTCCAAAGGCTGTTTTCGAAACACTAAATGATCTTTGCTTTTCAGTGTTTGGAATATCTCACCTTAGTGACAAATTTCAGGTTTCTTTTAACTTGAGTCGCATGCAAACTTATCATCATCAGACTTTAGGGCAGGCATCCATTAGACATCTTGAAATGTTGAAAACTTCACGGCCAAGAAACAATCAGATGATTTGCTTGTTTAAAAATGACATATTCCAGAGCTTTTGTACATATTCCATGTGTTAAAAGGACGAAAGGTGGTCAAAGTACTCACATTCTGTACTTAGAAGTACAACTACTGATGTGAAAAAATACTCTGGTGAAAGTAGAACTACTGAATTTCTCAATTGTAATGAAGTAAAAAGTATATATTTATTTTATTTTATTTTTTACTATGGATTAATTAATACTTATTTAAGCAGGAAAAAGCAGAACATTTCTGAAATATCTAAAAAATAAAGCCTTTAAAAGTGAGGTAGTGTGTAGATGATGTGTTTTATTGGACATGGTACTGAGTTTAGTGGGTATGGACAGAAGATTTAGGAAAAATTCAAAAGTCATAAATAGAATATATAAAAAAAAGTCCAAAATATGAGAAAAAAGTCATAATTACGATATAGTAAGTCACAAGTTAATTAATTAATGACACAGTGAGAAGGGGTTGTCTTTTATAAGTGTGAACTTCCACCTGCTCTTTTTGAACATGCTTGTATTGCTTTTTTACTGTATGTTTTCTTTTTCTTTTCCATTTTTTAAGCTTCAAATGAATCTAAATCAAATCAATTTCTGATTTCCGACTTATTTTTCATACTGTCACATTTGTCTAATTTGAAAAAGCAACAAGTCTATTCTGAGAATGTAAAGAGTATAAAGTACAGATATTTATGAACAAATGGGGGGAGCAAAAGTAAATAAAAAGGTGCCAGAAAAATAAACATTCAAGTAAAGTAGAGATACCTAAAATATATATATATATACTTAAAGTACTTGTACTGTATTTTTCGGACTATAAGGTGCACTTAAAAATATATGGATTAATTCTGGTAGTGCTGAGTATGTCACAAATGACATTTTTTACTTTTTTACACTTTTTATCTAATTTTCACTTTATATCTCATAAATTTGAATTATCTCATAACTTTGAATTCTTACCTTATAATTTTGACTTTTTATCTCATTTAATGCACCTTATAGTCCAGTGTGCCTTATATATGAAACACCCTTAAATAAATTAAACCATTCATTGACCATGCACCTTATAGTGCAGAAAATGCTGTACTTCCTTCACCGTTTCCCTCCACGTCTGAAAAAACGCCACATTGTTAATCACACCTTTACTATTTATGATTTGGAAAAAAAGGTTCCTCTTGTGCAGGAGCAAAAACCTCTACATGTTCTACTTTGTTTTTGCCAAACACAGAGTGCATCAATCAAAGGCGACAGCTTTATTTTGCATGTGTAGCGCAGGCCTTTTGGCTTCGCTCGAGTATGTGTACTGTTTCCACGTCCGCGCTTTAAACACAAGTGTTCGTACAATACGCCGCAGTGTTTCCTCTGCGACTCCTTCACCATACATCAACAGATTAGAGGGGTGAAAATGTTTCCAAATCCTTCTTCTTTTCGCTGTAGTGAGTACTGAGCTGTCCTACGGCCTTTGCGTGCTCCTCATCCACCTCCTCCTTTAATCTCTGCTGCTCCTTCAGAAACTCTGCCCACTCATCTTTCAGACGTTCCATATTGGCCTGCAGCTGCGTGCTCTGAAAGGACAACCAGAAGCACAGCCCCCCCCCCACCACACACTGAAGGTTACAAAGTCTTTTCTGGGTTTCTCACACCAATTTTGATTTGGCATTTCTGGAGCTGAAAACTGTCAGTGTCAATTCGAGCTGAATAACTGAATTAAAGTTTAAAGCTTTAAGTCAATATCACAATTTTTTTTATGTTTTTTTTATCAGTTTAACTCTCAGACTGTGCATAGTTATAAATCAAACCATAAGAGGTAAGTACTCACAAAGTACTTAAGGAGAAGTACAGATATTGGTGTGGGGAAAAAAAAATACTCTGGTAAAAGTAAAAGTACTGATTCAATGGCTTTACTCAAGTAAAACTAAAAACAAAAAAGTACAACTTCACAATTGTAACAAAGTTAAAAAAAAAAAAATTACTTCAGAAATATAGAAAAATAAAGCCTTTAAAAGTGAGTTAGTGTATAGATGATGTGTTTTATTGGGTCATGGTACTGAGTTTAGTAGGTATGGACAGAACATTTAGGAAAAGTCATTAATAGGAGATTAGTTTTAGTTTTTTTTTTTTTTAATAAAGCATAATTACAAGTTAAGTTGAAAAGATGAGATAAAAAGTAACAATTCTGAGAAAAAAAATCTGAATTATGAAATAAAAAGTTAAATTACGAGGAAAAAGTCACAATTATAAGAATAAAATGTCAAAATTCTGATATAGTCAGTTACATTTCCTGACTTGGAATGAATAAAGTACTTCTGTCTGTCTGTCTGTCTGTCTGTCTGTCTAGTTTGTTTTATTCATTTTGTTGCTTATTTTTCTCCAAATGTGGCTCATTTCATCTATTATTTTATTGATTTTTGTTCATTTTGTTGCTCAGTTTTTTCCCCCATTTTGTTGATTCTATCTGTCTGTCTGTCTGTCTGTCTGTCTATCTATCTATCTATCCCTTTGAAACTTTTCAGATTTTTCCTGCTTAAATAAGTATTACTTCATCCATGACAAAAAAATTATACTTCATCCTTCTGTATTTTATCAAAATTCAGAAGTTGTAATTTTTTTTTACTTACTTCCTCAGTAAAGCAGTTGAATCAGTACTGCTAATACTATTACTAGAGTATTTTTGTTCACACAAGTAGCTGTACTCCTACTTAAATACAGCATGTCAGTAGTGTGACACCTCTGACACTAGTAATATATAGAATGTATTTCTGATTAGTTTAAAGTGATTTTCATTGGAAAAAAAAACAAACAAAAAAAACACCAGTGCTTTTTCTGTCAAAAATAAGGACATTTCTAAGTGAGCCCAGACTGTTCACTGAGAGGCTGAAATAAAGGCAGATGCATCTTCACCTCAGTCTGACATGTGTCCACCTGCTTGTGTTTTTACCTGCTGTGCTTCTAGCTCCCTCTGCTGGACTCTTTGTGCCATGTGATTAGCTGCTCCTACTGTGGAAGAAAAGACAAAACACACACATACCTGTTAAATGAACAGTGCATAATGTGGAATATGTTCTTAATAAAACATATTAACATCATTTATTTCATTGATGTTTAGCATGAAAATTTAAACATTTTGCACCGTATATTGAAGATCATTCCAGAACTTTCCCAAGTCGTTCCATAAAATGGTGGAAGTAACGCAGTAAAAGTAAAATGGTAAATGGACTGCACTTATATAGCGCTTTTCCACCTTCATGGTGCTCAAAGCGCTTTACATTAGCCTCTCATTCACCCATTCACACACACACTCATACACCAGTAGGTTTCTAAGGTCTACAGTAAGTCCTACTGGGGGCCTAAGCCAGGGTTCAGTGTCTTGCCCAAGGACACTTCGACATATGGACAGCCAGAGCCGGGACACGAACCGCCAACCTCTCTGTCATTGGGCGACCCACTCTAACAACTGAACCACAGCCGCCCCTACTTCCTTTACTGTACTTAAGTAGATTTGTTTGGGTACTTCACTTGAGTATTTATTTTTCCTGCGACTTTTTACTTTTACTTTCCTACATTTGTTCATAAATATCTGTACTTTATATTCTTTACATTCTCAGAATAGACTTTTTCAAACTAGACAATTGTGACAGTATGAAAAATAAGAAATCAGAAATTGCGACTGAATATATCACTATTTAGATTTTTTTCCTCACAATTCTGACTTTTTTTCTCATAATTTAGATTTTTTTATCTCATAGTTCAGAATTTCTCTCATAATTTACATTTTTTAGAATCTCATAATTATGTTTGTTTAAATCTCCTATTTATGACTTTTGATTCTTTCCTAAATGTTCTGTCCATACCCACTAAACTCAGTACCATGACCCAATAAAACACATCATCTAATGCACACATGTTGATGCTCAAACCATATATTGTCTATATCAACTGAAAACTCATTCTGTTCTAGAGGTTGAAAACTACTTCAGTTTAGTTATTTTTATTTGAGCAGTTCATCTTCAAAATAAATCAAATATAGAACAAAAGAAGGATATAGATATTTATATAGTATATAGTAAAGTACAGATACAAAACAAATGGACTTAAGTATATTAATGCAGTACTTGTACTTCGTTACTTCCACCTCTGAACAAAGGGTCGTCGGTGGGTCGATGTGGACGATGAGCTTTAAAAAAAACCTCAGATGTCAAACTTACAGCGTACAATGACGTCCTGCAGCTGCTGGCTGATGTCCTCTGAATTCACCTGCAGCATTTGCTCATTTGTGTCCAGCACATTTTTAGTGAGGTTTTCCAGCAGTCTACTTTCCCTGTGGCCTCGCTTCTCCTGGACGGCAGCAGAGCACAAAGTTTAGTCAAAGTTTAGTCCCAGTTTAGTCCCAGTTTAGTACCAGTTTAGTCCCAGTTTAGTACCAGTTTAGTCCCAGTTTAGTCCCAGTTTAGTCCCAGTTTAGTCCCCCCACACACAGCAAGACGCCAAAACAGACCGGGTTTTCTGGACTATAAGCCGCACCCGTATATAAGCCAAGGGCCGGTTCTGGTCAATGTGGTTCCCTCAGCCAACACTAGGCCAACACTAGGCCAACACTAGCTCAACACTAGCTCAACACTAGCTCAACACTAGGCCAACACTAGGCCAACACTAGGCCAACACTAGGCCAACACTAGCTCAACACTAGGCCAACACTAGGCCAACACTAGCTCAACACTAGGCCAACACTAGGCCAACACTAGCTCAACACTAGGCCAACACTAGGCCAACACTAGGCCAACACTAGGCCAACACTAGCTCAACACTAGGCCAACACTAGGCCAACACCCCTGTTTCCTTTTAGTGTAATTCTAAATGATCATCTGTAAACATAGTGTCCATGAATAATCAATGTCAATGTTAAGTTTAATTATTTATTTACTGTATTTTCTATACTCTAAGGTGAACTGTTAATGAATGGTTTATTTTTGGATTTTTTTTCATATATAAGGTGCATTAAGCAATAACTCTCAAACGTATTGAGTTGTAACAAAACAAACTCTTATTCTGATAAATCAAACTTTAAAAGAGTCCAAATTCTGCGATAAAAAGTCAAAATTATCAGATAATAAGTCAAAATTCCAAGTCACTAAAAACAACCAGAATTAATCCATATATAAGGCACACTGCGAGAAAATGAAAGTTTTAAGTGCACCTTATAGTCCGGTAAATACAGTATCTTAATATTCTAAATTTGTGGGACTTGACACCCCCAAGACATCTGGTGCCCTAGGCGACCGCCTAGTCTGACTATGACTAACGCCAGCTGCAGATACATATGTTTAAAAATCATATATTTACTGCATATACAGAAGGATTTAATTGTAAATGTGGTTACATGTTTGTACCTGAACACATTCTCTCCCAACAGTGACTTTTAACACAACAGTAACTTTACTGATTAAAACTAAACAGAACCAAGACGAAAATAACCAGTATTTACTGTATTTATCTTCATTTCTCCTGTGTTTTAAATCACAAATCACTTTAATTATCTTCATTCAAACCCATGAAGTTGTCTTCTTCTGTGTCACAGTTGAACAACCTCAGAAGCTTCATCACATATGTCTGATGATGATGATGATGATGATGAAGGGTGAGGATTTAAAAAATAATTAACAGTTGCTAAATTGTCATCCGTGTTCTATCTGCAAAAGAAAAACTAGTGGATTCTTGTTTGCATTGATTGTTCTTATAGTAGTTTTGATTCTAATTCCAGTTACAGCGCCCCTAGCAGTGGAAGAAAAATCCACAGAATATCTGCACCTTTGTATAAACCTCATGGTTCAAAACATATGAAAAAAGTAGCGGTTTATAATCCAGACAATACGGTAGGTTAATGTGATGGTTCTGTATAAAGCATGTCACACACCTCAAACTCTCTCACAAAGTAGCGGGTCTCTGCACTGACAACAGGTCTGTGATCCAACAGTCTGGACTGGATGTCCCCCACATCTGCAGTTCAGTTTGAACATAAAACAAAAATCATTAATGTACTCACCTGGAACATTCTGGAATAAAACACAGCAACACTTTCAATATTCTCCATGTATTTTCTGCAGAGGTGGAAGTAACTAAGTAGAAGTACTTCCTTTACTGTACTTAAGTATGTCTTTTTTTATAGGTATCTGTATTTTACTTCAGTATTTATTTTTCTGATGACTTTTTACTTTTACTTTCCTACATTTTTGTATAAATATCTGTACTTTATACTCTTTACATTTCTATAAATATCTGTACTTTATACCCTTCACATTATATATATATATATATATATATATATATATATATATATATGTATTTGTGTGTGTGTGTATGGGACAAAGTCATTTATAAATGACGGTTCCCCGAAATAAAGGTTTAAGATCAATTTTGTAAAGTGAGCAAGAAATTAATTTCCTTAATAACTCCCAAAGAGGTACTCCTATATAATTTTAATTATATATATTATGAATTTGAACTCATGAAGTTTTCTTTTTTCAAAAATATGGAAGTAAAAGTACAATATTTACCTGCAATTTATACATTGGAGTAAAAATATAAGGTTGGATTACATGGAAATGCTATCATGCACAGAATTTGACTAAATGTTTGGAGAAAAAACAGAACAAGTACGAGAGAGAACCATAAATCTATTATATAACTATTATCTCACCTTTGATGATCTTGTCCATTTCCACAAACTTTAATTCCAATGAGACGTCTGTTGTAGCTTCGTGAAGAGACTAGCTAATGGCTAATGCTAAGCTAACAGTCGTTAGTCACGACAGTGAAATAACTACCGTTACTTAACAGAAATACAAAAAAAGTAGTTATCTGGCATTTACACTTTGGTAAAGACGAACAATCATTGAAACGAGTTGCCAAGAATTTTTCTGTTGCTAATTCTAGTCATGTGGATAGAAATCAGCTGACTTGAAATGTCAATATTTACTACTACTTCCGGGTTCCGGTCCTGGACTAAACCAAGATGTGGAAATGGGGGTGTCCTTACTCTGCCTGTATTTCTGTCCCAACAGTTTGATTCTCAAATCAATCAGGGTAAAAATGTCATTAATACGGTGTTCAGAACAAGTACTTCAGTTTTCTACATACGTTTGTGAGTATTTTAAGACAGATGAAAGTAAAAGTTTCATCTAACTGACAGCAGGTGTCAGTCTTGCTCCATGTTGGCTCTTAATAAAACCATTCACTGTCCTTAAACACTGGACTGGTCAAGTCAAAAACAATCTGTGACGTCTCATCTTCTATCTAGGGAAGCTTATTTTCAACAATTTCATGAGTTTAAAGCATTTTTAAACCTGCAGTTGAAAACACAGCAGTGAATGGGTGGGAGAAATAGTATTCAGACCATTTAAATGTTCACGTATTAATAACATTCCACAACAAATACAGGCTAAGTTCAGAAGTCAGAACTTAATTGGAAGTGAAATTATACTATGCAAGTATTGCCACAAAAATGTACTTAAAATACAGAAGTGTTCGCAAAATAATTGTGCTCAGAAAGAAAGGCCTGTTTTCCATTTTGTGAAAATGAAATTTTCACTTAATCCAAGAAGGTTTTCAAAGGGTTTATTTGTCTTAAGGAGGAGGAGAGTTTACTAAACCCATAAAATAACACTTAATCTTTTAATTTGTTAAAATATTTCAAATCAATATTATATGAGGTAGTTTGTTCCATTGGAAAGAAGCACTGAATATACTACATATATTATTATTTTTACTATTAGAAATGTATATACCTTTCTAAACTGAACTTGATTAAGAAATATATGACGTGATTGTGTATTTGATCAGTGAGATTTACTTTTATGGGAAACTTATGGGAGTCTAAAATATGAGTGTGTGTTTGGGTCTTCTTTATTTTCTGTTTTTAGCAGCAGACAATAATATTAAACAAAAAGGCTTTGGTGTTCAATAAATATCTGTAGTTAGACCACAAAAAATGGTGCAGTGTAATTCAGTGTAATAGAATATACTGATATCCATAGTAATGGTATTCACAGTTTTGACTCATGCACAAATGGAAGCAGTTGATGTACTGTAGGTTCCTGAGTATTTTTATTCTTCTTTAGTCATGAAAAACAAAGTGTGATTGCAATTTGTATTTTTGATTTTGTAAATAAAAACCTATTTTTCCTGGAATTATAAAGAAACATGGATTTAAAACCCAACACCAGAAAGTGAATAAAAAAAAAAATCATTCAGCTAATCTAATGTTTTCTCACATTTTAACAATCTTTAATATTAATTATTACTTCATGGAGATAATATGCAAAAATTACTTTAAAAAAATATAATCTTGTCCATCAAGAACAGCAAATTACCAGACAGTAATTGTATGAATTAGAGTGCATTGGAGGACACATTAACCCACAAACATACAAAATACAAACTAACAGCTGTAGAATAACTGTCCACTGTTCTGTCCTACAAAGTATAAAGTCAGTAACTGCACAGACACCAAACTGAGAAAAATGACCTTAAAGTTGTTGTTGTTGTTCAGTCCCAGTAGTTGTCGGTAGATTATTGGACATGAGGCAGTTATTGTTACTGTATATTAACTAGTTCTACAAAAAAAACACAGTGTGACTGATATATGGATTAATTCTGGTAGTGATTAGTGACTGGGAATTTAGACTTTTTATCTCATTATTTTGACTTCACTTAATGCGTCTTACTGTATACATGAAAAACCTTCATAAAAAACATTCATTGACAGTCCACCTTATAGTCCAGTCCACCTTATAGTCCAGTCCACCTTATAGTCCAGTCCACTTTATAGTCCAGTCCACCTTATAGTCCAGTCCACCTTATAGTCCAGTCCACCTTATAGTCCAGTCCACTTTATAGTCCAGTCCACCTTATAGTCCAGTCCACCTTATAGTCCAGTCCACCTTATAGTCCAGTCCACCTTATAGTGTGGAAAATGCAGTAATTCCATCATGTGTTTCAGTCTAACACAGTGACTATAAATTATTGGGGCAGGGTCCTAAATGGACATTGGTAAGAACACAGTCATGGTCTTTACTGTCTTTGTGTTTTGTTTTACTAGTACTTTTTTACAGTTACTGTACAAACACTCACCATTTTTTTCCAAAACGACAGACATTTGAGATGAGATATTTTATTACATGAAAGAATGATTTGAATGTTGCAAAAAAAAAAAAAAAAGAAAAAGAAAAAATTCAGTCACTTGCTTGTTTCTTTGTAGGTCAGAATATAGTGACCAGTACTTCATGGAAATAATATGCAAAAAAATATATTTAAAAATTGTATTTTTTTTTGTCCATCAAGAACAATACATTTACAGTAATGGTATGAATTACAGTGTATTGGATGACGTATTAACCCACAAAACTCATGAATATACCAGAGAACAGCTGTGAAATAACTGTCCACTATAACTGACCAGTCAAATCAAAAGGTCAATAAAACACAAACATATATAAATGTCATCCTCTGACTTTTTCTGATTTCACCCTTTTGTTTTCTTAGTCTAAACAGATATTAAAGAAATGTACTTGAGCAGTCAGATCCTCACAGTCACCACAGGATGGCATCAAATATCTCAGAATAATTGTAGTCAAATTCAGGGCTGACTAATCCCCGGTGAGTGAATTATCTTGGATTAGCAAATGGTTTTATTACCCTTCATGAAATGCAAATATATTGGCATTAATAAACATGGGACTTAGAAGTGTAAAAAGTACATGCAGATTTTCAGTCAGAGTGAGAAGAAGAGGCATCGTTCGGGGGCAAACGTTACATATTAGTTGTCACAAGTTTGTTTGCGAACCCTAAATTCATTAGGACTGTCATGCTCAGTTAGAAGGAAACCATTAAAGCACCACTTAAGTCCCCCCACTGTCCACATTGTTTAGTTAAAGAGTTATTACATGCACCATTAGTTTGATTTGGGCCTATTAAAGAGATTAAATGATTGATCAACAGCCAAGGGATAAATACGAACCTTCGCTGCAGACTCATTTTACTCTTAAGGGCCATAAGACGACTCCCAACAACAAACATGTCAAAACCAGCAAAGGCCTCTGTGATAGGACCATGCATCCTGTAGTTTTGTTTATTCATGACTCTGGAGGGTGAAATTAAAAAGATTTAACTCTGGGAGCTTTGTAAAATGTAGTATGTATTAAAAGTCATGCCACATTATTAAAAACAGAATTAAAGCATTTAGTTTTCATTGCAAGACACGCTTCAAATACTTGTTTTTTTACAGTTAGTTATTAACCCTTTAACTACTGAGATTTAAGCAATTCCATCGTAAAAAAATAAAAAAAATAAGATAAAATAAGCCGCAAAATTAATAAAAAACTGCCAAAGTGATGAGTAAAATGAATATTAAACTAACAAAACATATGTAAAAAGACACGAACAGAACACAATTGAAGAAAAATAATGAAATACATAAACAAAATGTAGGAAAAAATAAACAAAAATAAGCAAAAAAAAAATCAAAGGAAACTAATAAATATTCACAAAATAAAAAATAACATGAAAAAAAAGGAATAAATGAATAGTGTTGTAATTTGGTTCCAGTAGTTTTAGTTTAGGCTTTTTCTTTTTTCTAAATCATTTGCTTTTCAACACCTGTACATTATTAGTTCCATCAACAAAATTATCAGTAAAATAACACAATTTTTTTGTAATTATTCTGAATTTTTAAACTAATCCATCCATTCAGAATGTGTCAGCGCTGACGCATCAGGGGTTAAAGCTTAAATAATATTTTTGGATATTGCTATTTTATGTAGTACGCAATGCATTTTACAAGTACATAAATACATCCAATATTTTGTTCTGATACTTGATGTTAAAAAATGTTAAATATAATGTAAATATGAATTGTGTATTCTGATATTTCTAGAATTTAAAAGCCATTGTAAACACACTATCAATCTAAATCAGGGAACTAACAAACTCATATTAGTTCAGGGGCTACATTCAGCCTAATATGATCTAAAATGGGCTGCACCAGTAAAATGATATAAATAATAGGATAAACATTTATAAAATAATGTCAATGCATTAAAACTCAGCAATAAAAATGTTTATATCTACAAAGTACTTGAAAAAAACACGAACAAATATGAACAAACTGTAAGTTCTTAAGAAAAATAAGTGTAATGTTGACAATATTATGCTTTAGTTTATCATTTATACATCCACTTCACAACTCACAGTCGATCGACAAATATACACAACATACAAACACAACAGGTTGAATAACGAGAAAATTCCACATATATTTCAGGTTATTCCCTTTTTTTTTACACTAAAACAAACAAGAAAATTTGTTTTAGCTTGGTTTACATTATTCATTTATTTTACCATTATTATTATTATTATTATTATTATTATTTTTAGCTTGTTGAATATGGTGATTGGTTATTTATTGCCTGTTTTTTTTTTTTTTTTTACATTGTTTTTAACCTAGGAGTACACCATTTCATTTCTTTTGTGTTTTGTACTGAGAAATGACAAATAAATACATTGAATTGAATTTCTAGATTATTGTGACAGTATTTTACTGGTCTTGTCCACTTTAGATTTCATTGACCTAAACTGATGTTAACTTCCTTGGCTGTTAAATGTCCTCAGTGTAATACAGTGGTACCTCTATTTACCAAATGTATTCTTTCCAGAAGTGGTTTCGTAAGTAACTTTGCCTCCTCCTCCTTTAATGAGGGATTGGTTCTTTATTGGGGGTATAGTCAGTTTGAGCCTAACTATGACCCGCTGCCATTTAGACAAAATTAGCTCCTGTAACGCATTAACTAATCTCGGAAATGACAGTAGCTAACAAGCTAATGTTAACAAGCTAATGTTAACAAGCTAATGTTAACAAGCTAATGTTAACAAGCTAATGTTAACAAGCTAGCAGGGCTGGAGTGAACGTAACCCGACACTAGCGCAGGACACGTGGCTGTTTAGTACCTGGTGGCCTGTCGGGAAGCTCGCCATGACGCGATCCCAAAGTTAATTCAATTCAATTCAATTCAAGTCTGCACGGGAGCCATGGACGACAGGATCTGCAGTTTCTCGCCTGTGCCAACCTGTGACCCCGGACCACTGCCCCTGCCTGTCTGGACCAGCCCCCCTTCCTGCATCTATACATGGACGTTCATCTATAGCTTGTCCGTCCATGGGAGTGGATCTGTCCTTCAATGTGGTTCTCCTCGAGATTTCTTCTTTTTCCCACTGGGTTTGGAAGTTTTTTCTTGCCGAGAAGGAGGGTCTAAGGACAGGGGGAGGGTCTAAGGACAGGGGATGCCTGGGACTTTTTCATGTATCTCTGTAGTTGATTGTGTTTTTGTAAAGCCCTCTGAGACAACTTTGTTGTGATTTAGGGCTTTATAAATAAAATTGAATTGAATTGAATTGAATCTATTTATGACTCAAGTGACTGTTTAACCCTGAACGAGTTCAGTCATCTATACCAGGGGTTCTCAAACTCTTTCGGCCCAGGTCCCCCTTGGAGGGGTGACATTTTTCCATGTCCCCCCTCATCCTCGCGATACTGAAAATGATAAAAAACCACTTCAACAATGATTATTATGAAACAATGATAACCTTTTTTAATAGTGCTTTTGTGCAAACCAGCCACATTTTCAGGTATTATAATATAAATGAACACTTCAGAAACAACAATTTTAAATAATTTTAAAATAATAAACGGAACAAAAGACACACAAAACCGTGTGTGTGTGTGTGTGTGTGACAGACAGACAGACAGACAGACAGACAGACAGACAGACAGACAGACAGACAGACAGACAGACAGACAGACAGACAGACAGACAGACAGACAGACAGACAGACAGACAGACAGACAGAGACTTAATGAGAGGGATGATCTTGTCAAACTCAATATAACTATCAATGTACTTTCTCTTTTTAGGGTTAGGGCGTTTGTTTTTGTCATTGTCATTTTCATTGTCATTTCTTTTACCACTTCTTGAGGAACTTGGCGGACACAAAAATCGATCCATGTTCGCTGCAGGGTGGCTAAAAATAGCCTGTGACTCGCTCCGTCTCAATTTAGTCAAGCTGGCGTCAAACAGCGCTGTTACTTCCGCCCGCTCGCTACAAAATAAAACTTCCACATTTCAAAATAAAACAGCAAAAAAACAAAAACAAACAAAAAAAAAACCTGAATAATTTCACGTACCCCCTGGACATGCGCCACATCCCCCTAGGGGTCCGCGGACCCCAGTTTGAGAACCATGGATCTATACATCTGGTGAGTCAAGTTATTACTGGACTAGGTCACAGATGTCAAACACAAGGCCCGGGGGCCAAGTCCAGCCCACCTGATACATCTTTCAGAACACGGTCGGAACCAAAGGCAGGACTCTGAAAGAGTGACTGATTAAAGCTCAGTTTATTATAATGACAATAATATCAATATTGTGATGAATAGTAACTGTGTGGATGACGGCCAAGTGAGATGAGTCATTAACAGCAACTATAGAGCAGGACAGAAAAGCATCATGGGTAAATTTCTTATAGCCAATGGAATGCTATGTACAGTATTTATGATTTATGATTATGATATTAAGATAAGATAAGATATTCCTTTATTAATCCCACTAGGGGAAATTTACATACATTACATAGTTATGTATAGTAATGTATGTATTTATGTCTTGGATGTTTCAGTTTTCTTTCGTAAATATAATTGTCTTTCATATTCAGTGACAAAAAATGGAGGTAAAGGTTTTTTGTAAATTGGATATTTCGTTAGCTCGGTCTTTGGTACGTAGAGACTGTATTTGTATTTTCACAAATTCATCCCAGGGGCCAGATTCAACCATTTTGGTGGGCCGTTTTTGGCACCTGGGCCTTATGTTTGACAGCTGTGATGTAAATATTTGTTGTGTTGAATATCTTACTGCACTGTTCCTGACGTGTTGAAACTGCAGTAAACATTTAATATTTAAATGTAGTTGGCAGAAGGAACATGAGGACGTAAATACATTTAGTCATAGTTTGATTTTAAGAGACACAGAGTTAAAAAGTGAGTACAAACATCCACGATTCTAAAAAAAAAACAAAAAACCCAACTTATCCAAAAGCTGAGATTTATACAGCATTACAAAATTTGGGGGAGCTGAGCCAACTTCAACATAACGAGGAAATATCTGTCCCTCTGCATCATTATCTGTGAGCATTATGATGTTGGGCTGCACAGCTCTTTGCATGAGATCAGATCATGTGTTTTCCTGTGTTTCCATCCCACAGGTCTATTAAATGAATTCTGCTTTTTATTTGACACCCCTGCACAGAACACTGAGCTTTTCTGGGACACTATACAAAACTTTCAGAAAAAAAAAAAAAAAAAGGGGGGGGGGATCAAAGTAAAAAACTAAAAAAGTTAGACACTGTAATTCTGTTCTGTGTTTTTGCAGATGTCATTAACAGTGAACCATTTCATACATGTTTTATTAATTATAATTCAATTAAATGCAGCCATTGTAGGGTTTTTATGTTGATTTAACTTCTGCATTAATGTTGTTTTTAATATCCAAACCAAATGTATTGACAAAGCTCATTAAAATAAGTTAATGTAAAATAAAAAATTTAACAAAAACACACACAATAAAAATAATTTGATTGTATAAACTTTCATTTATTAAATTATTGAGTCATTAAAATCAATAATTTACAGAACATTATACATAACAATGTTTGAAAAAACATCTGCACATATGTTTGATAGTCCAGTGGTCAGTTCTTTACTGGTCAGTTCTTTACTGGTCAGTACACTGGTCAGTTGTTCTCTTGTATATTTATGGCTTTAGTTGTTTTAGTTCATATCATTACTGTAATTGGTTTGTTTTTAAACCTGATCTGCACTAACATGTGTACTTGAAAATATATTACTGTTATTGGACTGTAATTAATGTAAGATAAGATAAATGTAAGATAAGATAAGGTAAAATAAAATAATTCTTTCTTCGTCCCACAGTGGGGTTAATCTCCATGGTTACAGCAGTAAAGTGGACATTAAGACTGAGCACAATATACACTAATATAAAGAAGGAATACAAGTATAGAAAATAAAATATGTACAATGTCAAAAATGACAAATGTGTAAATGATGTAAATTTGCATCATGTACAATGACAAAAACTGGATTAAAATGTTTTATTTCATTTCATAGTGTTCAGATATAGTGTTTTAAATATGTGTTTCTTTCCTTCAAACCCTAAACACATGTTGTCCAGCTGAGTGGACTTTTTTGTAACTCCATAAAAAAAATAGATCCATTAAAGAAATCATTACTTTTTTTCAGCCTAAAGAGGAAGAAAACACAAAGGTTCTAATAATTCATGCATCAAAGGGTTAAAATCGATGACATATGAGGTGAATGTAGGACTTATTTTTCTGTTTTTTCTGGACTATAGAGCGCACTTAAAATACTGTCATTTTCCTCCGAAGAGCAATATTTAGTAATATATATATAGTAACACGTGGGCAATACATTATCCCTGCTTATCGCATGATTTTGACTTCACTTGTTTTGTCTTATCGTGCAGAAAATACAGTATATATATGTTCAGTGTTCACATTTTCATTTGAAGATTTATCCATAAACAATATAAATGAGACTGAATTTATCGATTTAAAGTAAATATTTAACATTTTTCTGTCTTAACTGTGACTTCTAAAAACACAGTTACACGCTGTGAATTCACTTTTTGATTGATTGATAGATAGCGGAGGCTGATGTGTCCACTTTTTCTTGTCATATAAAATATTTCTCCAGCATCCGTGTTTTTTTTTTTCCCACATCAGATCCGTAAACAGTCTGTAGGACCGACCCCCCCCCCCCCCAGTGTGCACACGCTCGCCAGTAGCCAGATGATCTCCTGTAGCACATGCACAAACGCTGCTGCTCCAGCCGTACAGTGGGAGGTCTGTGAGTGTGCTTTACCAAACATGCCCACTGGCCCTGTACACTCGCCCCGGTGACGTTCCTGCTTCGGTGTCTCACTGCTCTACAGCCCGACCACACAGCCCTGGTAACAACGATGCTCACATTACCCAGTGGGGATAATTATTCTGCATTTTGCTGCTCTTCATTCTCTCTCTCTCCCCCTCTCTCTCTCTCTTAGCTTAGCTGGGTCTTGACACTGAGGTCCAGGCGGAGGGCCTGCAGGGCCACTGCTTTGTGTTCACAACACGCTGAACGCCACTCGCTGCACTGCGGCTCTGAACAGGTGGGGGGCTGTGATGGGGATGGGAATGGGAAGGTGGTAGTGGTGGGGGGGTGAGGGGGTGGGGGGTTACTCACTTGATGCCAAGGCCTCTGGGCTAGAGGGAGGTGGGGGAGGGGACGGGGGGGGGGTGTAGGATGGGACCTGCTGCCCAGCAACCCACCTACCTTCCCTCTCTCTTTGCCCTTTTCTCTGTCTGTCTCCAGCTTGTGTCCGTCTCGTCCTCGCTCTTCAAACGGGCCGTTCGTCCAGCGCCACCGCTGTCGTCCCTCAGTCTGCTGGAGGCACCGTGCTTCAGAAGTGTCCACCATGGGGACGAGGTGGGAGGTGAAGGCAGAAAATAGAATGGAAATACATCAGGGGTCTCAAACTCATTTTCTTTCTACATTCAGCCCAATTTGATTTCAAATACAATAATAGAATAACAGGTAACAAGCAAATATAATGCTTTTAAATACCACGTTAAGACCTGTGAGTATAAAAAATAAAACCATGACTATGGAACAAATAGATACAGTAAAAAAAAAACACACTCTGGGTTCAGTTCAAAGCATATGGTCTGAAGAACCAACAGTATTTCTGGCACTAAAATCACTTCTCTTCCCTCAGATTTCAATTCTGACTGATTCATTAGAAAGTAATTGATCCAATATTAGTTTGAACCAACAACCTCCTGCGTATCATTAACATCTTTAACCACAGTAACATGTCATTACCCAGTTACCCATGTTAGCCCAGAAGAGCTTTGGGGGCTTCCTTTAGCATTCACACTGTTTTTGGCATTTGTTGACCCACACCCACACCCACACACCCACACCCACACAGTGGCATTGATGTTATCATCTATTGCCACAGTTCTCAAACTGGGGTCCGCGGACCCCTAGGGGGATGTAGCGCATGTTTCACTTTTTTTTTTTTTTTGCTGTTTTATTTTGAAATGCGAAAGTTTTATTTTGTAGCGAGCGGGCGGAAGTAACAGCGCTATTTGACGCCAGCTTGACTAAATTGAGACGGAGCGAGTCACAGGCTATTTTTAGCCACCCTGCAGCGAACATGGATCGATTTTTGTGTCCGCCAAGTTCCTCAAGAAGTGGTAAAAGAAATGACAATGAAAATGACAATGACAAAAACAAACGTCCTAACCCTAAAAAGAGAAAGTACATTGATAGTTATATTAGTTTATTATTTTAAAATTATTTAAAATTGTTGTTTCTGAAGTGTTCATTTATATTATAATACCTGAAAATGTGGCTGGTTTGCACAAAAGCACTATTAAAAAAGGTTATCATTGTTTCATAATAATCATTGTTGAAGTGGTTTTTTATCATTTTCAGTATCGTGAGGATGAGGGGGGACATGGAAAAATGTCACCCCTCCAAGGGGGACCTGGGCCAAAAAAGTTTGAGAACCCCTGGTCTATTGAATGACTCTTTTATTGATAGGAAGACATCCCAGCTGTAAGGAACAGATGAACACAGGGACATTGGAACTATTTATATTTAACTCTAGATAATATTTGTCTGTGTGTGAAACTGGAACTAAAATCAGCCTTCAATGTGGAATTATTGACCTTTGAAAATTCATCCCCGGGGCTACAATGGAACCTCTGGCAGGCCGCATTTGGCCCCAGGGCCTCATGTTCGAGACCCCTGAAATAGACTGTGTAAAAAAATAAAAAAATAAAAAAAAATAAAGTATACCAAGTTGGTAAAGAACCAAACAAACATACTTCAGGTCTTCTTGCAGTGGTACTTTCCACGTCAGTGTGTAGCGTGACACTATGATGCTGTCAGTGTGTTCTCAGACCAGGCGCGCAGATAGCGGGGGTGTCAGGTGTGTCATGACACACCCAGTTTTGAATGTCCTTAGATCCATCCCACCCACTTTTATTTAAGAAAAAAACATGTTACTTCTTCTTTTTACTTTTTTTTTTTTAACTTTTACTACTTACTTCTTACTTAGTCAAGCATCACGAAGAAACCAAAATATGAATTAACATACATAATAACGTGACTCGGTTATTGCGCTGTGCGGCGGCATCGTAGTTAACTTTGGTTGCCATGGTTACAAACAGTCTGACAGGCATTACTTGGACAGCCGGGGTGCACGTTCAGGAGGACCCCAACGCGGTATGGAATAATGAGGCGAGCTAAAAGGCAGAAAACGATCATGTCGTTTTTTTTCAAAGAGCAACAGCTGTAAGTAAACTGTTACTTTACGTTACCACCAGGGCTCTAAATTAACACCCACCAACCCGCCAAATGCGGGTGAAAATCCATTTTGGCGGGTAAAAAACCAACTTACTAGCCACTTTGGCTGTTGGCGAGTGCAGACCCGGTTGTAACAATCCTCTATGGGGCACCAGCATATGACCGTCCTATTTTTTTATCCTTCCCCTGTCTTTTGTTTCCTGTCTTGCTTGCTTCGGCCCAGGCAGCGCCCCTATGGCAAAGCCAAAGTGTTCACATAGCCACGCGTTGTGCTTATTATATCACGTGTTACAGAACGCGTTCTGGCAGCGCACTGGTGCGCGCAATGGCACGTACTAGCACGCGTGCCATTGCGCGCACCAGTGCGCCTACAGCCTACTTGTGTGTTTGACAGGAATGCTAATAAGCCCAAATGAATTGATCATAACGGGCTTATATGAGGATTTGGTGTTATCTTTGGTCAGTTGGTGAGTCCACAAATAGGCTAAGGAAATGAGATGGTTTAAGAAAGTTTATAACAACACCAAGATGTAATGTGAGTGTATGTTTACAGTGGGGACAGTGGAGATAAAAAGTAAAGAAGTTAGGAGTTAAATGTGAAAATGCAAAAAATAAAAATAAAAATGTGATCATATGTTTGAAGAAATGATATGGGGACCAATTGAGAAAATGTAAGAGCAACAAGATGTGAGTGTATGTATTGTATAAATTGTAATATAGGTGAGAACAGTAAAGAAGTGTTAGTGAAAGGTGAGAAAATGTAAAAGCAAGAAGTTTTAAGAGTTAAATGTGAAAATGTAAAAAAAATGATCATATGTTTAAAGAAATGAATTATTTCAAGAGGAAAAGGTTAAATAAAATAATTTAATGAAATTTGGTCAGGGGAAAAATGGCTAGTTGAATTTCTGATAGGGGAGTTAGATAAAAAATCTACTAGCCACATTGGCTGGTGATGAAAAAAGTTAATCACCTTGCAATTTCTGTTCAAAGCAATGTCGCTGTGAGAGTAGGAATCGTACAAAGCTGGCCAGAGCCAAACTGTCACCTTCTTCTGCCTCCACCTGTACATGCCCCAGACATATATTCAGGGCAAGGATCGGAGGAGAGAGGTTTTTGGATCCTTCACTTAATCAGTTTTGAGACCATTATTGAAAACTCTCATGTAGAGATCTTATTTACAATTTAATTTGTATATGGAGGCTGTGTCCTATTTTGTGTTTGTTGTTAGTGTGTTAGAAGTTTTAATTACATTATATGTTTTTTACACTCCTGTGAAATTTATGAAAGAATCAGTGTGCTGGAAGTCAGTGTTAAAATAAAACAGTTTTGCAAACAGCATATGGTATGTTTAGTGAGTGATTTGAATTAGTATCAGCATTAATAAACTTTATTAAATAATAATAATTTATCTAATACTTATATAATAAATAATTTCTTGCAATGATGGGTAATTAAGTTTGACAAATATACACAAACAGTGAGCAGTCATGTAGCACACACACACACACACACACACACACACACCCATATTGATCATCCTGTCATGTCAGTGGTATATAGCACTTGAGAACATCAGACATCACAATTAGGTAAGATAATGCATTTTTCGTCTTTGAGGAGTAATAACTCCCCCCCCCCAATCAGAATGGTGGGGCCGGGGGGTGTTAGCTGGCATCTTCGTCCCCCCCAGTTTCAAAAACCTATCTGCGCCCCTGTCTCAGACACAGTAGCGGGACATGGCTCACAGCCTGAAAATCAACATATGTACCCATCATCCTGCGCTTTTCAGGGAGGGAACCATTTTTAAAAAAAAATTTTCTCTCTTTTGCAGCAAAACAGAATGAAACCTTGTCAGACACGTCTCCAACTGCCACTTTTCTTCTGAGCTTCAGATCAGCACTCGAACATTCAGGAATGACTGGAAGTATGTGTGTGTGTGAGGGGGGGGGGGGGGGGGGGGGGGGGGGGCAGTGTGTCGGTGGGGATTAGTGTTTGCGGCGAGCCCCTGCCGCCATTTCGAGGATCATCCCAGAGAAAAGTGGGAAGTACACTGTCAGTTTTACCATAGGGGGCTGTCCCTCTGTCCTCTTCTGTCCTGGCGTGGGGAAGGGACGGGACAGGGGGGGGGGCGGCGCTTCCTCCGAGAGGCTGCGTCGAAGGTGACTTGAGGGCAACACGCTGGGGGGGGGGGGGCTCTAGACCTGTTGAGGCCGAGCGTCGTGCAAAATAACCACTGTTAAAGTGACAGATGTGGGGACGAAGTAACTAAGTAAAAGTACTTCTTTACTGTAGTTAAGACTTTTTAAAGTATCTGTACTTTACTTGAGTATTTATTTTTCTGGCAACTTTTTACTTTTACTCCCTACATTTGTTCACAAATATTTGTACATTATACTCTTTACATTTATATAAATATCTGTACTTTATACTCTTTACATTTATATAAATATATGTACTTTATACTCTTTACATTTATATAAATATATGTACTTTATACTCTTTACATTTATATAAATACATGTACTTTATACTCTTTACATTTATATAAATATATGTACTTTATACTCTTTACATTTATATAAATATATGTACTTTATACTCTTTACATTTATATAAATATATGTACTTTATACTCTTTACATTTATATAAATACATGTACTTTATACTCTTTACATTTATATAAATATATGTACTTTATACTCTTTACATTTATATAAATATATGTACTTTATACTCTTTACATTTATATAAATATATGTACTTTATACTCTTTACATTTATATAAATATATGTACTTTATACTCTTTACATTTATATAAATATATGTACTTTATACTCTTTACATTTATATAAATATATGTACTTTATACTCTTTACATTTATATAAATATATGTACTTTATACTCTTTACATTTATATAAATATATGTACTTTATACTCTACCTCAGAATAGACTCATTACTTTTTCAAACTAAACAGATGTGACTGTAGAAAAATAAGTCAGAAATCATAAATTGTGTATATATCATAATTTTGACATTTTTATCTAATAATTATTAATTTCTTGCCTCATAATTCAGACTTTTTCTCACAATTTGGTTTTTTTTTTTTAAAATGTCATAATTGTCTTATTTTTTACTTTAAAGTGTTTCATAAATGTTCTGTCCACACCCACTATACTCAGTACCATGACCCGATAAAACACTTTAGAAAATGTTATGATTACTCCTGTTTAAATAAATATTATTTCATACATGGAAAAAAAAATGCAGTTTTACTTTTCTTTTTACTTTATTACAATTGAGAAGTTGTACTTTTTTTTTTTATTTTACTTTTACTTCAGTAAAGCAGTTGAATCAGTACTTCTACTTTTACCAGAGTATTTTTTTTTTTACACCAGTAGCAGTACTTCTACTTAAGTACAGAATGTGAGTACTTTGACCACCTCTGTAAATACACACACTCTTAACTTGAACAGAGGAATAACTGACTGTGGTAAAACATCCACTGAGCTGCACTTGATGGTTTTTGAAGTTTTTCATCGGTTTGTGTGTGTGTGTGTGTGTGTGTGTGTGTGTGTGTGTGCGCGCTTGTATTCCAATCTTTATGGGGACATTGATATGTTTACACAGTCAAACCATGTGGACCTCTGTCACTATGGGAACCAAAATTCAGGTCCCTACGAGGGTTAAATATAAAGGTCCCAACTCGTAAATTAGAAATAATGCGGCCCTATAAATACATTAATTATTTTATTCTCAAAGTCCCCATAAAGCATGAGAGAAACCGGTGCAAAGTGAAACATGTATTTTTGAAAGGTTTAAAGATGTGTTTGCATAAAAAAAAAAACAAACAACCAAAGTATTTATTTTTGTGTATTTTTTAAATTGATATTTTTTATTATTATTAGTTTTTATGTATACATTTTACTATACATTTATTTTAGTATTTTTTTTATATACTTATTTATAAATTTATGTTTATTTCATTTATTTAATTTACAAATTTGTATTTTATTTTTTTAAAATGACATGTTTACACTCACTTCCCAATGATCGATTACAAACCTTGTGAGACATGGAAACAAGTGTGTGTGTGTGTGTGTGTGTGTGTGTGTGTGTGTGTGTAGAAATTGGGCGATAGTAGACGTGGGACAGAGCAGAGGAGAAAGGCAAGAAGTAGGAAAAAGGGGGTCTGCCCTAGGGGTCACACACACACACACACACACTTCCACACATTTTTACACTCACACACTCATATTGAGACGCACACACACCCACTTCTCGGGCTGCTGTGGCATGTTTGGAGCAGTGCCTCGTCAGATTAGGGCCATGCTGGCTGTGTTTGATGGCCAACCTGGACAGACAAGGCCTGCCAGGCACAAACTGCTCAGGCACATGATGTCAGGGCAGACACACACACACACACAAAAATTATCCCGCGCCAGACCAAAGAGACAGATGACACCCAGCATGAAGCTAAAGCCAAATCTGTAAGCATCCGCTGCGATCCAGCTGGCTAGCCCTAGGGTACCTGTCTCTGCGAAGTGGAATCAGCGTCACCCCCGTGAGCTGTCAAATTAGCTCACAGGGCTGGAAATGCTGAAGAGATTTGGCCCCTCGTTGAGGAAGAGCAAAAAGAAGGGGGGGAAGGGAGGGTGCTATTAAAATATATATATATATATATATATATATATATATATATATATATATATATATAGTTTCATTTCATTCTCCTGTTGGGAAAAATGGTCAAACTCACACAAACATAAATCAGAAAGTGTGTAAATGTAGAGTTATAAAAGTAAACCTGGAGAGAGGGGAGGCTTATTTATGGACACACACACACACACACACTTTCTTAAACAACAACGCGCACACACATACATGCACAGAAAAAGCCTGCACATGATCATTCACTCACTCACTCACTCACACACACACACACACACACACACACACACACACACACACACACACACACACACACACACAGGTTTCCATGGCTCATGAAGACGTAGTGAGCATAAATACATATTTAAAAAAAGTTGCTAAAAAAACAAATGTAAAATTTATATATGTATACATAGTATTTAAATTTTTGATGAAAAATAAAATACAATAACAATTAATATTTTAAATAAATAACTTAAGCATAAAAATATTAATAAAAATGATTTAAAAAATGTCAAAAAATAAAATAAAAAATAAAATAAACATGTCTTCAAACCTTTCAAAAATACACGTTTCCTTCATGCTTTATAGAGACTTAAAGAAAAAACAAATTAATGTGTTTATAGGACACATCATTTGTATAACTTTGCATACTTCACACAGATTTATATTTTACATGTGACCTTAATTTAACCCTTGTGGGGACCTGCATTTTGGTCCTCATAGTATCACAGGTCCCCATGGTCTGACTGTGTAAACATATAAATGTCCCCATAAAGACAGGAATATAATCACACATACACATACATGCATACAAAATTATTTAAAAAAATTAATTATTATTAATGAAAAAAAAACTATAAATAAATAATGATTTTTTTTTTAAATAAAATAAATTACGATAAAAACTTGAAAATAAATAAAAAAGAATAAATGAATACATAAATAATAATTTAAAAAAATAAAACGAATAATAAAATCAAATAACTAATAATAATATTTAAATAAATAAATCACAAAAAATTTATTAAAAAAATACACAAAAATAAATATATTTTTTTAAACCCATCTTCAAACCTTTGAAAAGTACGTGTTTCACTTTGCACCTGTTTCCCTTATGCTTTATGGGGACTTCTGAAAAAACAAATGACTGTATTTATAGGGCGACATCATTTCTATTTTACAAGTGGGGACCTTTATTTATATTTAACCTTCATGGGGACCAGAATTTTGGTCCCCATAGTGTCAGAGGTGCCATGGTGTGACAGTGAAAACATACAAATGTCCCCATAAAGATAGGAATAGAAGGAGACACACACACACACACAGCCAGGGGCATCTTTTCAATTACTGCCAGTGTTAAACAGTCACCTGGGACAGATGCACCATGTTTGAGTGGAAAGGCATTTCTACTCAAGCTTTTTTTCCTTCTTGTCCCAGTTGTGAGACAGCTGTGAATGTCAGGCACATGATCAAAAATGACATTAAACAAAACGCTCAAATGTTTTCTCAGAGAAAATGTGCATCATAGGGAATGATCAAGGAAAAGGTTGTCTGAAGTCTGAGCGTCCTAACAACTGTTGAATACATTAAAAAAAATGACTGAACGCTTTAAGGATTAAATAGTCACTTCAGTCAAAAGTAGATCATTAAGTTACAAAGAAGAACATTTTAGAATAAACTGTACAAACATTAAAACAATCACAAACTTTACTGTGGCTTTGATGACCTGCATCACTGTTAGCTTAAGATAAAGGCACTTTATCAACTAAATACATTCTCTATAAGGCCACCACAAAGAAAAGTTCTGTACTTTTATGGTCCAGAAAGTTCATCAGTTATCCTATTACTGCCCCTCCTCCTGGGCATGTGCAATAACAATGGCAGTTTTTAATTGTGTAATTGGAATAATAGTTTTTATATATTCATTCTTCTTAGTCTTCTTTTAACTGTATTTATTGTCTTTTATGCCTTTTCAAATTCTTATATATTTACACTTTATTTTTGCATTGTGGTTGGGAAGTACCACTGCAATTTCATTGTTTGCTTTGTTTTTGCACAATGACAATAAAGGCTATTCTATTCTATTCTATTCTAGTGAAATAAAACGACACATAAAGTCAAGTAAATGTGATTCTATTACAATGGAAGAGAAATGAATGAAAACAAACACTTAGCTTCATGGAAGATGAGAATGAAAATGCTGTAAAGGGACTTTATGTCATATTTATACACTCTAAAAGTAGTAAGAGTGTGTAGAAGACAGAGATGGAATTGGATTGTTAGCCTAGCAGTGCTATCGTGTTTGGGTCTAGTGGTGTTAAATAGTCAGAGGAGGCGGGGCTAAAAGGTAGTCTTTCAAACAGCAGCATTTCTTGTATTAACTTCTTTTCATGTTACCTTTGACAGCCTGAAGGAGCCTATTTAACCTGTGACCTAGGCTTTGGTTCTGTGTCTGCCCTGGTGACGCGTAGGCTGATGTGCTTTTAACTTCAGAATCAGAATCAGAAAGAGTTTTATTGCCATTGTTCGTATAGTACACATGTAGTATACAACTAGGAATTTGTCTCGGTGTAACGCTGCAACATTCAACATATAGTATATCAATAAAATAAGAAGAGAAAAAAAAGAATTATATATATATACAGTATATATATATATATATATATATATATATATATATATATATATATATATATATATATATATATATATATATATATATATATATATATAATAAGCATGCACCAAGATAGAATAAGATAAAAATAAATATAGTAAAAATATGTAATGTGCAAGTCAGTGCAAAGGAGGCAGAGGCATTATGTTGCTGTGTTTTATTGAATACTTTGTAAATGTATATTTTTTTTAAATCTCACAGTGCCTCTGCTTTTTTCCTCTCCTGGACTTTAACCTCAGCAGGTACAGATGAGCACATCAGTAAATATTATTATCACAGTCTTACTTGGCTCATGTGTCCTTAGCTAACCTAGGATCTAGTCTGTCCCCAGTGGCCGCAAATGGTATTTGCTACGGGGAGACAGACTAGACAGCCTAGTAGTGATGCGCGGTTAGGGGGTTTTACAGAAACCCGCCCCGCCCAAACCCAAGACGTGGCTCGGCCCGCCCCGCCCAACCCGCATGATGTCACGTATCGATAAACCCAACCCGCCCGCTATCAAGTATGGATAAACCCAACCCGCCCGCTATCAACCCACGAGCTTAAATTTGTCTCTAAACTCACATAGTACATTCGCAGCATCTTTACCTTGTGCTTCTAATGTTAAAAGTCATGAAGCATCATTTTTGCCTCCTTTCTAACGTCTCAATATGCACTCCAGCACATAAAATAGACTCCACCCACATCATCACTCTATAAAGCCAACACATACAACGTTTCCGTACAACCTTCGCATCGCCTGTTTTAATCTTCTCCCTGATCAAGTCCGACATTTTCACTCTTATCTCTGAGTGTTCAGGGAGATTTGGCGCTAATAACAAATAACAAAAAGTTGGGATAAAACAGCATTCAAAACAGGAACTGACGGGCTTGTACATGCGCGAGCCGAGCACACACACACACACACACACACACACACTTCAGCGGGTATTGATCATCCCTGACCCGCCCCACTTGCATCCGCAATATGTATTAATACTGCGACCCACCCCGCCCGACTCGCGGGTCACAGGAGAATTAAGTGTACGAGTAATTAGAAGGAGAGGAGAGACGAGGATGCTACTGTAGGTTAGCGGGGCTCCTTTCCGTTTCATAACACGGCTGTGGAGACTGCTCCATGCACGCACACATCTCTCTATCCTCCCTCATCGGTCTTAACATGGTCTGTAAAGATATGAAGGCAACCCTTTCCTGTAGATGGCAATGCAAAGGATGTGAAAATAACGTGGCTGTTACCAATTCATTCTGACTGGAGCGTGCCGCCTCTCGTGGAATGAAACTGCCGATGTCAATTGAGTTGTCTTTCATCATCATATTTTTTATATGTCGTTGATTATTCTTACTGAGGTTATTTTAAGTTGAAATATTGTATACCTTCAGTCTATCCATATTGTGCCATTTTTGGGAATGTGTATGGAAAAATGCGGGTATTGATCGTCCCTGACCCGCCCCGCCCGCATCCGCAATATATATTAAATATAACCCGCCCAACCCGCAATATGTATTAAAAACTGCGACCCAACCCGCCCGCCCCGCGGGTCACCCGCGGATATCCGCGGGCCAGCGGGTAGCCCGCGCATCACTACAGCCTAGGATCTGAAAATCCCAACTGGGTCGGACCAATCAAATCGCGAGGGGCGGGATTGGAGCCCACCCTGCCTCATGACGACACAAATACGACACGTAATGTTGTAGTCGCAGAAACGTAGCAGCTAGCACACCAAAGAGAAGAAGAAGGCGTAGCTGCTAGCTAGCACACATTGCCGTAACTAAATATAAAGAGTATAAAGTACAAATATTTATATAAATATAAAGAGTATAAAGTACATATATTTATATAAATGTAAAGAGTATAAAGTACATATATTTATATAAATATAAAGAGTATAAAGTACAAATACTTATATAAATGTAAAGAGTATAAAGTACATATATTTATATAAATGTAAAGAGTATAAAGTACATATATTTATATAAATATAAAGAGTATAAAGTACAAATACTTATATAAATGTAAAGAGTATAAAGTACAGATATTTATATAAATATAAAGAGTATAAAGTACAGATATTTATATAAATGTAAAGAGTATAAAGTACAAATATTTATATAAATGTAAAGAGTATAAAGTACATATATTTATATAAATATAAAGAGTATAAAGTACATATATTTATATAAATGTAAAGAGTATAAAGTACATATATTTATATAAATATAAAGAGTATAAAGTACAAATACTTATATAAATGTAAAGAGTATAAAGTACAGATATTTATATAAATATAAAGAGTATAAAGTACATATATTTATATAAATGTAAAGAGTATAAAGTACAGATATTTATATAAATATAAAGAGTATAAAGTACATATATTTCTGCAAAAATGTAGTGAGTAAAAGTAAAAAGTTTAAATAAAAGTAAAAATAAATACTCCAGTAAAGTACAGATATGTAAAGAATCTACTTCAGTCCAGTAAAGGAAGTACTTCTACTCAGTTACTTCCACCTCTGTTGAAAAGTAATGAAAGTCAGTTTTATCCAGAGCCAGAAGCGTCTCCTTCATGTTGCCATGGTAATATCCTCTGCATGTGTGTGTGTGTGCGTGTGTGTCTGTGTGTGTGTCTGTGTCTGTGTGTGTGTCTGTGCGTGTGTGTGTGTGTGTGTGTGTGTCTGTGTGTGTATGTGTGTGTGTGTGTGTGTGTGTGTGTGTGTGTGTGTGTCTGTGCGTGTGTGTGTCTGTGTGTGTGTGTGTGTGTTAGTGTGTGTGTGTGTGTGTGTGCACAGAGGTAGGTCTGCCAACAACTCCACTGTTCCTGGTGTGTGTGACAACATGACGACCCCCTTTGGAAACCCTGACCGGTCCTGGACAGACGGTCCAGTGTGTGTCTGTGTGCGTTTGGGTGTAAGATGGAACCTGACAGGAGTTTAACGCTGATGACCACCGTGGAGAGGGACGGCAGCGCTCCTCCTGCAGGGAATACTGTCACTCTTCTGTGTTTGTTCACGTTTGCTTGGTTAGAAAATGTGCTGAAAATGACACTTTACTCCAAGTTTGAACAAAGTCGTTTGTTTTGAATCTTAAAGTTTTACAGATGAATGTGTTTGTCATTAGTGACTTTACCCTGGTGCACCCACACTGACTCCACCCCTTTACCCTGGTGCACCCACACTAACTCCGCCGCTTTACCCTGGTGCACCCACACTGACTCCGCCCCTTTACTCTGGTGCACCCACACTAACTCCGCCCCTTTACCCTGGTGCACCCACACTAACTCCGCCGCTTTACCCTGGTGCACCCACACTGACTCCGCCCCTTTACTCTGGTGCACCCACACTGACTCCACCCCTTTACTCTGGTGCACCAAGGTGACTTACCCCCCCACAGTGTCCTGTGAACCCAGTTCTGGTCCGGTTTAGTCAAAGTGAAAGTAGTTAAGATTTCCTGGGGTCAACAAAAATAAAACGTGTCTCGTCTCACCATCTGAACCCACTTTATCCTCACTGGGGTCACTGGGGTCACAGGGGACCTAATCCAGCTCCAGCAGGTGAAGGCGGGGTCAGAGGTCACCCTGTATGAGTCTCCAGTTCATCTGAGGACTGAACATATATACACAAACAATCATTCACACCTATGGACAATTTAGTTTAACCAGTTAACTAGTTAACCAGTTAACTAGTTAACCTATCAGTGAATGTGATTGGATGGTGGGAGGAGCCAGAGTACCTGGAGAAAACCCACAGGGACACGAGGAGAACAATACTTATTTAAGCAGGAAAAAACTGAAAGGTTTGTAGAGGATGAGTTTTACTGAGTGAAATAAAAACTAATAAATGATAAAGAAAAAGCTCCTGCTGCTCCTTCCTTTCTCTTCCCTTCCTCTCCTCTTGTTTCCTCTCTTCTCTCCTCCTCCTCCTCCTCTGTTTGTCCCTGGAGGTGTTCTCCTCTTAATGTCTTTGACTAAACTCTCCTCCTCTTCTCTCCTCCTCCTCCTCCTCTTCTCTCCTCCTCCTCCCTTTGTCCCTGGAGGTGTTCTCCTCTTAATGTCTTTAACTAAACTCTCCTCCTCCTCCTCCTCCTCCTCCTCCTCCTCCTCCTCCTCCTCTTCTCTCCTCCTCCTCCTCTTCTCTCCTCCTCCTCCTCCTCTTCTCTCCTCCTCCTCCCTTTGTCCCTGGAGGTGTTCTCCTCTTAATGTCTTTAACTAAACTCTCCTCCTCCTCCTCCTCCTCCTCCTCCTCCTCCTCCTCCTCCTCCTCCTCCTCCTCCTCCGTTTGTCCCTGGAGGTGTTCTCCTCTTAATGTCTTTAACTAAACTCTCCTCCTCCTCCTCCTCCTCCTCCTCCTCTCCTCCTCTGTTTGTCCCTGGAGGTGTTCTCCTCTTAATGTCTTTAACTAAACTCTCCTCCTCCTCCTCCTCCTCTCCTCCTCTGTTTGTCCCTGGAGGTGTTCTCCTCTTAATGTCTTTAACTAAACTCTCCTCCTCCTCCTCCTCCTCCTCTCCTCCTCCTCTGTTTGTCCCTGGAGGTGTTCTCCTCTTAATGTCTTTAACTAAACTCTCCTCCTCCTCCTCCTCCTCTCCTCCTCCTCTGTTTGTCCCTGGAGGTGTTCTCCTCTTAATGTCTTTAACTAAACTCTCCTCCTCCTCCTCCTCCTCCTCCTCCTCCTCCTCCTCCTCCTCCTCCTCCTCCTCCTCCTCCTCTGTTTGTCCCTGGAGGTGTTCTCCTCTTAATGTCTTTGACTAAACTCTCCTCCTCCTCCTCCTCCTCCTCCTCCTCCTCCTCCTCCTCCTCCTCCTCCTCCTCCTCCTCTCCTCCTCTGTTTGTCCCTGGAGGTGTTCTCCTCTTAATGTCTTTAACTAAACTCTCCTCCTCCTCCTCCTCCTCCTCCTCTCCTCCTCCTCCTCCTCCTCCTCCTCTCCTCCTCCTCTGTTTGTCCTTGGAGGTGTTCTCCTCTTAATGTCTTTAACTAAACTCTCCTCCTCTTCTCTCCTCCTCCTCCTCCTCCTCCTCTGTTTGTCCCTGGAGGTGTTCTCCTCTTAATGTCTTTGACTAAACTTCAGCCAGTCTTGACAGTGACGGTGCCCCATAGGAACCCACTTGAGAGGAGACCCATATGATTGTAATGGAGGGTTTGGGGGCAGGGTCTATCACACTGTGTCACCTATAAAAAGCACAAAAGCCAACTGGCGGGGTGCATGGCACTTCTAGCTACACAGATAAAAAGAAAAAAACATTATCATATAAGCAGCTTGAGTTTCCACAGACTTCCAAAAGGAGCGGGGACATCTTCATGTCAGTCTTCCTGTTGTGTCACACTAACCACTGAAGCATTGAAGGCTCTGAGGAGTGACATTAGCTGCAGAAAGGACTTTCACTTTTGTTTAAAAGCTTTTTAGAAGGTGACACATTATTATTATTTTTTTTTTTTTGCCATAAGGAACGAATACATTTCAAGACTATGAAATGAATGACAGATGAGTTAATTTCATTAAACATTTTATACAGTATAACATGCACTGGATTATAACATGAACTGTCAATGAATGGTTTATTTTTTTAGTTTTGTCATATATAAGGCACACTGGACTATAAGGTGCATTAAGTGAAGTTAAACAGTCACAATAACACCCAACCTTGTTGAGTTGTAACACAAAAACAAAACACTGTTAAAACAAACCTTTAAAAAAGTCAAGACAGACAGACAGACAGACAGACAGACAGACAGATAGATAGATACTTTATTAATCTCCAAGGAGAAATTTACAGCACCATCAGCTCAAAAAGTTGAAACATAAGGGCATGCAAGTCGAATAAAATACAATTAGCAGAAATTAGTTAAGTAGTAAAAATAAAAATAAAATCAAATACTAGGAAGCTAAATTATGAGATAAAAAGTCAAAATTAGGAGAGAAAAAGTAAAACTCATGACATAAAAAGTAAAAATTCCAAATCACTTTGAATTATAAGGTGCACTGTCATTTTTGGAGAAAACTAAAATGTGCCTTATAGTCCGGGAAATACGGTAAATATAAAATAACTTAGTCATGTAATATTTCTTTTGTCCACATGAAACCTCATTAGTGCAAGTCTATTTTCTTTTAACACAAACCTCTTCTACTTAAACAGTAAAGTATTCACCTTGTACAGAACACTTAATAATACTCCATATCATTAGCATCGCAAAAGCAGAACAGAGTGTGAAATAAAATTAGGACACACCACAGCGCATGAACACCATGTCAGCACTTGGCCAGCGTCTACCTTTTCATTTCTATCTATTTGTTTGTATGCATTATCTGTGTGTTTGTGTGAATGAGGCATAATCACATGCTTCTGTCCCCGAGGTCATTGGCTCAAAGTTGTAAAGACAAGCATGACAGCTGTGAAAGTCACAAGGGGAGTCCGCCAGCGCTGTTAAAGAAGGCAAACTTTCCCTCCCTCTGGCCATGACCTGAGTCTGTGGAAGAAGAAAAGTCATACTATATTAATATATGTCTTTGAGTTATGTCCATACAGCTGGAATAAGACATGTACTGAATAGATGCATGGATTTAGTACAAGGGTTAATAAAGTGTACGTACGATGTGTTCTGGGGAACGTCTTGTCCTCATGAACCAAAAATATAAATAAATAATGAGAATGAATGCTTAAACACTAAACCATAAATACATTCACATAATAGTTTTATTGTCGATCATCTTAATTAAGAGTTGGTAACATTATAAAAACATTTCTATTTTATTTCATTCAAAACGAGCTTCTGTGAGTAGCTAAGTAAATACAGTGGTAACTCTTACTTACGAAAAACCCAGTTACCGAATAATCCAAGGCACGAAAAACCTTTATCTCAATTTTTTGTCTCTGAATACGAAAGAAAATTATATTTATGAAAGGAAGACATAAATACTATGTACATTACTGTATGTATTGTACGTAACTACGCATAAATACGTCATGTACGTACTGTACGTAGCATCACATTGGGATGCTATGAGGGAGCTACCCATGATGCTTTTAGTGACCTTTGACCCTTATTCATTACAGACTTCTAAACCTTGTAAAAGGGTTAAAATTAGCATGTCTTGGTTGTTTCCATCAGGCCACATACGGTGAACAGTGACTTAACACATGAGCATTTACAGCATCTGCACATTTAATAAAGGCTAGTGTGTGGTCGCCCTGGTTACCGTTACGCTGTACAACATTCCTGGTGAGAACCCTGGTTCTACAGACTTCATTATAGTCAAGTTAAACTAAACTCTATCCAGAGACGTTTGTGGATAAATATGAACTTGTCATTTTACCCAAATGTTCTGGACATGTCCCACACGGTCCACATTCTGGAATTCCTTCTTTGATGCATTTTCAAACCTTTTTAAATATTACGATCAGACCATCATCTCAAATTGCCATCTTTGGTGGAGCCCACGATGGTCTTAATACATCTACAAATCAAACTAATGTTATTTCTTTTGCCTCATTAATTCTTCTCCACTGGAAATCTGTTCAACCACCGTCATTTAAAGCCACGGTTCTCAAACTGGGGTCCGCGGACCCCTAGGGGGACGTAGCGCATGTCCAGGGGGTACGCGAAATTATTCATGGTTTTGTTTTTTTTGTTTTTTTGCTGTTTTATTTTGAAATGTGGAAGTTTTATTTTGTAGCGAGCGGGCGGAAGTAACAGCGCTGTTTGACGCCAGCTTGACTAAATTGAGACGGAGCGAGTCACAGGCTATTTTTAGCCACCCTGCAGCGAACATGGATCGATTTTTGTGTCCGCCAAGTTCCTCAAGAAGTGGTAAAAGAAATGACAATGAAAATGACAATGACAAAAACAAACGCCCTAACCCTAAAAAGAGAAAGTACATTGATAGTTATATTGAGTTTGACAAGATCATCCCTCTCATTAAGTCTCTGTCTGTCTGTCTGTCTGTCTGTCTGTCTGTCTGTCTGTCTGTCTGTCTGTCACACACACACACACACGGTTTTGTGTGTCTTTTGTTCCGTTTATTATTTTAAAATTATTTAAAATTGTTGTTTCTGAAGTGTTCATTTATATTATAATACCTGAAAATGTGGCTGGTTTGCACAAAAGCACTATTAAAAAAGGTTATCATTGTTTCATAATAATCATTGTTGAAGTGGTTTTTTATCATTTTCAGTATCGCGAGGATGAGGGGGGACATGGAAAAATGTCACCCCTCCAAGGGGGACCTGGGCCAAAAAACTTTGAGAACCCCTGGTTTAAAGTATTTCTGGGAGACAGGGTGTTCTTTCTAAAATTAGAAAAATAATTATTGACATTGAGTGGATCTGTAGAAAAGTTTGATTCTAACTGGAAACCAATGGTTGATTATGTTGGTCATTTTAATCCTGACAGAGTATCACTATAAACAACCAACTTCTACCACGAGCACAACCTTCCACATTTAATCTCTGTTTGTGTATTTTCTCACTTCACATAATTGTGTTTTAAATAAAGTACTTAAGAATTTATGACTCAGGAGTCTGTTTTTTATTGTTTGATTTCATGTAAGTTTGTAATTGTTTACAAAAGTAACAGAGTTGAACCATAATCTGTGGTAAAAGGAGCTGAAAGTGTTAGAAATTAAAAAAAATAAATGACAATATTAGTTTTTTCTAATATGTTGCAGTTGTCCTGTCATGTGTAGAAACTAGACCCATGCATTAATACTTCATGCTTTTGTATTTGTACATGTGTAGCTTTAGCCACATACTGGAATCTTTTGTAGAAACTATCAGCACTCCATCAGCGCCCCCCCATCCTGTAACCCCCCTCACTCATCCCTTGGTCTCATCAACAGCAGCTTTCATTGCAGACATTGCAGACTCACCCTCCCACCTTTTGCCCCCCCGAGGCAGAACGGAGGCAGCGTGTTTGTGACTGTACGTTTGTGTCTCCAGGATTTCACTTCAAAAGCCTGGTGGTTTCAGATGGGTCAAAGTTTGTGAAGTGCTGAGGCATCTTTCAGATAGACAGATAGCTCACTGTGTGTGTGTGTGTGTGTGTGTGTGTGTGTGTGTGTGTGTGTGTGTGTGTGTGTGTGTTGACACTGTAAAAAATGCAGCATGCAGTTGTTCATTCAAGCTAATAATTATCATTGAACACAATGTAAAATTACTGATGTTATTGTGAATCTACCTTTGCATTTTGAAGTGTCAATTTTGATTCAAATGTAACTAAATTCATTTTCCAAATGACAAATTAAAGCTTTTGTTTCTCTAAATACATACTATTAAAAAAAAAAAAAAAAAAAAAAGATCAGTATGGAATATTTTATTTTGAGTCAAACAAGTTTGACAAGTTCCAAGGGTCAAGAAGAGTCATATGATTTATGTCAAAATAAAAGAACTGGGTGATAAGTTACTTAATGTAGATCCTGTGTAGTCAAATATTTGAATTTATTTATTTTAAAATGTGTGTCGAGATATATATGAAGAGTTCATTTGCAAAAACAGAGAACTTTTTTTTCACAAAATGTCATTTTTTTACTCTACATTCCACAAATAATACTGATTTATTTGATATATTATTTATTTCATTTGGTAAGATCCACTAAATTGAATAAATAATATATCAAATCAATGAGTATTACCTTGAATGTAGAGTAAAAAATGCAATTTTCTGAAAAAAAACGAAAAATGGAGTTATCTGTTTTTGCAAATGAACTCTTCATATATATTCATCGCTCAAATTAAAATAAAAAAATGTCTTCTATTCTATTTAAAATGTGACATATATATATATATATATATATATATATATATATATATATATATATATATATATATATATATATATATATGTCACATTTTAAATAGAATAGAATACATTTTTTTATTTTAATTTGAGTGAGGCTCCACTTTTTCCAGTGTATAATAAGTGTATAATAAACCTTTAGTGGATCAGCAGATACAGAGATGACTTTGTGTTTTCCTGTCCAAATGTCGATTTCACGCCACCGTCAATTGCGGTTTCTTTTTTTAAAGCGGGCGCTGATCAGCTGTGTGTCATGTGCTGTTAAATTTAGCCCCAATATGAAATGTTTTTTGTTCTTACTTTTCGCAGCAGTAGCTGTTAACGCTGTACGTACACACTCTGAACACACACACACACACACACACACACACACACACACACACACACACACACACACACACACACATATAATCCCTCTGGGTCACAGAGTTATTACAGCATGTTACATTTACTTGAGGTTTTAGTTTTCTTTAGGATGTCCAAACCTTATCTGCATCATCATCTCTTCCAAGTATCAGTGTGTTTAATGATTTCATGAAACAGCTGATTTACTGACAGTCTTCTTCTTTGGTGCTGGTGTTAAGAGGCTGTAAACGAACACGCTGAGGCCTCTGGGTCTGCACTGGGAGAACGAGGCCACTGGCTATCGTACTGTACAGAGAGGATGTAATTCATTTCATGGGAAGCATCCCTCAACATCATAGTCTACAAATTGTAAAAGTTGTTTGCCTTGAACCTTTTTGCTGGCTGTTTGTCTTCTGCTTATCCATGCCTGTCACTGTTAAACACACACTATCACATTAGCCTAAAAACCAAGGTTTTGGACAGGAGACCTTTCTAAACTGGAAGGTTGGTCACAAATAATAAATCTAACAGTTTGTTATTGCTGTTCATGCTTAAATTTGTTCATGTTTATTTCAAAATTGTCAAGTTTGTTTTTCAGTTTTTGTCATCGCCAGACAACTTTTAGACGGCGGGACAAACGGGATCTGGGAACAAGACGCAAACGGTCAAACAGATTAAGCGGTCGACATAGAACGTACGTTTCAGTGTCATCCTTCTTGTAGCTGAAATAATTAAATAAAAGTTAATAATGAAAAATAAATTTGACAAAATGAACAAATAAAATGTAATTAAAATAAATGAATAAAAATAAGTACATGAATAATAAAAAAAACACATAAAATAAAAATATATACTACTAAAAAAATTAAAATAACGAAATATAATTAATTAAAAATAAAATAAATGAATAAAAATAAAATAAAGACAAAAAATTTAAATTAATAATAAAAAATAAATTATGTATATATATATATATATATATATATATATATATATATATATATATATATATATATATATATATACAAAAAAATCCTAAATAATTAAATATAAGTTATATTTAAAATAAATAAATGAATACATAAGACAAGTAAAAAATAAATGAAAAACAAATGAATAAAAAAATGAGTAAATAAATATGTAAATAGTCCTATTTTCAAAAACATGAAAATAATAATTGCAGGACTTGCGCTGTGACTATTGTGACATTATGGTGTTGATGCTCAGACACTATATTGTGCAGCTGTAGTTTTTATGTTAACTGTAACCTGCAGACACTATGTCCTCATTCAAAACCTGGATCATTCTTGCTCTAGAATAATAACATAAAAGGGGGAATTAAGGTAAGAAGTGGAATTCAAAGTTAATAAAAAACAATCCTTGTTGACATTCTATTAAAACTGTCATCAACTCCATGTTTTTTTTAATCTTTATAGAAGCCAGACGTGTTACACAGAAAAAAAAATACTCTGGCTTTTCCACTCCAGGTTGAAATAAATTAGTCGTCTCAAATTAAAGCCGCAGAGTTATAATGAAAAAAGATGTGCCGGTGACGTATGCAGATGAGTCGGAGAAATATGCAAATGAAGGTCTGTTGCAGTTTTATTTTTTCCCATGGAGGTCAAATTACAGGAAATGGCTGAGGGCAGTAACTCTGCCCACCCAGAACTGGCTTGGCTCCTCACCCTCTCTCACCCTCTCTCACCCCCATATATCCTCTATGCTTATTTTCCACTGCCATCCTCCCTCCCTATGCACTTACTCTCTCTTTTTCCATTTTATTTTTTTCAAAGTATACCCTCCTGTCACAGGGTTTCAGTTGCAATTACTTTTAGTATCACTTCCCAGTGAGAAGTCAGCTTCCCTGGAGGCGTCCTATCAGAACCTATTACAGCAGGGGGGCAGGCTGAAGTTAAGTGGCATGACCTGTGGGTTGGATGGAGCAGGAGGGGGGGGGTAAATGTATGGCTAATTTGTGGAACATTTAAATAAAGGAATGGCCACCCAATGTGACAGCGTGGCAAATAAGACCTTCTTCAACTCCAGCCAAAGGACCATGGCTACAGAATCATCTTAATAAGAATACAAAAAAAAAAAAAAATACAATAATAAAAAAAAAAAATATATATATATATATCATAATATTTGTATATGTGTGACTCATCTGGCATATTTTTCCAAATAGGTCTGAACCATTCATGAGGTTAAGGTTGTGGCCTGGGGGTAAAGAGGTGAATTAAGGGTAAAGAAGGGAGAAAAAAAAGCAAAAAAAGAGGGTCGACCCACTCTGCTGCGTGAGTTCTGAAAGTCCCACAGATTTTTATACGTGACCCTCCTGCACAAAACCAGTCACTTGGGTAAAATTTCAGAAATTCAGATTTTATATTTATCTGAAAGTTTATTAACTCTTTAAAACGTCCACTCAATTTGGTCTAAATTTCAAAATAAAGTCAATTAAATGTTGTTCTTGAACCATTTTAATAACATGCAGTTGGTGTTTGATTATATTAGAAATGAAAATATTCAGATGATAAATGATGCAATAGATAAAACATTTGTGGATATTTATTAACGTTTTGGACGACATATGGACTGTTTTTTTTTTGTTTGTTTTGGATGTTTTTGTTGGACTATGACTGTGTTTGTTAGAATATGGTTCCTCTGTGGATAATTATGAGACATAAAAAGGTTCAGATCAGCTGTTTGACATTTGTATTTTAAACAAATGAGTGATTGTAGCTGCTGTGGATATTTGATCTGACTGTGGTTTATTTCTAATGTGTGAGAATCTCTGTCGTCAAACTACATTAGGTCATGTGACATTTGAGACAGGTTTGGGTGGTTTGAATAATGTATCTGAGTGTCTACTTCCAGCCTATATGTGGACCCTTGGAAGTTTAAAGGGTTCAAAATTCAACCAATCAGAGGCTGTTTTTCAACATCGCCATAGCAACAAGGGCTTTAGTTTAGTGCAGAAGGCTTTGTTCTGAGGCCTCCCATTGGTTCAAATCTATAATTCTGTAGATTTCTATTTAAGGGTTGTCTAGAGGGAATCCCCATCTTTCCAACGGTACCAAACATGACGCCAGCGCCAAGGAAAGTCGTGTTTGGAGTCGATTTGTCTTAGTTTTAGACTTAATTACTGTCAGAGTCAGTTGTTGTTCTTCCTAAAAAGACATGATTTGAAGAAGTTACGCTAGGAATTTAACAAACACTCATAGTTAGAAGTGTTCAGGAGACATTTTACTGGGATTTTATCAATAAACTTCGATATAATTCCATAATTGTGACTCATATACCATATTTGAGGCTACAGCTAAAAATACTGCTGTTAGACTTGTGACTGGTTCTGTTCTGGAGGGTCACAAATGACACCAGAACAGTGTGTTAGTGGTCATAGAACTCCAAGTGCAGTCTTTCATATTTGTTCAAACTTTCTTCATATTCATACACACCTCAATGGTAGCAATCACTGTATCAGCACTTAGCATGCTAACGTTAGCAAAAATCACTTCCAAAATAGTTTGTAACTGAACAGTCATTTTAGTCGGTAACACCAGACAGATACCATGACTAACAGTAACTATATAGTAACATACCCTGTAACATTCAACCCCATAAGAAAAAAAAACACTGGTATGGGGATGAATCATTGTTACGGGGTTGAACTATATATTCTTAAGGTAGCTTCTATGTGCACCCAATAGAGTGGGTCAACCCTCTCTTTTTGCTTTTTTGCCTCCTTCACCCTTAATTCACCCCTTTACCCCCAGGCCAAAACCATAACCCCATGAATGGGTGCATGACCACACACCCATGCACACACACACACACACACACACACACACACACACAGTCAAGTATGTGAAGAAGCTACAGCTGAGGTAGATCAGCAGGAGGGGCGAGGAGCGAGCGAGGCGGCTAATTCAAGAACACTCATCTGTGTGTGTGAGAAAGAGAGAGAGAGAGAGTCTTAGGTGCAATCTTGTGCAATCTCTTGGCCCCAGGTCACACATATGTACTTTAGCACCTACGTGCCGAATCAGCCACCCATCTCTCTGATTGATGAGCTGAGTGGTTGCATCTCGTAAAACTCTGCTCTCTCTGCACACCTGGGATCCTTATGCAATCCAAAGCAAGACTGTGTTTTAAAAAGAGCTGGAGAGAGAGAGAGAGAGAGAGAGAGCAACAGAGAGAGAGAGAGAGAGACAGAGAGAGAGAGAGAGCGAGAGAGCGACAGAGAGAGAGCGACAGAGAGAGACAGAGAGAGAGAGAGAGAGAGCGAGAGAGCAACAGAGA
>CM035802.1:37641924-37729424 GCA_020466265.1 Siphamia tubifer | reverse complement strand
ACACACACATATACACACACACACACACACACATATATACACACACGCACGCACACACAGACGCACGCACACACATATACACACGCACGCACACACATATACACACGCACACACACACACATACACATATACACACACACGCACGCACACAATTACAATAATCTCTCCCAACCAATGTTGGGCAAGGTTAATAAGTACAAATGGATCCATTTTAGAGTTTGCAAATATTTTTTTCATGCTCAACTCAAACATATATGCACAGATGACTTTCCTCTGATTACGCTTAATTTTGTCCCAAAAATGGCTCCATATCAAAGCATTTATAATATAACTAATTGAATTTGACTGAAAGATTAAATCAAACTGTAACTTCTATGTAACATCAGTGCTTATGAGACACTATGTTGAAGTTAGAACAGTTAGGGACATTTGTAACTAGAGTCATGAGGTAATAGTGTTCATCTTTAATGTCTTCAGTAAATGCTAAAGACACGTTCCCCTCCTTCACGTCCACAGGGATAAGTTTCCTCCAACATGTTAGAAACACATGCAGCCCTCCCTCCTCGTGTCCTTCACAGCACCATCTTTACCCCTGCACTCATGTAATTACAACAGACAATCAGATGCCATCTTTATAGACGCATGGTACAACTGTCACAGTGAGTAAGAAGCACATAAAGCGAGGTGGATACGTCCTGTCAGAAGAGTTTATGACATGTTAACGCTCCCTTCACCACCACACCGTGTTGATTGTTCGGTTGAATCTGTCACCCACAGACAGTGAACCCTGGTCTGAGCAGATGTCGCAGCCGATGCCTTTTCTTCTCCCTGATGTTCTTAATAAGACTTAATGAAGGGTGGTGGTGGTTATGGGGGGGGGGGGTCATCTATCTATAACAGGAAGTAAACCTAAGGTGACAAAGGTGTTTGGTCATGTTGGTGACACGACGTCGAAAAGACTTCAATCTTTTTTTCTGATTAACCCTTCCATGGCCGAATTATGAGAACCTTGGTCGTTAGATATTTTTATTTCTCTTTAGTCATGACAAAAAAAAGTAATGTGATTTAAATATTTTTAACAAACCTTTTTTTTTTTTGTGGAGTTTCAAAAACGTCCACTCAGAATGTGTATTTAAAACAACAATCAGATCACTACGAAAGGAAACATTTTAATGCAGTTTTTGTTTAAGAAGAGACTGTTAATTACAGTCTAATAACAACAAAAAATTGATTAACATGTAAACATGTTTGTGCAGAAACCGTATTAAAAGGATTATCTGCAATAAAAATCTGTTTAGCTCATTTTTTTTAGATGATTGGGAGTACGTACATATACTGTCCTACAAAGTATGAAGACAGTAACTGGAAAAAATGACCTTAAAGTTGTGTTGTTGTTCAGTCCCAGTAGTTGTAGATTATTAGACATGAAGCAGTTATTGTTACTGTATATTAACTAGTTCTACAAAAACCACAGTGTGACTGATATATGGATTATTACTGGTAGTGATTAGTGACTGGGAATTTAGACTATCTGATAATTTTGACTTTTTATTTCATGATTTTGGCTTCACTTAATGATAAACTAAAAAACAAACATTCATTGACAGTGCGTCTTATAGTGCAGAAAACACGGCAGCTGAAAGTGACAGTTTTAGCGTCTCAGCTCCATAGGGAAACATTCATTTTGCACTTCGTCGATTGCCCCCCCCTCAGTGGAATTCCGGTGGAACTGCAGCTACAATGGGACTGAAGCTGTCCTGATTACACAGGCTCACCTTACCTTACCTTATTGACCTCTCACCTTTCCCTCAGCAGGCAGTTGGATAAATTGTGGGTTTATTCATTCGCCAGTGGGCGGGGTCACAGGTGGTGGAGTGGTGAGAGTGTGGATCCGGGGCCACAGCAGAGAGCCCTCCCTGTGGAGCGTAGGACCTTTCTCCTTTTGGAAGGTCTCCTCTAATTGGTGCCTCCGTCCCGGTCACCTGCTGTGGCCTCGGTGCGGCGTCGGGCTTCGAATTAGGTTTGATCATTAAGAAGCCAACTGTGAGTCTGTACCAGAGCAGCACTTTCAGACACAGCACCAAAGTCATGAAGAGAGTTGATGAGAAGGTTTTTGTCACTCATGCTGAAACACATTTAAAAAAAGAAGAAAATCACATTTCAAAGTCGTCTTTTTCTTTCGCACTAGGTTTAACCTTGAGCTTCTACTCTGACCTACGAAACAAAAAGGCAGTAAAATTAGTTATTGTGTTTTTTTTTCAACATTCAAATCATTCTTTGTCATGTAATAAAATATCTCATCTCAAATGTCTGTAGTTTTGTTTGTTTGTACAGTAACTGTTAAGTACTAGTAAAACAAAGACCATTACTGTGTTCTTAACAATGTCCATTTAGGACCCTGCCCCAATAGTTTACAGGTACTGTATTAGACTGAAACACATGATGGAATTAATGACTTTTCTGCACTATAAGGAGAACTGTCAATGAATGGTTTTTATGAAAGTTTTTCATATATACAGTAAGTGAAGTCAAAAATATGAGATAAAAAGTTACAATTCTTCGATAAAAAGTTACAATTCTTCGATAAAAAGTTACAATTCTTCGATAAAAAGTTACAATTCTTCGATAAAAAGTTACAATTCTTCGATAAAAAGTTACAATTCTTCGATAAAAAGTTACAATTCTTCGATAAAAAGTTACAATTCTTCGATAAAAAGTTACAATTCTTCGATAAAAAGTTACAATTCTTCGATAAAAAGTTACAATTCTTCGATAAAAAGTTACAATTCTTCGATAAAAAGTTACAATTCTTCGATAAAAAGTTACAATTCTTCGATAAAAAGTTACAATTCTTCGATAAAAAGTTACAATTCTTCGATAAAAAGTTACAATTCTTCGATAAAAAGTTACAATTCTTCGATAAAAAGTTACAATTCTTCGATAAAAAGTTACAATTCTTCGATAAAAAGTTACAATTCTTCGATAAAAAGTTACAATTCTTCGATAAAAAGTTACAATTCTTCGATAAAAAGTTACAATTCTTCGATAAAAAGTTACAATTCTTCGATAAAAAGTTACAATTCTTCGATAAAAAGTTACAATTCTTCGATAAAAAGTTACAATTATTCGATAAAAAGTTACAATTATTAGATAAAAACTCTAAATTCCCCAGTCACTAAGCACTACCAGAATGAATCCCTAAACAAACACAACAGTTAACCTTCAGTATTTTACTCACAACACTAACCTGTACTTTATGATCTAAGTTTGGAACTAAACCTGGAAAACACCTTCAAAGGTCAAATTGAATAAACCGGAAATGACCTTTGACCCACAGTGACAAAGACGTAAACCTACATCCTCTTTGGGAAACTAAGAGGGTCTCCCTAAGACCAGAACATTGTCATATCAGACCAGAATGATCTTCAGTCCAGTGGACATGTTTGTTTGGGTTAACGTTCATTTACACTTTACTCTGTTTGCTTCAGGTCAAAATTGGATAAAATGGGAATCGGACATTTTCCGTTTTTTTCTATTATTCGTTTAAACACAAAAAGGAAAACTCCAAAAAATGTATTATCCGTTATTTACCTCCGCCAAGGTGGGAGTAAATTTGGGTCTGTTTGTCCGTTGTCTGTCTGTCTGTCAGCAGGATTAAACAAAATGTCCTGAACGGATTTTGATGAAACTTTCAGGAATGATAGATAATGATTTTGAGCAATGAAGGTCAAAGGTCAAGGTCTCTAAAGGTCAAAAGCTAAAACACATCAGTGGTAATATCTCAGGATTCAGATAGAATCTGGTTTATTTTTTCCATTCACATGGTCAGATGGGTCAACACCTATAACCCTAACCTTTGACCCTTAACCTTCTGACATCAGATGGGTCAACACCTATAACCCTAACCTCTGACCCCTAACCTTCAGCCATCAGATGGGTCAACACCTATAACCCTAACCTTTGACCCTTAACCTTCTGACATCAGATGGGTCAACACCTATAACCCTAACCTTTGACCCCTAACCTTCTGACATCAGATGGGTCAACACCTATAACCCTAACCTTTGACCCTTAACCTTCTGACATCAGATGGGTCAACACCTATAACCCTAACCTCTGACCCCTAACCTTCAGCCATCAGATGGGTCAACACCTATAACCCTAACCTCTGACCCCTAACCTTCAGACATCAGATGGGTCAACACCTATGGCTCCATCACGTCACGTTTTGACGACATATGACGTATCAAGCCTTGCCGGAGGTCTGCCGTCTCTGACTCGTTTAATTTTAGTTTTGGAAATAACTACTGAAGAAACCAGTTGTTTTTTCGTTGTTTTGTTTTTAAAAAACAAGTGAAGGAATGATCCACAGATGCAGTGTTTGCATAGTTTAAAGTATATGGTATTAAACATTCCTGCAGAGCTTATTCAGTTGAATGAGGGCAGTGTACTTACACAGATGAGTGAACAGATGACCGACTGCCGCTCTGAATCACAGTCAACTACAACTTCTGCATTTTGAGTTTGCTATGAATAAATAAACTGACAATGCTTTATATAATTTTGTGTCACATTCAATTACATGAGTGTATACGTTATGCACATTCCAGACCTGGCAAATGCAGTGTGTCGTCTTTAAGGGAAAAGAGTTTCACAGCTTTACTTCAAAAAAGAAAAACAAGTGGTGTCCGGCACAACAACCCCCCCCCCCCACCCCCCACACACACACACACACACACACATTTGACCTGATTGGACAAATCAGGTCAATTGTGTCTCGTCAGTGTGTATCTCTTATCATTGCGAAAACAGATTTTTGGTGATTGTGACCTTTGACCTACATTCACCAAAATTTAATGGGATCTATTCTGGACCACTTCACACCTTTACTGCAAGTTTTATAGAAACTGGTCCAAAAGTTTAATCTCAAAATTATAATAATAAAAAAATATATTGGACCTTTAACCCCCCTCCCCCCCAGTGGCTCTAATCTGTTGTGAATAAAGACAATTATTTAACATTTAAAAAACAAGAAAACAACTTTTGCTATCCTTGGTCTTGAGGGGATGGATGGACGGGCCGACAGACAGACAGACACAGGGATTAAAGCAAAAAAAGTCACCTGACTAATCTTTTTACCGATAACACATCTGATGAAGTACCCCCCTGTACCCCTTCGAAAACCACTGTAGCCATGGTCTGAATTATATTACCTTCATTGTTCACTTGGTTTGTTTGTTTAGGCCACAGCTTCAACCCAAATAATAATGGGTAGATTTTGAATATTTGAGTAGACTATGGTTCAGAATCTGACAGACAAGACTTTAGAGAAATGTAGGTGTAATTACAAGGAGGAAACACCAGAGGGAGCTGCCTTGATGGACTAGAAATGACAGACACAGATTTATTGCACCATCACTTTTATAACCTTTGTAAAAACCAGTTAACCAGGGGGGTGGGCTGCGTGACCATCACTCCACGGTGTCATCTGTACACCAGCTGCTGTTTGTGTAAATACATAAGTCACATCCACAGCTCTTACCGGACTCTTAGTTCCCGTTGTGGCGGTGTAGCGCGGCCCGCTAGCTTGATAGCATTGTCCGGGACCCCAGGGTGAAGGCAGGTTTCTGTGATAATTATCACGCAGGCGTCTGTGGCAGCTGTGCGGGTTGTTAAATCCAGCCTCAATTCATCCATTTTGTTCCATAGGGACCTGGGGGTTTGCTATGAAGAGGCTGGGTAGTGGTGGTCTTTAGCTTAGCCAGCTAACCTGCTCGGCAGCCCCTCTTCTATTTCCGCTCTCTCCGCCGCTTCCGGTGTTACCTCTCCGGCAGGGTAGTCCGTGGAGAGTCCGGTGCTCGAGCTATAGTCACTGGGATTGGATGAGAGTTTTAAAATCTTATTCCGATATTCAAGAGTTCGTCTCTATTGTATGAGATGTTTATCTCCCCCAGACTCACACATATCCTTTCACAAAAACATAAGTAGTTACACACACAGATTCAGGAGCACTGAGCCACTGCGACTATGCGCCGCCATCTTAGTTATTAGTTAGAATGTTATAGGTTGCTGACGATTTTTAAGATAATTATAATTAAATAAAATAGAACAAGCTTTGTGTTCAAATAAATGTGTTTAAGGACTATTTAATTTAGTATGCTGTAGTTATGAACCGGCCCCAGTTAAAACCATAAGGTTAGTCTGTCTCTGTCATTTACTGGCTGCAGGTCATGTCAATCAGGATGTGTGGACCGAGGATTGGTGGAGAGATTGGAAGGGGGCGGTGCTTAAGGGATCAAGTCTGGTAGACTGGGACCGGTTGAGTGTGTGTTTTTGACCTGCTCACATGTTTGTGTGTCTAGCTCAGCTGTTGAGGAAAACACTTCAGCTACAGTATTATATGTCCATCTATACACCAAACACCTGTCACAACCCGCCCCCTTCTCTGATCAGCATCGATCTGATCATTTGAGTTCAGTTGATGGATATCTGTTGCATCGACGGAAAACTTTAATCCCTATACAGATATCACAAAAGGTCCTAACTGAAGGAAAAATACAAATAAAAAGAGAAAAAAGGACGAAAATGAACATGCAGCAAATATATACAATAAATGTAAATATAATAAATAAATATGTTCTGGGTAAAAATGAGCTGAAGTGTTAAAAACAAGTCCTGAGGGACTTTTTTAAGGTTTTATTTTTTTACTCAAAAAACCATCTGGAGTCATTTTAAACTTTGAACTTTCTAATTTAACATTTGCTTAGATACTGCATTATTGTTCTTCACCCACATAAATATTCTAGAAGAAGAAGCAGCTGTTTTTTTTTTCCTCCCAGAAGTCAAGTGTTGTCTAAAACAGGTGCTGTTTTTTTTTTGCTCCTAACAGTATATTTATTTTTAACCGTGCATGCTCTGTTACTATGGTGTTGAACTAAACACAAGTGAATGTAGGACAGTTCCTTCATTTGTAAAACCTCCGTGTCCAGACACTTTAATTATTTACACCTCTGAAAAGTTTGTGACACTGCAGTGCACACTGGAAAAGCACATTCCAACTAAGTGCTAACATAATAACAAGGACAAGGGCTTCTTTAATGGTAGACCAAACCCTAAAATGCCCCGTCTAGTCACAAGGCTTTTGCTCAAATGACTGCGAGCTGTTTTTTATCCTTCACATCTTCTTCAGAACACAACACTTGCCACAAACAGGGTGAGTTCGTCTGGCAGAACCTGACTGAACAACAGCTCTGTCTTCTTCCTCTTCTACACCAAAACTAATTCTCTGAGCGAAGAAAAGAAGAAAATAATATCTGCAGACGAGTCAGGGGTCATGAGCTGCTTTTTCCTGTGATTTATTGGCACAGTATGAGCATCATGATTACATCAGATATAACAAAACCACTGCACAAAGACATGTAGAGACTGTGAGGAAGTAGGAAATGAAAAACACAGCTGATTTTTTTAGACAAAAACTCTCTGTCCCTGGAGCTTCTAACAGACACACTGTGCAAAATACAAAAAGTCTAAACATGGTTTAATACTTGATTTGTCTACAAAAGGAAGGTTATACATTAGAAATGTACAACGTGACTCCCTCCATTCACTTTCTTTTTGCAAGCTAATGGACCCATGGACCGGAAGTAGAAGGGCATGACTGAGCCTCTCCATGAGGGTCAAAGGCTCATGAAAAGCATCATGGGTAAGTTCCTCATAGCCAATGAGATGCTACGTACATTATGTATGTTCTGTACAGCAGGGGTTCTCAAACTTTTTTGGCCCAGGTCCCCCTTGGAGGGGTGAAATTTTTCCATGTCCCCCCTCATCCTCGCGATACTGAAAATGATAAAAAACCACTTCAACAATGATTATTATGAAACAATGATAACCTTTTTTAATAGTGCTTTTGTGCAAACCAGCCACATTTTCAGGTATTATAATATAAATGAACACTTCAGAAACAACAATTTTAAATAATTTTAAAATAATAAACGGAACAAAAGACACACAAAACCGTGTGTGTGTGTGCGTGTGTGTGTGTATGTGTGTGTGTGTGACAGACAGACAGACAGACAGAGACTTTTGGTGGAATTTTGGTCTCCCATCATTGTTCTCAATGAAGCCAAACTCAATATAACTATCAATGTACTTTCTCTTTTTAGGGTTAGGGCGTTTGTTTTTGTCATTGTCATTTTCATTGTCATTTCTTTTACCACTTCTTGAGGAACTTGGCGGACACAAAAATCGATCCATGTTCGCTGCAGGGTGGCTAAAAATAGCCTGTGACTCGCTCCGTCTCAATTTAGTCAAGCTGGCGTCAAACAGCGCTGTTACTTCCGCCCGCTCGCTACAAAATAAAACTTCCGCATTTCAAAATAAAACAGCAAAAAAAAAAAAAAAAAAAAAAAACGTGATTAACTTCGCGTACCCCCTGGACATGCGCCACGTCCCCCTAGGGGTCCGCGGACCCCAGTTTGAGAACCGTGGCTGTACAGTAATGTACATAGTATGGAAGTCTCTGGGGTTTCAGCTTCCTTTCATAAATAGAATTTTTTCAGATGAAATATTGGGGTAAAGGTTTTTTGTTACTTGGATTATTCGTTGCGCTGGGTCTTCTGTAAGTAGAGCTACCTGTGTGTGTGTGTGTATATATATATATATATATATATATATATATATATATATATATATATATATATATATATATATATATCAGAATGTCAGTTTTGTCTAAAATGGTGCAACCTTAGTTAAAATGTCCTTAAACTTATGACAGCTCTTTTCTTGCTCTCTATTCTAACCTACTGTTGTGAGTTTATCACAAATTGATCATCTTTTCTTTCCAGATTTTGACATGACTTGGCCTGTTAATGGTGCTAATAGCGAACATGCAGCCAGCAGCAGTAAGGCTTTGGGAGGCACGGATCATTGTTCACATGTCACAGAAGGATCCCTGGGCCTCTGGGTGCTCTTTTTCTCTCCCTGTATGGCCTCCCCTCCCTCCCTCTCTGGTTCGTCCTTCTCTCTCCAGTAGCCCCGTGGGAGCGTGAGGGTTGAAATGACACACAGTGGCTGACTGTCGCCCAGGGGCCAGGGTTCTGGCCTCGGCTGGCTGGATCTGTGTGGCAGCTGGTGAGCCCGCTGCCCTCTCTCTGGCCCTGGGCATCAACAGTGGTGGTAGTGGGACTGATTGGAGCCTCACTCTGATCTCTGACTCTGGGGCTGACGCTCAAACTGCTCACTGCTGCCCACACGACTGGTAGTGAAGAAGTGGGACAGAAAGTGGGGATGGAATAACAAGCACATACACATACATGGACAACAGACTGAAGAGCAGAGGTGGTCAAAGTACTCACATTATGTACTTTACTTGAGGATTTTTCTGGAAAATTTTTACTGCAACTGCCTATATTTTTGAATAAATATCTGTACTTTATACTCTTTACATTTATATAAATATATTTACTTTCTACTCTTTACATTTATATAAATATATGTACTTTCTACTCTTTACATTTATATAAATATATGTACTTTATACTCTTTACATTTATACAAATATCTGTACTTTATACTCTTTACATTTATATAAATATATGTACTTTCTACTCTTTACATTTATATAAATATCTGTACTTTCTACTCTTTACATTTATATAAATATATGTACTTTCTACTCTTTACATTTATATATAATATCTGTACTTCTGTCCTGACAACTAAAAGTCATGTGACGTCTGGAGCTCAATGGCTTAAAATACATAAAAATAAAAGAGAAAAAGAATTCTGGAATATATTAAAATGTTTTAATCACGTTAGCAGCACCGACCGTTCACTGCAGCACAGCCTTCGTCACTTAGAACAAAAACATAAAACACAACTGTAACTGTCCCATTACTGTTACTGTCTTGGCTTAAGACATTAAAGTTTTCTTAAATAACCTTAGCATGAATACTCCAATGGTTAAGATGACCTTTCTGCTACTTAACACTCAGTCATCAGCTCACTGTGCAACAAAAATAAAAAACTTTTTTTTTTGACACATTTAACATTTTTATTCCCTTAGACATGAAGAAGTACCGGTTCTTCTTAAGTTAAACATGCAGGTTTGAAGGTTAAGTCAGAGTCTCTCAACTGAAATGATATTAAAGCATGTAGCCCAGAAGAAAACGTGAAGGCAGGAAGAAGAACTGGAACAACAACAGCAACCCTTAGATGAAAAAAAACAATAAGTGTGTGGAAAACTCTTTAAAAGGTGGATTGGTTTTTAGAAAATAATGGCGGCAGACAAAAAAAAAAAAAATCTGTATCACTTGTTCATTCATTTTTCAAAATAAAACAAAAAATAAGATGACAAAAAAAACCCAACTCATTTCTTCATTATTTGTTTCCAAACCCACAATGAAAAAAACATTAGTGATGCATTTTTTTTTTTATTTTCCTTTTTGTTTAAATTTATAATAGAAAAAAAAAAAAGGATAACGGTCGTTTCCTGTTTTATCCAATTTTGACTTGAAGCAAACTGTAAACTGGAAATGAATGTTATGGTACGGACACACCGAACACAAGTTTTTACATTCACGTTTCGAAATGACATACAAAGTCAGCGGAGAGACGCGTTTAGATACAGATTGGTGTCGGGCGGCGTGTTGGATGCGTTGCTGTGGAGCATTGGAGCGGGAGGTTTTGCTGCAAATGCGCATAAACCCTGGAGTTGAAAATATTGAACTTTTCAGGCAAATTCTCGTGACGCCACGAAAGCCAATCAGCAGTGAGATGCTGCCAATGTTGTGAATGATGTATGACCGACTCGGACCGACCCGGAAGGAGATAAAACTGAGCCTGAAATACTGTTGAAAGCGGACGTCATCCAGACGCAGTTCCTGGAGGAGGTGTTGGAATCACCTGTGCTGCAGGAGCTTCTGTAGGACCAGGTGAACCCTAAAGCAACGGCGTCTGGACCTCTGACGTAAGGACGTCCAGAGCAGGTACAGAGGAGTTGAGGACAGACTGAACTGGACGGACAGATGTTGTTTATATGTGTTCATCCAGCGTCCAGACTCACGCGGGCGTACACGTGTAAATTTGTGTTTGGTGCGGTCGTAGCATAAACAAACAGGACGTAGGTTTACATCTTTGTCACTACGAGTCACAGTCATTTGCAGTTTATTCAATTTGCTTCAGGTCAAAATTGGATAAAACAGAAAACGACCGTTATTTTCCATTATTCATTGAAACAAAAAAGAAAAATGAAAAACCGCATCGTTATCTGTTTTTTTTTTTTCATTTTGTTTTTTGGAAACAAATAATGAAGAAACGACTTGTTGTTTCATTGTCTTATTTTTGGTTTTATTTTCAAAAAACGAACGATACACGGATTTTAAAAAAATTCAGACGTGGGTTGTAGCGGGTTAGGGTTAATTCCAGTGAAGTCTCAGTGGTGTCTGCTTGTGTAAATTCTGTTTCTGAGCACAACTACTGGAGGGAGGTGGTGTCGGAGGCCGGGGTAGTGCTGGATGTGGTTGAACCACCGCGTCACATTCATGTACTGTTCCTTGTCCTGGATGGCCAAGTCCACCTGTGTGTGACAAAACAAAACATTATCAACACGCCAGGATGGTGTGATGGAAATGACTGTAACTGGGTCATTAAAGGTGGGGTAGGGGACCTTTTTTGGAACATTTTTTTACCATATTGCTTGAAAACCTTTTCACGATCCCAAATCACACTGAAATAGAATGTTTACAAAAAACCCTACATTTTTCAGTCCAGTCTAGAAGAAAACTCTGGCCAATCATTGTACTGATCATCTTTACACTGATTGATTTGCTGATACGTCCATCAAATATCAGTCCTTCCCCTTCTGCATCTAACCCTATGGCCGAAAAGACGACAACGGGCAGCAAAACCAAAGTAAAAAACTATGGCCGCGAGGAACGGAACAGGACAAGGGTGGGAATTACTATGACGTTCCAGCACTGGCGCCAACTGGAAAAGGAAGAGGGGCTCAAAACTGATGCTAAGGTGGTCTTAGTAAACTACTTTCATCAGTTGTTGGTCAGTGTTAGCGGTTGCTACGTGCAGGTGCACAGCTGTTAGATAAGATATTCCTTTATTATTCCCACTAGGAGAAATTCCAGGTTTACAGCAGCACAGAATGGAGCAGTGACAACGCTAGCGCATTGATCGCTATTAAGAGAAAGTAGCTCCAAGCAATTACGAGGTGTGAGTTTTTGTTCCGTGACGGTTTTGTTATGTAAATAAATCACTCATTCCAACACATCCTGTTTTGAGAAGAAACACATTGTATTTTCGTGACCCCAAACCTGCTGGGACTACTTTGGCTTTGACCAAAACCGGTCCAGAACTGGACCTACAGGACACTGTGGGGGGGTAAGTCAGTGTGGGTGCACTAGAATAAAGGGGCGGAGTCAGAAGAGAGGGGCGGAGTCAGTGTGGGTGCACCAGAGTAAAGACACTGATGACAAACATTCATCTGAAAAATACTGAAGTGTCCCTTTAATAAAATACTGAACTGTCCCTTTAATAAAATACTGAACTGTCCCTTTAATAAAATACTGAACTGTCCCTTTAATAAAATACTGAACTGTCCCTTTAATCTTCCTGCACTTGATTTTTGCGAATTGAACATCAGGGCAGTCTGTGGTTTACAGCGAGGCTAGCTGACCTCTGACCCTCGAGGTCAAAAACCACACTGATTCCAAACTGATGTGACGCTTCTCTGCCTGGTAGCGGGGGGGGGGCAACCTTCCATCTCTGCCACAACCACTGACATATCTCAACATGTGATCTCTCCCTCCCTCTGTCTTTCTCATTGGTTTTATTTTTTTTATTTTTTCTATCCTGGAAGGCGTAACAAACTTACTTGTCCCTGGTTTGATGTTGGGGATATCACTTTATGCCACATTTACTTCATTTTTCTGAAGAGAAGTGAGACTGTGTTTGTAACCCTTTATTATTACCAACTTGTTCTTGCTGCCCTTTGGCCATATGACTGGTCTATTTGTGTGTTACGCACCGCAACAAATTGCTTATTTAAAGTTGTGGTTTGACTGAAGTCAGTGCAGTTATACAAGAAAAAACACATACAGTGGATAAGCTATTGTCCAATGGTGGTGGGAACTGTCCTCAGACCAAGTAAATCCATTTGTATCGGGGGGGGGGGGGGTGTAACGTTGAGTTTTGAACATCTCTGTTTTCTTTTTCTTTATTATAACAGATTTGAATGATTTCAAATGTACTGTGAATATTCCCCAAATCATGTGTGGTGGGAATATTGGCAAGGAAAATACACAAACAGAACCTGGTTTTGGTAAAAGATGCTCAAAACTGAACAATATTAACTTTAAGTTTATTTCCCCAAACTATGGAACAGTCTGAGGTCCGCTGCCAGTGTTCATATTTTTAAGGCTAAACTGAAAACCTACCTTTTTACTTTAGCTTTTAATTTAATTATTTGACTTTTCACATTATTTTATTCTGTTGTTTTATTCCTCTTATTAAATAGATAGATCTTTATCGACATTGTCACCAGAGATCCTGGATCGCTTTGAAATTTATTCTCCATTTACAGGAATGTAAAATTTCAAATTGATCCAGAACCCAGGATCTATACCGGATCACCACCAAAATCTAATCATTTCTAGATCTCTCCATTACCAACCTACCATGAAAATATCATCAAGATCCATCCATAACTGTGCGAGTTATCTTGCGAACTAAAAGACAAACAAACTGACCATTACATAACGTCATTGGTGGACCTCTGTTCATTTGAAAGGGGGGGGGGGGTGATTTTCTAGTGTTACTAATTATTTTGTTAGTTTATTATTCAGTTTAGTTCATTTAATTGATAACTATGGCTGTTTTTGTTCATTTTGTTGCTTATTATGTCATTTTTTTTTAACTGTGGAACTGTTCAAATCTCAGGAGTTTGACACCTGTGATGCATAAGAAGTGGAGAAATTATATAAAAATATGTCATGTTTTGCTTTAGATTTTGACTGTTATAGAAACAGTTTTTGGTTTTTGCTGTAACAGTGATTGTCTGATGTCTTCATCCTGCTCATTTACAATCATGGAGATTAAAAAGAATAAATAAATAAAATGAAACCAACTTACAAGGAGTGGATGGATTCCACAGTAGATGAGGGTATCAGCTAAGGTGAACTGGTTTCCAGCCATGTAGACCTTATCTTGCAAATAGACATTGAGATCCTGCAAACAAACGATAAAAAAACAAAAATGACAATTAATATATTAGGAAAAACAATCTGTGAACTCCAGTAACTGCCAATTCTTTTTCATATGACAAGTATATTTTTATGACCCTCCACAGCACAAAACCAGTCACTTTGGTCAAATTTCATAACTTCATATTTTATATTTATCTTAAAGTTTATTATAAATGTTTGTGTGACACTAATTCAACCAATCAGAGGCTGTTTTTCAACATCGCCATAGCAACAAGGGCTTTAGTTTAGTGCAGAAGGCTTTGTTCTGAGGCCTCCCATTGGTTCAAATCTATAATTCTGTAGATTTCTATTTATGGGTTGTCTAGAGGGAATCCCCATCTTTCCAACGGTACCAAACATGACGGGGAAATACCTAACGCCAGCGCCAAGGAAAGTCGTGTTTGGAGTCGATTTGTCTTAGTTTTAGACTTAATTACTGTCAGAGTCAGTTGTTGTTCTTCCTAAAAGACATGATTTGAAGACGTTACGCTAGGAATTTAACAAACACTCATAGTTAGAAGTGTTCAGGAGACATTTTACTGGGATTTTATTAATAAACTTTAAATTGGATAATGTTGACCCATATAATGTATTTGAGGCTAAAGTTAGAAAAACTGCTGTGACTGAACCACTGCTTTAATGATGGACGGACAAATATATATATATATATATAAAAATATATAATCTCATATGACGATGCCAACTTAGAAATATAATTTATATCAATCACTGACATGGCAGTAACTCTTTTTAAGTGACTTATGCTGTAAGTTAAACCAGAGTGTATATCCAGCTTTATGTAAATGTCAACGTCTGTCAAAGGTGCCGTGAGACAAAACGCCATGAATACAGGTTCGTTAACCTATATATCTGAGGGTGCGTGAGGTCCATGAGTCTGGATCCCAGTATGTGTGTGTGTATGTGTGGACAGGAATAATATGTAACCTGAGGGGGTATGGCATCTCCACTCATGACTGACGACTTAGCACAGATGCTGTAGAAAACAAGACTATTTGTTTATTCTACTACCAAATTACTACAACTCTTGCTGGCAAATCTAATGAAGCTGTCCTAAACTTGGGCAGCGTGATGTGCTTTTCACATTCCATGTCTGTGTGTGCAAAGTCGTGCATGGAAGTGCTGGTCCCAGGGGAAGGGACCATCTTTAGCACTTGTACATTGCACAAAGGGAACACTCCATGCAACAGAGCATCTTGGGGGCAAATGGAGTTATTGTGCAGCAAGAGTGGGTGATGCCAAACAAGGCATGAAGACTGCAGACTTCCTCCCCTTCGACAATCAGATCCTTGCTTTCCTTAGCCTACAGCTATGGAGCTGAAGCCCAGTCGAGCATCAGACAAGAGGCAACTCTCCTTCTGCCTCTACCCAACACATGGAGCTCTGAACCTGGGCATTCCCTACCTGTCTATGCAGAAAAATACTTACAAACTCAATAGTGCATTTCTGTTTTTGACTTTTTTTATAACCTCACATAATATTGGTTTGGAGAGATTATTATAATCAATCTGTGTGTGTGTGTGTGTGTCCACGGAGACATATCATGCTTTAACTCAATGAATACTTGAGATATCACCATGACAGTATATATATATATATATATATATATATATATATATATATATATATATATATATATATAGCTAATGTATATCAGATGCAATGATGCATTTGAGTAAAGGTCAAAGGTCAATGTCACAATTAACTAAAAGGTCAAAATCACATTATTGGTTATAACTCAAGAACAGAGGGTCACAGAACTTTCAGATTGGTACCAAATGATGCAGAATGAAGAGTTTGTTAAGATTAAAAAGAAGTGCACATCAAGGCACAGCAGGGACAATGCAGGGATGTCCGAGTTAATGGTGTAGGTCGTGACAGATGACGTCCACACAACCATAAATCCAGCTTTAGAAAAGTTTTATTCATCCATGTATGTTGTTTTGAAAAGACAATGACTTCCATAAACCATCAGAAGAGTCTGCACTGCAGTACGTGAACTTCAAGACTCATATCAACTCAGAAAAACAAAGTCAAAGTGAGAAAAATCACTGATAATGATCTTCTACTGATTTCAAATGTATAGTCCTATTTACTATTAAGAAACATACTGTAGAAAAGCTACAGTGAGTGCTTTAGGAACAGCAGAAGTAAAAGTCATAACTGTCTTAACTTCAGTTCAAACCTCCTGATTCCACTCCTGGTGCTGCTGAAGCTTTTTCTAAAATTGATGACCAACTTTACACTAGTTGGACTTGAGAACATGTGACCTGTCCATTACAGAAAAAAATAGCAGCTTTGACGATCCCAAAATTGTGTTGTGTGAAATCAGGATTTCCGGTCCAAAATGATAGATTGTGCAGCTCTACACTGAGGCATCTGTTCAACATTTAACCAGTGCCAATTATCAGATGTTTATAACTATTCAGCATTTGGGGCCAAAAATGGTCTCATGTCGTCTTGGTTAGCGTCACATTATATGAGTGACGATATGTTTACTTTAAAAACAAGTCTCAGCTTGAGAAAAACATTTGTTTTTTTAAACTTGCATCCTGAGGTGAGAAAGTTGAAGAAGTCCTGCACTTGACAGTTTTTATTTCTGGATAATTTAATGGGAGATGACTGGTGTGCTTAAAAAAACAAGTGTTAAAGACGCAGCTAAAGCAGCAGGACAGGACAGGGGGCCACTGGGCACCAGAGACGGGCTGCTCAGGGCGACTTCCTTTTGTAAGTGGCACCATTAAAATATTTAAGAGGCCTGTCCAGATAACATGCTGCCGCACAGCATGACTCCTCAGCCATGCCACAACAGCGTGTCATGCTGTGAAGTGCACAAACACACACACTCAAACACTTCCTGCTGACAGGACACTGCCAAGAGGCGCCTTGCGTCCAGCAGACCAGTGGCTGGCGATCCATTTCACGCTGACTGGCATCAGGCACATTAAAGCATTTTTCTCTGTCGTTTGTGGCCATGTCACTGAGGGGCCATACATCAGTCTGTGTTCCTGTCGTCTGTGCCTTAACAAGGAAAACACACACACACACACACACGGCGGGGCTCTTGGACGGAGTAAAAAGATGCAGTGGTACCGCTTGAAGGTAGAGGGAGTTTCTACTGTCCTGAACAAAAACTGCAGCCACATTTATATTATATTATAAGCTCATGCATTTACACAGATATTGAATCTGACAATACTGTTAGTTTATATGTGACCCACCACCAGTAAACCAGGCATAAGTGTGTGTAAATCCAAACAGAGTTATGTGTGTATCTTGGTAGAGTGGAAACTAAGGTTTAAGATGGTGAAAAAATGATGTTTCTATCACAAGTAGAACCAAAGTTATGGTCATTTTAATATCCACATTTGGACATATTTTACAATTTGCATATTTTTAGATATTGTCCGTTAAAGTTTTGGACTGTTTTGGGGTAGGAAGTCCTTAGCAACGCATAATAATTTGTATCCGATTGACACAAATTGTTGACAGATGTTAAAGGACACTCTGATGGACATGTCACAGAAGTTTTATATATTATAATAATAGGACAGAAGTGTGACGTATTATAATCATTTGGCTTACACCATTGGACAGAACATTCAATATAAGCTTTTACCTCGTACCAAACACTTGGGTGTTTACCCACGGAACGGAGATCGTTTTGTTCGGCGAAAAGAGGTGGAAGTCGTCTTTGTCTTTGCTCAGCAATACCTGAACTTTTGTCACCGCTTAAATAATTGACTCAATAAACACCTTTATTGATTGGATTTCAATGTAATGACCACAGGAAGTGAACATAGAGGTGTTAAGGTACCGTTTTTTGATAAGGTGTAAACACTAATAACAAATCACCTTCCAGCCTAAATTTGGCTGTAGCTCTGAACGGCTCAGTGCGACTTATGTCTGGTTTGGTGGTGGGTCACATATAGTCGTTTTAACCAACAAATACAAGTCATTACATACAGACTTTTTTAATTATTATTTTCAAGATTTACTTTATTGTTTGTTGCATTACGGATGGTAAAACAAATACAGGAAATTAAACTTAACTTTGTTAGAGTTAAAATAACTTCTAATGTTCTGCTCAGTTTGTTCAATAAAAAGGTTCATTTCTATATTCAGAGGCCATATGATACATTTTTGGAATCTAAAAGAGCATAAATGAAGTTGTAGGATGGAATTAATCACAGGAAAAGCAAGATTCTTGTTATTCTGTACCTTCAGGATGATCTTGATGTCTTCTTTGGTGTAGCGGTCCAGTCTGGTGACTCTGAACTCTAACCACTGCTGTACCACAGCCCTGCTCTCTGCAGAATCACCCAGCAGCTCTGAACGCTTGGCCTCTTTCACCAGATGACAGGCGATGGTCACTAGTCCCACCAGTGGAGGTCCATTATTATTCTGTAGCACAGGTATCTGATAGAGGTAGCAGTGAGACAAAACAAGAACATGTGGGTGTAATTTAATTAAATAAAGCATAGGCACAATCGAACAATACAATTTTATCTATTTGCCACTGCAACAAATATAATCAAGAAATGTAAAACAATGCTTCTTATGGAGATATAGTCATAATAATGTTTCATTCCTAGATTATATTTAGAAATTAAGTTAATATTAAAAGTGTAACATTTGACTGAGGATATTAAACCTTATAGATATTAATATGCAAAAACAAACAACAACAAAAACCCAACAACTTTGGGTCCGTGACAGTTTATGTTTAATAATTTTATTTCTGTAACATTAATAGATGTGCAAATACACTTTTAAGTTCCTCAAGATGCTCAGTACTATATTGAACCAAATTCTGTGAAAATATGGAAGTGGTGACAATCAAAAAACATGATGCAAAATAAATACTTAAAGAGTTGATATTCCAGATTAGTATACTTAGATTACTTCACAGATGTATTTTTCCACTAAAATCCATGGCATGAAATGAGAAGTCTATATAACTTGGAATGATCGATTAAATGATCTATGGTTTATCAGGCACTTGGGATTGGTAATATTTTGGATTCATTTTGTCTTAAAGACTGGTGGGGAAGTTTAGATGTACATCCAGCATACACTAAAACTACAGTCTCTGTATATTTTTTTTTTTACTTCGACCCTGTTTTAGTCAATAATACAGCTGTAAATCAATACACATTACTATCTCCTTCCATCTGACAGCTCCATCAACCCCTCACCAGACGGAGCATGCGCAGAGGGTAGAGCTATTTCCATTGTGCTGCCATGTGGATATAAAGCTAAAGGCACACAATGATAGTGCCTGATTTCATCCTCGACGTTCGCTGTGTAGTGTACTGTCCTAACTAACACGTCGTAAATACACAACGATAACTAATAACATTATCAATACAAATGATCAGTTTATTAGCATTACGTAGCTAGCATCATGAGCTAAATTTGTCATCGTACATGCTTTCTATGGCTTGAAATAGAAGGTTAAAATAACATATTGACAACACAAGAATACACTGTCATATCACCTTTTTGTCCCCCTGTGTACTGTACTTGTTTGGCTTTTTCAGTCCTAAATATTTCTCCAGCGACGATAGCTCTCGTAACGCCATGTTTGACTGTCGGAGGGTGGAATACTGTGCGTCTGCTGTGATTGGACAAAAATTTCAAATCCCGCCCTCACTGATTGATTGACGGCACTTTTAACAAATTAAATTCAGGATTTTAGTATTTCGTTACATTGCATCATGAACGTGTTAAAGTTGATAAAATAAAATAAAATGTAAAAACTTTTTTTGGTGGATGCTTGAATTACAAATGACTACTTTCTATCTACAAGCTGAATATCTGTGTTAATACTAAAAGAATAAAATACAATGCACACATATGTATAAATATAATAAATGATAATGGACACTGGGAGCTAAAATAACAAATTTAAGATATTATATTATTACCACATGAACAAATATGTTAGTCGCTGTTTCTATGCAGAAGTTATTTAAAAATGAAGCCTGCAAAACAGCAGAATATTTCTTGTAGATAATAATTGAAAGTGTAGTATGGGAGAAAAAGGGGGGAAATGCACTTAGAGGCACTCACATCTGTTATTCATCATCTTAATCGTAAGCATAAACTTAGTGATTTTCAAGCTATGACTTTAATGGGGCTGGCAGATAAACTTTTAATCAGTCATATATCATAGCATAAACACATGGGTATATTTATATGCACAAAAAGTCACAGATTTAAGCACAGGATGCATAACTGTAATTGTGTCAAAGCATCGCACTATTAGCTTTTTACTCCTAATGACAGTTTGTTGATATCATATGAGCATGCACATTCCCAGGTCTGTAATCCAACCCTCCAGCAGCGTGGGCTGAACTGATCAAAAATGAGTGCTATGCAGACTTGCCAGTTCAGAGTAACATAGAAACATGTCGGTTTCAGAGCTTCTCTTTGAGGATTTGTGTTTAAATGGATTGAAAATGACAGTGAAAAGTCTGGAGTTTCAATGTGAAGTCCTGCAGCAAAGTTTCCCTGGACTGTCTGTCTACGCAGTGTGTCCAGACTGTGTATATTTGTGTATGTTGTCTCTTTGGATTTACACTGTGCCTCTGCAATTTCCCCATAATGAAATGTCACCTGTCAGTCAAAACTGGACATATTAACCATACACTGTCCAAGTATGTGCTGCTTGTTTGTGCACATGTGACACCACAGAGAGTGACAGCAGAGCTGAGGTGTCACTCTACAATCTTAACTTTTCATCCCCAGCGGTCTCTCTGTGTAACAGCTCACCTGGATGACAGGGCTTGAGGTGATGTTTGTGACTGCAGAAATACAAATCAAATTCATATTTTATCTCTGGATTTTTTATCGATTTTATTCAGCCTGCAATAAAACAGACTTGAAGATGTAGAGGCAGAGTCTGGAAAGTCAGATCCTGAAATGAAGTCTATCGTGGCTGCTTCAGGCTATGGGTTATGATTTTATGTGTTACGTACCTAGTGAATTTATGTAATGATAAGTAGTAATAGCATGTAAAATGAGTATTAGTATTGCTACAAACTAAAATGAACTAAAGTCCTTTGTTTAAATGCAACTTACAAAACATTGACAAAGGCCTGAATAATACCAGAGATAAAGTGAAAACCCTTAAATGTATATATTTTAATTACATATTCTGATTATTCCATTCAACTTAACATGACCATGAAATCTGAATATCTTGATTTACTAATACAGCACATCAACGCTGAATATTATCCAGACTGTCCCATTTCTTCCATATAGGCAGCGGTTTTGCTTCATGTGAACTATTTCTATTGATGTTTATTGCTACGCACATATCCCTGTGTCCACATCTTTCCCTTTTCGCTTCTTGCACTTAATATAAAAGAACAGATGATATTTTTAAACTCAATTTGTTGAGGAAAAAAGCTGTCTCTGGAAAACAAATTAATTATAAGAATGAGTACACAGACTATCACAAATGATTAGATGCCATGGAACAAGGTAAGGCTAATTCTCAGTATTTTTCCTCTTCTAACCTTCCATTTTTTGATGTTTATTTATAGGCTAAAGCACGTCATACTTTTACTGGAGAAGTGCTTCCATAAATGCATGCCCGCAGCATTAAAGTGCGTCTCCTTTAACTAAATGCCTTGAAGCTGCCACATCCTGTCTGTACTCAGGCGGGCTGAGGACAATGATCCCCAGTGCCTAGGACTAACTGTAGCCTGTGGGAGTTTTCTCATGCCGATTGTGATACACAATCTAGGGTCACATTAGTAAGGAAATCTACAGTGGGGGTCACTGATAATGCCGAGGGGCTTCACAAGGCAGGCATAGCCATAAACACAGCCTCAGTCCTGATAGATATGTCCCCTCTCCCTGGTCTGCAGCTACAATATGCTGTTACACTGATTTGTCTAGTCTGGATGCAGAGCCCCTGCCCCGCCTGTCTCCTCTGTTACCTTTCATGACCTGTGAAAGCTCTCAGTCTCAGTACTGCATTTTCACTACACAGATGCTTTTGGAGGGAGGATGGGATTGTTAGCGGACAGTCCTAGATGCTCGCTGTCAGTGCTGATCGGTGAAATTGGATATTGGTGCTAGGTCAACTCTGTGGTGCCAGACAGATAAGTGACAATTACAGAGCAGTGAGGTGAAGATGGTCATGTTTATGCATTTGGTACCTTTAGTACCTCCTCTTTGGATTCATTTTCTAAATTGAAACCTCATTATTATAGCTTGAATCTTCAATGGAAGTCATCACTTTACCAAAAATAAATAAATAAAATCGCAACTACCTTATAGAATATTCTGTAACGTATTCACAAACCGGGCGGCACGGTGGTGCAGTGGTTAGCACGGTGGTGCAGTGGTTAGCACGGTGGTGCAGTGGTTAGCATGGTGGTGCAGTGGTTAGCACGGTGGTGCAGTGGTTAGCACGGTGGTGCAGTGGTTAGCACGGTGGTGCACGGTGGTGCAGTGGTTAGCACGGTGGTGCAGTGGTTAGCACGGTGGTGCAGTGGTTAGCACGGTGGTGCAGTGGTTAGCACGGTGGTGCAGTGGTTAGCACGGTGGTGCAGTGGTTAGCACTCGTGCCTCACAGCAAGAAGGACCCTGGTTCGAATCCCGTACCAGACCTTTCTGTGCGGAGTTTGCATGTCCTCCCCGTGTCCGCGTGGGTTTTCACCGGGCACTCCGGTTTCCTCCCACCATCCAAACACATGCACTGATAGGTTAATTGGTTAATCTAAAATTGTCCATAGGTGTGAATGTGAGAGTGATTGTTTGTCTATATATGTTCAGCCCTGCGATGAACTGGCGTCTCATACAGGGTGTACCCCGCCTTCGCCCATTGTAGCTGGATTAGGCCCCCAGTGACCCCCGTGACCCAAGTGAGGATAAAGCAGGTTCAGATAATGAATGAATGTATTCACAAACCATTTAAATGGTCTGTGAATAAATGTAACTCCTGCATATCCTCTAGAACAGAGGTGTCACACTCATTTTTTACTTCTGGGACCACATTAAGGTAAATCTGATCTGAAGTGGGCTGGACCAGTAAAATCAGGGCCAGCGTTAGGCATAGGCAGACTAGGCAGTCGCCTAGGGAATCAGATGTCTTTGGGGCGCCAAGTGCCACACAAGATTCACAGATGATCATTTATAATTCCACGAAAAGAAAAGAGGGGTGTTCGCCTAATGTTCGCCTAGGGCACTACATTGACCAGAACCGGCCCTGAGTAAAATAGTGGTCGTAGTCATTTATTTAGCCATAACAACATCAAACACTTAACCTAGAGGGGAAGTATTATGAACATCTTGGCAAGTTTTAAATTTTTGCCCTGGTGTCAGGTATGGGTTGCAGGTTTCCAAAAATCACTGGATACAAGTTGGCAGCGCCCCCTCGTGGCTGGTATCCATAAAATACAAAATGGCCACTGCTAAAAAAAAAAAGTTTGGATCCCAACTTATTGTATGGTGCAGCTTTTCACATTTGTTAGAATAAAATGGTCGTTAAGCCAATAATTGTTGCAAAAAAGAAAGTGTCTTCAGCAGCGGCCATCGTTAATTTTATTGATATTTTATTATTATTGTTATTTTTTAAAACCTTAGACCCATACCTAACAGCAGACTAAAAACCTGAGACTTGTGAAGAAGTGCACGATGTTCATGAATTCCCTCCAGATGAACTGTAAATAATATTTACATTTCACACCAAAAAACAACACAAAACAAAAATAACTCAATGACTGTGTTGAATAATCTGTGGATCATTTGTTTTTCAAAATAAAACCAAAAATAAGACAATGAAAAAAAAAAACGAGTTTCTTCATTATTTGTTTCCAAAACCAAAATGAAAAAAACAGTTAGTGATGTGTATTTTCAGTTTTCCCTTTTGTATTTAAATAAATAATAAATAAAAACAGATAACGACTGTTTTGACCTGAAGCAAACTGAGTAAACAGGAAATGAATGTTAACCCAAACAAACATGTCCACTGGACTGAACATCCTCATCTTCTCTGTCCTCATACTGTATCTTCAGGTCTTAGGGGGACCCTCTTAGTTTCCCTAAATAGGATGTAAGTTTAGATCTTTGTCACTGGGGGTCAAAGGTCATTTCTGGTTTATTCAACTTGCTGCAGAATTTTTAACCAAAACCACTTCAGTTTATACTTCAATACAGACAGACAGACAGACAGACAGACAGACAGACAGACAGACAGACAGACAGACAGACAGACAGACAGACAGACAGACAGACAGACAGACAGACAGACAGACAGACAGACAGACAGACAGATAGATAGATAGATAGATAGATAGATAGATAGATAGATAGATAGATAGATAGATAGATAGATAGATAGATAGATAGATAGATAGATAGATAGATAGATAGATAGATAGATAGATAGATAGATAGATAGATAGATAGATAGATAGATAGATAGATAGATAATTATTCATCCCAAGTTGGGACATGTATTTGTTGCCTCAGTACAGACATTAGCAGTTGTGCTTATGTAATATCACAACAAATGACATAAAATATTAGAAATATTCTAAATTAAATAGAGAGGTATTTGGCTACATACAATATAAAGTGGAAATAATAATAATAATAATAATAATAATAATAATAATATGGAAGAACAATAATCATTAGTAGCGTATCAGTGCAAAAATTATGGGTTCAATTTAACCAGTTCCAAACAAGTTCAACAGTTCTTTAACTGAGTCGTGAAGATGCTGGTTGTTGCAGTGGAGGAGAGTCAAAGGATGCCAGAAATGTCACACCTCTAACCCTAAAAACCAAAATAGCTCAGAACAGTTTAATTCCAGAGCTCATATCTAAACATTTCTATTGTTCCTTGATAAATAACCAACACCACTTCAGTTCATCCATTAATATCTATGGTATTGTTCTGATAAAAACAGTGCAGAACAGAGTCATGTCTGTTTTAGTCACAATACAAACCAGAGTTCAGACTCAATTGTTTTGGACGGTCTAACAATGTTTTTCTGTGACTATATTTACAGCATTACCACTTGACTTCTGCTCAAATGTTCTTCTTTTATGCTATCATTTGCAGAAAAAAAGGGTATTCTTTTTTTTATCTTTATCCAATCCAACTTTATTTATAAAGCACTTTAAAACAACCACAGTGGACCAAAGTGCTGTACAGAAGACTGAAAGCACAGTAAAAGAAATTAATAAAACCAGTAAGAAACAATAAAACCATAAAATCAAATAGATAAAACAAGTTAAAACAATAAAAATAATAATAATAAAAAAAGATAATAAATAAAAGAAATAAAATATATGTATATATATACCTACAAATATCTCACATGTTTTTAAAAGCCAAGGAGAAAAAATGGGTTTTAAGAAGGGTTTTAAAAACTGATAGAGAGGAGGCCTGTCTGATATGGAGAGGCAGATCGTTCCACAGTTTTGGAGCCGCTGCAGCAAAAGCACGCTCACCCCTGAACTTATGTTTGGTTTTTGGCTGCCATAGGAGCAGTTGATCAGCTGACCTAAGAGAGCGGGGAGGTGTATAAGGCTGCAGCAGCTCAGAGAGGTATGGTGGGGCAAGGCCATTTAGGGCTTTAAAAGTAAATAAAAGAACTTTAAAACGTATCCTAAAATGTATGGGCAACCAGTGGAGTGAGGCTAAAATAGGGGAAATGATGTGCTGGTGTTTACGTGTGCCGGTTAAAAGACGTGCAGATACAAGGTTTACAAGGTTCGTCCTTTCTAAGCCAGACATGATATAGTAAATCAGTGTATTGTAGTTCTACAGTCCATACAGTGTGTATTTTAGCTTCATAGATGCTGGTTGTTGCAGTGGAGGAGAGTCAAAGGATGCCAGAAATGTCACACCTCTAGGCCCAGCCTTTGGGCCTTCAGGACGACAACAGTGATGGGATTATAGGAACCACCCTGCCGCTCCATGCAGAAACAGGCACCCAAAGGCTAAAAACAACAAGCTGGTCCCCCACTCCACTGCACACACACACACACACACACACACACACACACACACACACACACACACATGCAAATGAGTGTATGTTTGAATATGTTTACAAGGGGGATGGAAGGGTTGGATGAGCCAGTGACAAGGGTGGAGTGATGACATTTTTGTGGCATTTCATGTCTTTTCCTTAACATTTGTGACACTAGATTAGCATTGGAACGCACGCTCACAAGTGTATTTGTGCGTATGTAGACAGAGGCTGGTTCAGACTGATCAGGAGAGGCTGCCCCGAGGACAAACATACTAGTAATAAAAGGCAGTTTCTCTATTTCCTCCTCCTCTCCTTTACATGCCAACAACCCACAAGGCTTTGGGACACGCTGGGGGGACATAGTACCAGCTCACAACAAACCCTGTCCCTGCCTCCCATCCAGCAGCAATCACTTAGGACTATTAATTACCGCTCTGAATTTCCTTCTCCTTACCCGTAGCCATCCGTGTCCCCCTCAGACAAACAACCTCGGTGGGAGGATCTTGATTATTATAGCTTCTGAAAAGTCAGATTGTCTTTTATTGAAGTTGCCCACTGGCCATGCAGGTTTCTCTCTCTCTCTCCCATTCCATCTCAGTGTCGCTCTATTTCTCATCCATGATTCAGACTAAATCTGAGGAGGAAGAAAACAGTAATACTGGCGCTGTAAGCTGTAGCCGTGCCCGTGAGGTTGATAAAGGAGACTCTTACATTGTTGTAGGTTTTAACTCACGTGAGTTAAAAGCTCAAGCTTGCAGAAAAATAAATAAATAAAAACAACCATGCATATCGCTGTGTTTAACCTCTCTCTGCATCTGAGACACACTTTGCTTTGATAGGCTGCTGTTCACAGCATCACCAGCAGGGAGCACTGTGGGTCTTTCATAGAAGGAAAAGTCCACCTCATTTTTTATTTTTTTTTTAAAGTCCAGCTGTATCCAGAGCAGGCTTCTCTGTCTTGCAAAAACAAACTTTATATCAGTGAAAAGACAGTGACAGTTTTAAAAGAGATGGGATCGTTTTAGAGCTTATCACAGTCTTAAAAATCACTGTAACTGTGAAGATAATGAAACCAATATGTTCTGTTTTAAAGATTGCAAAGACAAGCTGAGGCACAATATTAATGATACAAATACACACACACACACACACATATAGATATATATGTATTTATTTACATATTATGCTAATTTTAAGGTCTATTTTTATTGTTAAGACTACATGGACATATCGTATACAAATATAAAACATTTGTCACCTCTGTGGATCTATATATAAGGACATCCTATAGAAAACAGATTCACATGTGATGTTAAATAGTTTTTCCTGGAACAATAATGATTATTTTCTTACTCCAAAGGTTAAAATAAAACCTAATTTTCCAAGTTTTCCATAAGAATTGTATAAAAGGATTGAATTCAGGGGAAAACCTCTGTCCCAAGTTCTAATCCCCCCCCGTCTGCTCATCTGTCTTCATGTCTTTAACCCATTAGTTTGATTCACTACCTCTGGAGCTGCAAAGTGAAAGCTCAGGCCGCCACTTGTCTCTCCTATGACTGTGTCCACTATATCCCCTTTCTCGTGGCACTTTATGGCCTGCTGAAGAGGAGTCAAAGGTGCATGTGTGTGTGTGTGTGTGTGAGTGAGAAAAGAAGTAGGTAAAGCGGGGGGTGGGGTGGGTGGGTGTTAGAGATAGATATAGGGAGATTCTGAGGGTTATTTGTCCCTCTTCGCCTTCTTTCAGAGCTAGGAATCATGGTCTGCATGACAGGTCGCCAGCCCCCGTCGGGGGTGATCTATATGAGACCCTCTTTATTGGCAATTTCAACCCAGGGACAGATGAGACTGCAGCCAACCAGCCAAGCAACCAGCCGGACAGCCAGACTATGATGAAAGCGCCGAGGACTCACCTGTGACTCTCGCACTGAAGGCGAGAGAAATAATGCATCAGAGGTTATATGTGGAGCTATGTGTGTGTGTGTGTGTGTGTGTGTGTGTGTGTGTGTAGATGTATAAGCCAAGCATGTGTGTGTGTGTGTGGTAGAAATAATGTATGGCTGCTGTCATGCCCAGAGGTCTCTGTTTAGTATGGAGAGAATCACTGAGCTGTGTTGCAGGCAGATTTCAATTGAGATGCTTTGGATACTTTACATATTGTTGAAATGTAGGGTAAATAATTCAACTCAGAGCAACAGTCAAGAATCTGTCCGTGACTTATTGCTTTTGGCTTCCTCAGAGTAACACGGGTGTAGAACATACACTATCCATAACAAAGCACATACTGCATGTGCCGCATGTGAACCGTATCAAATCTGTGCTCTATATGCATTGAATATTACTCACACTGTAAAAACAAAACCTATAGAATTTACTCAATAAAAGTCAGGTAACAATTTATTTATTTATTTGAAGATAAAATACCTAGGTCATTGTATTACAGATGATATGAATGATGATGTAAGTTATTATATGCTCAGGCAAACACTATAGCATGGAAATGTGCATTTTGCTGCACTCAGGTTAACCCTTTGTTGGTCAGTTTGTAACTTTGAGCCCTGATATCTAATCTAAATTTAACCCTTTAACTCCTGAGACTTGAGCAATTCCACAGTAAAAAATAAAAGAAGATAAAATAAGCAACAAAACGAAAAAAAAAGTGATCAGTTAGATGAACAAAAGTGAATATTAAACTAACAAAATAATGTGTAACATGAACAAAGTAAGACACAAACAGAACACAATTGGAAGAAAAATAAGAAAATAAAGAAAAATAAGAAACATCAACAGAAACTAATACATATTCACAAATAACATGGAGAAAAAAATGCAAAAAACAACAAAAAACAAAACAAAATGAAGTAAAAAAAAACCAAACTAGTGTTGTCATTTGGTTCCAGTAGTTTTAGTTTGGGCTTTTTCTTTTTCTAAATCAACAAAACAGTTAAAAAACATTTGAATTTGTTTGAATATTTAAACTAAACCATCCATTGAGAACGTGTCAGGGGTTAAAGGTTAAGTCCTTTGACACCAAACGTCTTGGAAAGTCTCCTTTTGTAAGAACCATGTAATTCACAAAAACACCACTGGGTGTCACTGTCAATGATATATTCAGCTCATACTAGTATATGGTAACCATAACAACACCGCTACGATGATCTTTTATTTTCGACACAAAAATCGCAGGAAAGTTCGATGTGTTCCATTTTATTAACTTTTAGTCTATTTTACATAAATAATCCTCATGTTTCAGAAATACTTTGGAATTCATGTAAAAACATTTTTTAAAACATGTTGAACCAAACGGTAGAGATGATAGTAAGGGGTCATGAAATGCTAATGCTAATTGCTAATGATACAAATACAAAGAGTTAATTCATCTAATTTGTTGGTAAGATTAGTGAAGGAGTGATGTTTGAGTTTTAATAATTTAATTAAAGTTATGGTCAGTAAAAAAATATCCATGTTTTATGTTAGAATATTCCCTGTGAGGTGCAAAAAGCAAAAAAAAAACCAACTTTTTTTTTTATTTGTAGTATGACCAACAAAAGGTTAAAGTGTCCCAGTTCAACACCAGTCGACACTAGAACCTGAGGACGTTTGTAAAAGTCCAGGATACAGAAAGAACAAGTAGCACAGAATGATGCTTTAAGAGTCTTACGTTTCCAGAGGAGGGAGTGTTGGCCATATGTTTGGTTCTGTTGGAGGAAACACTTTTAACCCTTTAACCCCTGATACGTCTGAATGGATGGTTTAGTTTTGTTCATGGATCTGAGATATGGAAATAAACAGGTGTCAAAAAGCAACTGATTTTAAAAAAAAAAAGTCTAAACTAAAATTACAATATTTATGTATTTATACTTCATTTTAGTTTATTTTAACTAAGTTAAGTTATTATTTTGTAAATATTTATTTTATATATAACATATATTTGTTTTTGTTCCTACATTTATTATTGTATTTTATTACTTTTTCTTCACTTTTGTTCCATTTGTGTCTTATTTTGTTCAAGTTACTTATTATTTTGTTGGTTTGTTATATATTTTGGCTGTTATTGTCCATTTTGTTACTTATTTTATTAATTTTTGACTGAAACTGTTAAAGGCTCAGGAATTAAAGTGTTAAGGAACTTAATATATCACTTCACACAACGACTGGATGATTCCACCAATAATATCATGGTAGCACTTTCAAATCCAAATGTATGGTAATGCCTGTATATATTTAAATTATTTTTTTCTGTGTGTGTTTTCTTTTGTTTGATTGTCTTGGTCTGTTTATGATGTGTATCTGTAGTGTCTGTTCTGGAAAATAAACTGAATTTAATTTACACTCACTATGGTTGAGTAGATTTTAGCTCATATTTTGAGTAAAATGTCACTAATTTTAACATCTATAACACACAAAAATAAATCATATCCTATCAGATTACACAACTAATGACACATAAAAGATGAGTAATATTAACTCTAAATGTTAACAGGAGGATGTTCATCTATTTAATTTTTTCCAACAATATAAAATACAGCTACAGACGGTCATGAAACAAAAGAGCAACTGAGCTGATGGTGAAGGAAAAGAAGAATCTAAATAAATACAATTTAAAAAAAGAGTAAAACGCGCCATATACAAAACTTATTATTAACACAGAACACTGTAAAACACACCAAAACTAGTTTGTCCTAATGCATGCTGGGAAATTTCCGCAACTACGCCTCCAACAAATCACAATATTATGGAATAGATTTTATTAGATTATTTTAAGTAGCAATTGTTAGTGTTAGATAAGATAAGATAGACTTTATTGATCCAACATCGGGGAAATTCACACGTCACAGTAACCAGTGATATACGGCAATAGAAGGACAGTAAAGAGAAGAAATATATAGATAAAAAATAACACAGATATAGAGAAAAAGCAAAAAGACTATATGCTAGGAACTCTATACAGAATATACAGGAGTGAAATATATATATATATATATATATATATATATATATATGAAGAGTTCATTTGCAAAAACAGATAACTCCATTTTTCTTTTTTTTCACAAAATGTCATTTTTTACTCTACTTTCCACAAATAATACTGATTTATTTGATATATTATTTATTTCATTTAGTAAGATCCACTAAATTGAATAAATAATATATCAAATCAATGGGTATTACCTAGAATGTAGAGTAAAAAATGCAATTTTCTGAAAAAAAAAAAAACGAAAAATGGAGTTATCTGTTTTTGCAAATTAACTCTTCATATATATATATATATATATATATATATATATATATATATATATATATTAACCAGTTATAATAGATTTCACTGGTAACTATTAAAATATAACTGTATAGTATAGTTTCTTTTTACTAACCCACAAAATGCTTTTTAAAGTGCAGGGTTTGTGCTAAAAAAACAACAACATTAAAAAGCATTGTTAAACCTGGATACTGTATGACTGCCATTGTAATAAAAGATTGAAGCTACCATAAGGACTAAAACATCATTCTGATTGAACTGGAGAAAAAAAAAAAAAACTCTATTCTCCCACAGACTTTTCTTAACATCCTGCACTGGGTAACACTGATATCACATTCACATACACCCCCCCCCTCGCTCTCTCTCTCTCTCTCTCTCTCTCTCTCTCTCTCTCTCTCTCTCTCTCTCTCTCTCTCTCTCTCCCAAGTCTGCGAAACACATTTCCCATTTTTCAAAGTCTTGAATCGCACGAGGCAAATCACTGGGAACTAGCATGACAACATTCAAGCTCTGAGCAGACAATATATCCCGGGGCCATTCCTCCATCCAACGCTCTTGCCGAATGAAAGACAGAAGCTTGCGAAGTGACGAACACCATGAAATAACCCTGTAATGAACAATTGCTCTCATATGAGACGGCCTGTTCAGTTAGGACCAGCCATTAGACCCGACTCCTTCTGTTCACTCCTAATCGATTGGTACAGTGTGCGAAGCATTGATCAGTCGTTCTGCTTTCATGTGTCAGAATGGTGAAGAGGTTCAGAAAATACAGATTTAAGGGAAAAAAAAAAAAAAAAAGGTTGAGAGAGCAACACCCCCCCCCCCCCCCCATCTGTGGTTGTGAATAATGCCACGTTAAAAGAGTGGAACAAAGCAATAGTGTGCATTATGCATGATAACAGAATAAGAAAGGTCGGAAATCTGAATTTATATACACACTTTTTATTCTTTTTATGGACGCCATTAATAATTTTCATTTTCAACTCAGCCTATTGACGTTAGAGAACATGGGATGTGTGAATATTTTTGCTACTTTGACTAAATGTATTTGTTTAACCTTAAAGTAATTCTAAATTACATGGTTTATATGCTTGTAATCTTCATGTAATTGTGACACATTACAACTTCTTTTTGCCCTCCAGATGTCTGCGCTTCTCTTGAACCAGATCTACTCCAAGATGGATCCTGATTTCACTTCCATACTTTATTAATGACAGACATAAAGGACAGGACACGTTTAACCCTTTAATGCATATACTGGTCACTACAGTGGACAGTTTTCCACAGATGTTCTCTTGTATATTCATGGTTTTTTTAGGTTTAATGTTTGATCCAACATGTTGACACTCATACTATTTCAGTAACATTGCTGTTCTTGATGAACAAAACTGTCTTTTTTTCTCCATTAAGTAATAATTAAACTAATAACCATTACTAGAGTTTGTTAAAAAGCAAGAAATTAGCTGAATGATTTTTTTTTTTTAATTATTCATTCATTCATTCATTTTTAATTTCATTTTCACACAGTTTATCACTTTCTGATTAATTTTAAATTCATATTTCTTTGCTTCAGAAATTAAACACATGTTTTCCAGCTGTGTGAAGATTTTTGTTATTCCAGGAAAAATAGGTTCATATTCATATTGTGTTTTTCGTGTCTAAAGAAGAATTAAAAACACTTAGAAAATAAATCTCCATTAAGGTTTTCATAATTTATGCACCAAAGGGAAAATATTCAATTCAATTCAATTTTATTTATAAAGCCCTAAATCACAACAAAAGCATCTCAGTGGGCTTTACAAATATTAAAAAAATTAAAAATATTCACCTGTATTAAACAGTGTATATATGATGCAATATAGTTGAGTAGCTCAGTCCATGGTAATAATTGCATGCATATACTGTATATATTCATACCATATATATATATATATATATATATATATATATATATATATATATATATATATATATATATATATATATATATAGTGTGTGGACCCACTGTGCAGTGAGTTCTATTCTCTTCACTGTCTGTCTGTCAGTGTTCGTCAGTGTTTGTCATTCTGTCTGTATGTGTTTGTCCTTCTGTCCCAGCCTCCATGTTGTACACTCAGCCTCTAATTAACTTAATAAAGTGTAGCAATTTTGACATTTAGGGCCTAATTTGCTCCACAGTAGCGGACTGGCTGACCAGCGTTGCAGATAACACAGACTGACAGGATCAGAGAAAAGTCTGTTTATCTGGGAAATTAAAGGGTAAAAAAAAAAGAGGCCTGGCGATAGGTAACCCTCCTGCATGGTGTGTGTGTGTGTATATATGTGTATGTATGTGTGTGCGTGTGTGTGTATGTGTATGTGTGTGTGTATGTGTGTGTAGCTAAAATGAGAACTTTTGCTTGCGTGTGTGTGGTCTGTTTTTGTGTTCTTTAGTGTGTACGTGTGCCTGAGTCAGTGAGACAGGCTCAGTTATTACTTAAATAGTTTATGATAGGCTGATACAGAGCGTCCGCTTGTTTGGACCTATCAGCTCTGTCCATCTAAAATGTTGAACTTGTGATCTTTGCCTGAGGTTTCCAGGCTTGCTGGTGGCGTTTCACATGCACTATGTTCTGTCTTTGTAAATCTCCTTCTTAATAAAGCTATCAGATTGACCAACACACAGAGACAAACATGCACACAGCAGTGCTCTGTGTGCACGTACAGACCCAGACAATCTCACATCTACCTGGAGGGACCTGCTGCAGCCGCGGCTCGTGCCCAATACGTGTCCTCCATCAAAACACCACTGACAGAGAAGTCAAGTCGCTCTCTCTCTCTCTCTCTCCCTCTCCCGCCGCCTCCCGACCCGTAACCCATTTATCTTGAGATAACTTTGTCAGATTGTCAACCAAACTCTCCGGTGGGAGCCGAGCCCAAAGCCTATTACAGCAGAATCAGCGCAGGCCGCGGCTGGTCACTGCTAAACGGATACTCCCTCTGAGCTCTACCCCTGCCTTCACTGCATTACCGCCGCTGCTCTTCCCACATCCGCTGGAGTGGGCCAGTCAGGCAGTTGGTGATGAGGTTCCTGAATGCCTCACTGCACTGGTTCAGTGTTTACAGAAACAGATGTTGGTTATCAGTTAACAAATCTAATGCTTGTTCAATTCACTTTCATTTCATTTCATGCTCACAACATCATCTAAACATCAATCAAAATGGAAAACTATCACCCAACACTGGTTGATGGAGATTATTGTAATCACCTTGTGTGTGTGTGTGTGTGTGTGTGTGTGTGTGTGTGTGTGTGTGTGTGTTATCACCTACGACCAATACTTTTTCAGATCTCTGGAGGTGTTAAATTAATTTGTGTAACACTGTTTGTGTCAAACATAGACATATCACACTATAACTTAATCAATACTGGATATATTATCATATTACACACACTGACACACACACATATATATATATATATATATATATATATATATATATATATATATATATATATATATATATATATATATAATGAAATTATCAATATTGCAAAAGGTCAAAGGTCAAAGTTGCATTTAGCAGAAAGGTCAGAATCCCATTATTGGCTCTAATTCAAGAACAGATGACATTAGGCATTCTCTGAATACTTATTAATTAATGCTTTTGAAACATTCCTATAGTTTATGACATTATCAGCTTTTATTTCCTCCACCAAGGACATAATGTCTTTGTGTTTGTCAGTAAGATAACTCAAAATGTTGTGGGTAGATTTTGATGAAACTTTGAGAGATGATTGATAATGTGTCAAGCAAGAAACCATTACATTTTGAGCTATAAAGGTCAAAGGTCAAGGTGCTAGTGAAGGTCAACAGTTCAAACACATCAGTGGTGATATCTCAGAATCCAGACCAGATAGTATCAGCTGTTTTTTTCCTTCACTTCGTCTGACCTTCTGACCTCAGATGAGATAACACCCATAGGCTCCATGACGTCACGTAAAGACGTCACATGACGTTACGTAAAGACGTCACATGACGTCACGTAAAGACGTCACGTAAAGACGTCACATGACGTCACGTAAAGACGTCACATGACGTCACGTAAAGACGTCACATGACGTCAAGCCAATGGTATATTTGGTAAATGTATGACCTTTACCTTAAAGCAGGTTATTGACATATTTAGATAAATCAGACAATATCTTGTGCTTCATATTTAACATTAGATCTAACATGTGACATTACATCAATCAGTCAATTAATCAAAAACTTTATTTATATAGAACATTTAAAAATATCCACAGGGAAAGCTGAACTGACATCATATGTGGTTGAATATTGAAATGGACTGATCTAGTTTAATGTGTTAGCGTTAGCGTTAGCACAGACTGGTGCTGCTTCACTGATCTAGTTACATAATAAGTTGTTATACATCTAAGCTCATTAAGCAAAACGTTATTATATTTTTACTTTATGAACTTTGACATAACATATATGTTTTTTCCTTCTTTATTATGCATTTTTTGGCCGGTGCAACATATATTCTTGAAAATACGGTACTGTCTGTGACGTTTGGTGTCACTCACTGTTGTTCTTCCATCTTGGTTTTTTGGAACAAAACGTTACACGCTTGTGCATCGCATCGTGAACACACATAACACTTGTTGTATATTCATCTGCAGTGCTATCAGAGATGTGTGTGTGTGTGTGTGTGTGTGTGTGCGTGCGCTCTCTTTAACCCCAATGCTTTGTGACATGTCGTCCAGGCCACTCTGTGCTATTCCCAGCCAGGAGACCTTGGGTTCATGAATAATTTGGCACCGTTAATCTTGAGCGGTCTTGATTTATTCTGGGATGCCTTTGAAGAGCCAACATGCTGAGGGCTTTACAGGGACGGCTACCGAACTAAGGAGACTAACAACAGCAATGAAGAGAAGTGAGAGGGAGAGAGAGAGAGAGGGAGAGAGAGAGAGAGAGAGAGAGAGAAAGGGAGAGAGAGGGAGAGAGAGAGAGAGAGAGAGAGAGAAAGGGAGAGAGAGGGGCAGACAGAGAGAGAGAGAGCAAGAACGAGAGAAAGGGAGAGAGAGGGAGAGAGCGCGAGAGAGAGAGCGAGAACGAGAGAAAGGGAGAGAGAGAGAAGGAGAAAGAGAGAAAGAGACAGAGGGAGAGGGGGACAGAGAGAGAGAGACAAAGAGAAAGAAAGAAAGAAAGAGAGAGAGAGAGAGAAAGAGAGAGAGAGAAGGTACATGATTAAAAAAAAAAAAAAATTATATTAGTAACATTTGCATTTCCACTCACAAACTTACTAGAGTTCATAAGTGGGTGTTGCGTCAATGATTTTACTGATTATTGTAAATGGGTTAAGATACACACAAAAAAAAGAGCCCAAAAGGGACCCTGGCCACCAGACTAAGACCACACACCCATGTCATCTCCCCTTTAACCTCTTGTGTGACACCTCAGTTTAACTGTGTAATGACCCGTCACTAACAACTTTCATTTGACTCTATCAGGGTCAATGTCAGCGGCTGTACTGTCAACCTTTGGCTCTTTATGAGAACACACACAGGTACTGAGACTAAATTATTATTATTATCATCATTATATTATTATTATTATTATTATTATATACAAACGCTTGCAAATTAATATATGATCGACATAATGAGATGATTTAAGAACATTATTGATTTTGGGTTTTTATTTACCAGCTCTAAAAAACTTAGTTACACATATTGACGGATATTGTGGGAAATGCATCACGTCACAAAACTGAAGAAAAACCACTTAAAAAAATAAACCAACCCACATGTGACGGACCGACGTGTTGTGATGAGCAGGTCGGTGGTCTTCTGGACCCACATTTTTAAAAAGTAGTCAATGGTCTTTACTCACGAACCTGAACATCACATGACATTTGACCTTACTTACATACATGAACATCACATGACCTTTGACCTTTCTCCCATAATTGCATTTATGTCATTGTTTGTAAGTTAATATATTCATAAAATATGTTTGTTCTGGTTCATCATTATGGATTGGATTTATATAGTGCTATTTTGGACACTCAAAGCACTTCACATTAGTGATCAATTATTCATTCACTCTCACATGCTCCCTCTGGTGGTGGTAAACTACATATGTATCCACAGTTGTCCTGAGACAGACTGACAGAAGCGTGGCAGCCATTTTGTGTCTACGGTCCCTCTGACCACCACCGAACATTCATACACCAGTGTGAGTGACACTGGAGGCAGGAGGGTGAAGTGTCTTTGCCCAAGGACACAACGGACTGACGAGGACAGAGCGGGATTCAAACAACCAACCCTTCACTTATTGGACAGCCTGCTCTACCAACTGCACCAAAATTTCATTCAAAAGTTATCAACGCTAACGCAGCATCTAAACCAGGGGTCGACAACCTGTAACACCCAAAGACACATTTGAACCTGGTTTCCATGGAAACAAAAACACTGGGAGCCGCTCATCATCTTTAAAAAGCTCAGTCAATCTGTCCCAAACCTTAGTGTTTTTGTTTGGATGTTTCCGGAGTTTCCACTCTCCTAACTTTATTTTCTCTCTTGCTCCGTCCATACCGTAGGAAACTGACCACGATGGACGACACCTTCTAAAAGGTAAAAATTATAAGAAAAAAAAAAATTAAAAAAATTATTAGATAACAAGTCAAAATGAGATAAAAAGTCAAAATTGAAGAAGAATTTTTAAGTTGATTAAATTTTTATATACACTTTTTTCAGTGTCGGTTACCTAAACTTTTTTTTACTTCCATCATGACAGGCATACTTAAAACCCTACATGATAACCATTTAATTTAAGTATCAAGTAATATTTGGTATTAAAGCTTATTTCTGATGTTCATTGTCATCTTTGGAGGCTTTGTGATCATCCCAGACACTTTAAAACCCCCCCCACATAAACCTATGCATGTAGTGTCTGTACTGCTTTTAATTTCCTATCTGCATTATCCACTTATACATACACACATGGCTGAGATCTATATCTACCCGGATATAAGTTCACTTCCTGGAAACAACTACAGTAACTAGAACATCCTGATTTTTTTGTCTGACATTTCCACAGCGGATGTGTAATTCAGTGCAGGATTGGCCTTATTACACTCAGTCTTTACATGCATTTATTTATTTATGCGTGTAGGAAAATGAAAACAACTGCATATTTAATGAACGTGCAGGTGTGCATTTATTTTTTTTTCGTGCTGGCTGTGTAAAGATAACATTAACATGATTATAACGTCCTGTCTTTGCCTGGTATTTCATGCTCATATTGCTCTAAAATAACCTGCTGTTTGTGGATTGGATTTGCAACTGCGTTAATGTCAAGCTAATGATACCTTATTTGGAAGCGATTGTCGTTTGTACGCAGGTTGTGTGTACCAAATATTATCCGGTGTCATAGTTTTATGAAATGAGGCAGAGAGTAACGGTAATAATGATGAGCTTTTTAAGAGTATTATAGTCATAATAGAGCGGAAAAATCCAACATATTATCTGGCACGACCTGTCTGAAGACGACCAGACTACTGTATGTGTTCAGTGGCCGTGACTAAGTGCACACAAATCATCTAAGAAAAAAAAAAAAGATGCAATGGGGGGGTGCATTATATCAATTTCTTTTTTAGGGCTCTTTTTGTTTTGAAGGCGAGCGGTAACTGACTGAGACAGACAGGCTCATCATTACAAGAACACTCCACCTCACCTTCCCAGTCAACTGGCCCAGGCAAGACGAGGGACATGGGTACCGTGGTGTGTGATGGGGAGGGGGTGATGGGTGGGATGGAGGAGTTGTCGTCACGGCAGCAGAACGGGTAGCCTGCCTGTCATCTCTGTCTCATCCTCATTCTCCAATCTGACTAACTACACTCAGGCCTCCTCTGCTCTCACTGGCCGCGTTTCCTACCAGCGCTGACAACCCATATATAATTAAGGGCCATGAATGCAGCGCTACCTATAAGTGGAGCTGACAGTGAGAGGCCTACCTACAGCTCCTTTTCTCCCACTCCTCCTCCTCATTCTTTCCTTCCGTCTCCGTTGCACCGGTTGAGCAGCAGCTCAGCTGCGAGGCGGCGCCGAGGCTGAGGGACGGTCACGGACCCACTGGCCCTAATTGATGGTCTCTTATTCCAGAGAGGGTGGGTCTGGGTGGGCGTGAGGAGGCGTGGAGGTGGTTGTTCATGGATTGGGGGGTGGTTGGCTATGAAGATATCCACCCCCTTTTCCCATCAACCCCCCCCCCCCCCCCTCTTCCAGCATCTCCTGCTCTCTTGCGCTACCCTCCTTCTCTTTAAAGGGACAGTTCAGTATTTTTCAGATGAATGTCATCAGTGTCTTTACTCAGGTGCATCCACACTGACCTACCCCCCCACACTGTGAGCCCACTTCTGGTCCAGCTTTGGTCAAAGCCAAAGTAGTCCTGGCAGGTTTCCTGGGGTCAACAAAGTACAATGTGTCTGTGTTTATATAACGAGTATTGAGAGAATGTGTAATCTATTTTGTTCCAATCCCCAAATGCAACCTTGACCTTTGACCTTTTTCAATATTGATAATTGTTATATGTATACATGTGTTAGTGTGTGTAATATTATGATAATATATCCAGTATAGATTAAGATATAGTGTGATATGTCTCTGTTTGACACACACAGTGTTACATAAGTTAATTTTGTCACATGTCACCTTTGACCTCCAGAGATATAAAAAAAATAGTGGCTATTGGTTGTTTGTCGACTGGCAGCAATCAGGAAGCTTGTATCACTCCATATTCAAAATAAATAAATGAATATATTAAATAAAAGGTCTGGCCCAGTGAGGTTCTATGTGTAATAGAGAAATAATAGAGTGGATGTGAAGTCAATTAGAAACAAACTAAATGAGCGAAATGATTCTATGGATCCACTGAGAAAAAAACAAAAACAACAAAGTCAACGTCTAACTCTACTAACTAACTCTTCTTATCATATTACAGTAATATTTACATGTGTTGTCTCTGGGTCACATTTAAAAAAGCTGTTCTTAAATCTGTTAATGTGTCATAATAATGCATTTGTTATGATGTTTGGTGTGAACTGCAGGAGTATTATTAGTGCTGCTTTGGACTGTATGAATATATTTAGTTTCAATATTATGCTTAGGAAACAAACACAGAATGGACTCAGCTGTCAACATTGAGAAAATAATCAATTCTCATGTATATATTGGATCCAAAGCACAGATATACTGGTACAACAGTTTGTATGTGCAGCAGTTTTATTGTTTTTAAGCCGACTGATAATAATATTCTGTGATATCTTTTTTTATACAATACTTTTTACCCTTGTTTTTACTCTTTTTATCTAAAAAATTTGGCTTTTTATCTCAGAATGTTATCTTTTATTTGACATATATGGACATGTAAGTTGTTGCACTGTCTGAAATAAATAATTGAATTGAATTATATATCTGTATATAGTTTGTATGTGCAGCATTTTCATTGTTTTTAAGCGACTCATGGTGCTCTGTGGTCTTTTTTTTTATCCTTATTTTTACCGTTTTATTTTCTATTCTACTTACATGGACAATGTTTTTTTTTACCCTTGTTTTTATTTGACATATATGGACATGGATGTTGTTGCACTGTCTGAAATAAATAAATAATTGAATTGAAAAAGCTAAATAAAAATAAAAATAATATATATATAAAAAAAAAAGATGTGATAAGTAGATGAGTGACATTGACAGTGGAGGGGGATTATTGTGAAGCTCATACCCACCTCCCCAGCTCTGAACCCCAGGAGGTCACGTTTACGACACATCCTGTAAATGTGTGTCAGCGCTGGATAAACTCAGAAGAGATTTCCCCCGTCCTCCTGGGTCTGAACACACCCCAGTGTCGTTACCACAGTTGGGGTGTGGGGGTATTTCAGTCTCGAGCCGTTGAGTGATTAGAGCAATTACACGTCAAATATCTGTCACAGCCAATCACGTCGCTGGCTTTGGTCTCTTTTGAGACAGGCGAGGGGGTGACCCAGACCTGCCTTCACTGAGCCTCTACAGTGGTGATATTAGGTTAAGTAGGCCTGTCCAGCTCTGACACACTCCAGGTCATTACCCCCCCCCCCACCCCCACTAATAAAACCATGTTCTAGAAGGTGGAAGTGGAGCTGATATGGAGGCTGAGTGAGTGGATAAAGACACATAATTATGAGATAAAAAGTAATAAATGTAAGATAAAAGTTACAATTATGAGAGAAAAAGTCACAATTTCTCTTCCACTGATTTTCCCTCTGAAGTGAATTATTTTACAGACGGTCACTTTTGTTTAGTTTGAAAAAGTAAGGAGTCTATTCTGAGAATGTAGAGTATAAAGTACATATATTTATATAAATGTAAAGAGTATAAAGTACATATATTTATATAAATGTAAAGAGTATAAAGTACATATATTTATATAAATGTAAAAAGTATAAAGTACATATATTTATATAAATGTAAAGAGTATAAAGTACATATATTTATATAAATGTAAAGAGTATAAAGTACATATATTTATATAAATGTAAAGAGTATAAAGTACATATATTTATATAAATGTAAAGAGTATAAAGTACATATATTTATATAAATGTAAAGAGTATAAAGTACATATATTTATATAAATGTAAAGAGTATAAAGTACATATATTTATATAAATGTAAAGAGTATAAAGTACATATATTTATATAAATGTAAAGAGTATAAAGTACATATATTTATGTAAATGTAAAGAGTATAAAGTACATATATTTATATAAATGTAAAGAGCATAAAGTACATATATTTATATAAATGTAAAGAGTATAAAGTACATATATTTATATAAATGTAAAGAGTATAAAGTACATATATTTATGTAAATGTAAAGAGTATAAAGTACATATATTTATGTAAATGTAAAGAGTATAAAGTACATATATTTATATAAATGTAAAGAGTATAAAGTACATATACTTGTGAACAATTGTCGGGAGTAAAAGTAAGGAGTTGTCCGAAAAAAAAAATACTCCAGTAAAATGCAGATACCTAAAGTACAGTAAAGGAAGTACTTTTACTTATGTACTTCTTTACTTCGACCTTAAACACACCGTGATGCAAACATTGACTTTCAAAGTAATGAGTGCATGAGTGTTCCAGTGGAGAAGTGAAGGTCAGGATCCACCGGCAAACGCGTAAATGTACTCGCTAAAGAGTACATGTATGCGCTCGTTTTACACAAGTATAAAGTATGTGAACGGACAACCTCAAAAATGAAGCAAGTGGGCAGAAGTCAAACAAGCATGTAGTTTTCTGACAGGGTTATGTACACATTTAGAACACCACATATAGTGCATGTACAGTATATGCGTGGTCTTCCTTCATGTACTTCTAACAGTCATGTGAACTAAAGGCCACTGACTCCACTACCAGTCAACTTTTTGACATAATTACATATGTTTTTATCGCACTGACTCCCGTGTGATTACGTATCCAATAGATGTAAGAGGAAATAAATAGCTCTAGAAAGTTGAATCAGATGGACCTCGCAGACACTTTTCTAACCCATCACTGAAATAACATGTTTTGTACACGAGAAACAGAGAAGGTCAGCGCAGGCAGGACTGAGCCATACGCAGCCGCACAACACAGAGAGGTGCACACGCGTAAACACACAAGCGCAGCGTGGAGGTCGTGTGCAGTGATCTCCAAGCTGTGCAAGCCAGGGTTCTCACAGCAGGGGATCTGCAGGGCCAGTCAGTCCTCCGTAACACTGTTGTGCTGCCAAAAAAGCCTTGGAAACGTGTCACAGCTCTGAATTTAGCGAGGTCAAAGAGACAGGAGGAAAGAGAAGGATACAGTGAGGAGGAAAAGACACCACAGGAAGAGTCAAGAGCAGAAAGTGTTGAGTGAAAGTGACGAGAACAGAAACAAACAATAACAATAGTGTCTGTAGGATGGCTTAGTTTACAACAGCGTCTGATTGGTTGTTAGTGAAGCAGCGATCACCAATTTTAAATGTCCATACCTTTCATCTAGGTACGACTAGTTACAGCTCTGGATAAAACTATTTGATATTTGCATCTAAGGATGTAACCATCAAATATTTCTGTAGTTGATTTGATTTGAATGATTTATTTCGAACATGTGCAAAGTGCAACAATAATCAATATAGCAATAATAATAATAACAATGACATGTCCGAAAAGGAGTAGGATGAAGCAGAAGCTTATTTAATTCTACCCCTTCTTCACTTCCCCAATAACCTAAATTCATCTTGTAGTAATATAGTGCATAGTACAAAAATGATGATAATAATAAAATAATAACAATAACAATAATAACAATACCAATAATCAATAACTGAAGTACTAAACATAGACATATATACAAAAAACAAAGCAAAAAAAAACAACTAAAAACAAATGAGCAGATAGTAAAGTAGGTAACAAATAGAGTTTTTTGTTGTTTATTGTTTTCTTTTTTCCTCCCTTCCTTCTTCTTCTTTTCCCTTTTTTCTTCCTTTTTTTTCTTTCCTTTTTCTAAGTTGTCTGCATTTTGCTCTTATTTTTTATTTTATTTTTCTATTCATTCACTTATTTTAGTCATGTATTTATTTATGTATTTATTTTTTATATCTTTTAACCCCACAGAGGGGGAGTCAACATTGTTTCAGATCAGTACATATTCCAGTCTTGCAGACATATACTAGACTATTTAGTGCATGTGTGTGACCATCATCGGTCCTCCCCGAAAGCTGAGCAGACATCCCACATTAGAACTCTCCCTTACAAGCCAGTGAGTGCAGTGCTGCACCTCAGTGATGTGCGGAGGAAACAAAGACTGGACAGGACGGACAAAACAAAATAAAAAAAGTAGATCAGAAAAAGAGGTGAAAACCAAACCAGCACAAAAGGAGAAACAAAAACACAAACAAAAAATTAAACAATCGGCACCGAGCACCAGTTGAGTGTGTAGTTGAGTATTCTGTCGATATTTTTTCATTGATTAATCGAGTAATTGGATTAATTAAAACCCTTTAACTTCTGATGCATCATTGGTGAGTGTTCTATATGTGTGAGTTATTCTAAATATTCAGAACTCTGAACACACAAAGCAGCAAACTAAAAATAAATGGTTTGGGATTTGGTTGTTTTTTTCTATAGTTTATATTTTTGTGATTTTCCTCCACCTGAAATAATGTCTGAACAGTTAAAGGTTTACATATATGGACATGACAGTTGTTGCACTGTGTGAAATAATTAAAGAATTGAATTGAATTATATATCTGTTAGCTGAGTGCATATATGGTACATTTGTGTTTATTGGTGGTTCCTAACCTTCACTTCTCCACTGGAAACACTCCTTACTTCAAAAGTCAACGTTTGCATGGTGGTGTGTTTAAGTGATTGTAAATTCATGGATGTTAAACCGTACTATGAGCTTACTATACACTCACAATATAGGTGTTGAGCTTTTTGATCCATGTGCATGAATAATTTCAGGTTATATATACTATCTATCTATCTATCATGTCGAGTTCCCTCGGGAAATTGCATCGAAAATGGATGTTGTGATGCGTCTAGTGTGTTTGCGTAGCTAGTCGAGTGCTTCACTCTTCTTGCTTTCAGCTCTCACCGCTGGCTAGCTCCAGTAGCGAAATGGGAGCTGAGTGCGTAAGTCTCTCCTGCCAGTACAATAGCCTCTCCAACTTCAAGCCTTAAGTCGTACCTCCACGTTGGTGATGCATGGTAACTGGGCACCTCACGGCCCCAGGCTGATACTACTAAGGACTCGGAGGAGACTTGGCCCCCAGACATGCGGTACGCAGGCCCACCGGTGTGTGGACACGCCCTGGTACCCATGAACCAAGTCCCCAGCTATGGGATAAATAGTAGCCCCACCTATGGGTAAAATAGGAGATGTATCTGCACATCTGGCGGAAGAGGATCTCCGTTTGGAAATCCCAACGGCATGGGCGGACGAGAGGACTTACCTCCAACGGCCAGTAGACGAGCAGTAAGTAGAGGCGCACACTGTCTTGTAACAGCTAACGAAAGGAGGTTATATATACACACACACTAGTGATGCGTGGTTAGGGGGTTTTACAGAAACCCGCCCCGCCCAAACCCAAGACGTGGCTCGGCCCGCCCCGCCCAACCCGCATGATGTCACGTATCGATAAACCCAACCCGCCCGCTATCAACCCGCGAGCTTAAATTTGTCTCTAAACTCACATAGTACATTCGCAGCATCTTTACCTTGTGCTTCTAATGTTAAAAGTCATGAAGCATCATTTTTGCCTCCTTTCTAACGTCTCAATATGCACTCCAGCACATAAAATAGACTCCACCCACATCATCACTCTATAAAGCCAACACATACAACGTTTCCGTACAACCTTCGCATCGCCTGTTTTAATCTTCTCCCTGATCAAGTCCAACATTTTCACTCTTATCTCTGAGTGTTCAGGGAGATTTGGCGCTAATAACAAATAACAAAAAGTTACACACACACACACACACACATCAGCGGGTATTGATTGTCCCTGACCCGCCCCACCCGCATCCGCAATATGTATTAATACTGCGACCCAGCCCGCCCGACTCGCGGGTCACCCGGCGGATATCCGCTGGCCAGTGGGTAGCCCGCGCAACACTAACACACACACACACACATATACATATACATATATATACATATACATATACACATACATATACACATATATATATATATATATATATATATATATATATATATATATATATATATATATATATATATATATGAATATGTATATCACACACCCAGTGTTTTTGCAAATAAGGGTGATTATAAGTGATTATCCCCAAAAAAGCTGTGTATGTTGTATCTGTGTGATTACATATGTGCATAAATACATGGATTACATGTCTGCCGTAGTAGGTCTTTGCAATTTTAAGTGTACAGGCATGGTGCCATTTTGTTCCAACTCTGAACTCTTGTTTTGCTGATTTTTTTTTTTTCAGTCAAGACTGAAAACTGAAGAGACAATGACAGAGGGTTGTTTGATGTATTTTGTTATGGAGTTCTATTTATGGACGTTTGCTTTTAATTAATGCTTTAACTGTACTAATTTGCTCTCCTGCAGATCCCTGTCTGTTTGTTAAGTGGGCTAATCTTCCTTAGCCTTTTAAAGAAGCGACCACTAAGAATAGCAAACAGTGACAATCTGCCAGAAACTGTGGCTGGGTATATATGCTGCAGGCGTTTTCCAGCCCCTATCTCCAAACCTTACATCATCTATTATTCTCCTGCTCATATTGATATGTAATTTTTTTTTTCTTCTTTTATCCACGTACAAATTCAAAACGACAGACGCAGAGGAGCAAAGAAGAAACAAAAGAACTCCATTTTTCCATATTGTCCTTTTACCCCAAAACAGACACATATTTCACAAGTGCAATTTTTTTTATTTATTTATTTTTTTTAAGCATTTTTATCATTTTTTTTGTGTTTGTTTTTGAAGTTGAAGTCAGATATATTGTTTGTGATGTCTCCTTGCAGTCTGGCTGTCACCAGCCCCCAATGTCTACATTCTAGATATTATTTCTGGCTGTCCGTACTCCATCTTGGGGCACAATAGAGCCTCTTTCATTTTCTGTGTCATAATGCGATAGCACAAATTTCCCTGCGAGGCATCACACTATTGGAAAAGCGAATAACATATGTTGTGTCTCAAACTCACCCTTCTTCCCCCTTATCCCACTGGTGCAGATGACCAGTGAGTCTGCCAGTGCCAAGGGCTGAGGACGAAGAGCGAAGGCAGGAGGAAGAGGAGGAGGAGGAGGAGAGTGTTCTGGAAACATGTCACATAGACTATCATTCATCTCCAGAGTGAAGAGCAAAATAATATGAATCTTTCCTATCAAAACCCAGAAGAGAAGCCATAATGCATTACATTCAGAGAACCCACCACCAACAAACATGGCTCTGTAATGCACTGCCTGTATATTTTATTGATATTGGGGGAGAATAGTCTTCGCGCTGCCTTGAGGAACCTTCACAAAGCAGATTATCTTTTCCTTGGCATGACTCGGTGCCGCTTTCCAGGAGGGTGTGTGTGTGTGTGTGTGTGTTTTTTTATATCATGTTTCACTAGATGGCTTGGCTATGCTAATGTTTCACTCAACACCAAGCTTGTAGGGCAGGCTGGCAGCTTTGTACCCCCCCCCAAAAAAAGAAAAACACACACAAATAAAAAAAAAAATCCAGAAAAGGATAAATAAACCAGGAGAACTATAAACGTCAAGCAGCATATCCTCACTGCAGGCTAGGGCTTGTTGAGCCGCATTTTGTAATAACGATGCATTTTGTAATAAATAGGGGTGTGATGAGATCTCGCGAGGTCCTGATCCAGAGTTACAGGGATGAGGGATGTGTTGGGTATCACTGGACCTTCTAAGGATGGAAGAGTATAGGGTATGTGTTTATATGTATAAGTATGTATAGGTGTGTGTAAGTATAACTGTGTGTGTGTAAGTAGGTGTGTGTATATATATATATATATATATATATATATATATTTTGTCTGTAGGTATATGTATGTACAGTATATATGTGTATATGTATGAATGTGTGTTTACATATATATGGACTTGGAAGATTATTATTGTAATTAATTTATAAGCAGAAGGAATGACAGTTCTTAAACTATGCTTCCTCTCACTCACTGCTTTTCTAATATGTATCATGTGTCTATGTTTAAGTGTGTGTTTGTTTGTGTATATTTCTTTCTTTCTTTTTTTTTTTTTTAAATTGATTTTGTTTTGACACTCATATTCAAAATAAATCCATCCAGAGATACAATTTGGCCAGATTGCTTGTAAGGTTAAAATTCTGTCTTGTGAAATTTGTTATCCAGCAGCAGCCAGAGTGACATCGGAAAACAGGTTTTACTAGTGACCACGCCCTCTCCACACAGGTATTGACCACGCCCTCTCCACATAGGTTTTACTATTGACCACGCCCTCTCCACACAGGTTTTACTACTGACCACGCCCTCTCCACACAGGTTTTACTATTGACCACACCCTCTCCACACATGTTTTACTATTGACCACGCCCCCTCCACACAGGTTTTACTATTGACCCCCCCCACACACACGTGTTACTATTGACCACGCCCCCTCCACACAGGTTTTACTATTGACCCCCCCCCCACACACACACGTTTTACTACTGACCACGCCCTCTCCACACATGTTTTACTATTGACCACGCCCCCTCCACACAGGTTTTACTATTGACCACACCCCCTCCACACATGTTTTACTATTCCCCCCCACACACACACACACACAGGTTTTACTATTGACCACGCGATAATATTTTTTGCGATACATGGTGCAGCCCTACACTGCAGGCTCTCTCTAATGTGCCTGTGAAAAGTGTTTCCACCTACATCTGTGGAATAGATGGGGACAGTTCTTCAGATGGCTCCTCTATCCCTTGATTGCGAGATGAGGGTCGGTTATTAAAGCAAGATAAAGAGAAAGTGAAATGGCGAGTGAGCGAGCGAGAAAAGAGAGAGAGAGTACGTGAGAGTGGTGTGGGTTCAGATGAGGCGAGAGAGATGATGAAAAGAGTAGCCACTTGGTCCTTTGAGACTCCTTTTCTTCCCTTGCTGCCAAATTAGCCCAATTAGTCAGAGTGGCCTCTGTTCAGGCTGCTGTCAAACCCTCGACACCGTACAGCAGCGCCAGCGGTCATTCCCTCTCATTTAAGTCAAGCTTCTGACTCTGCTCTGCCTCCTCTCCTGAGCCACCTGCACACGTCTCTGCTGAATGATTACTGTACGGCTGTGTGGAGAAGACAGGGGTTTTATATGTGTGTGTGTGTGTGTGTGTGTGCTTGTGTTTGTGAAAAAGATCTTGAAAGGAAGACGTTCCCTTCAAATCAACCCCCACCTCGCCAGCGTGGTGCCTCCGTGTCCTTATGGCTGCAGCTTCCAAAGCTGAAGTGTGAGAAATCTTTTGATTCCTCAGGTAAAATCTACCGAGTCTTTTTAAACTCACTATCCCCGGAACGCTTTTTATCTTTTAACATCTGAAGAACCCAAAACTTTTACACACTGCATAGAAAAGGTTTTGAGAATAGATGGTTCTGTGGGTGAGTAAAGTCTAGGAAAAATGCCCTGAGCGTAGGTGTATATGTACGTACGCAATAACAAAAAAAAAAAGAAAACATTACTTCTACAATTTACTGTAATAGTTTTATTTTATGTGACGTCACATTGCAATATAGTCAGTGTGTGATTTTCAGATGGAGGGCAGGAAGTGAAGTAGCTTCACAAAAAGGCTTTTGTTTTGTGTATTTTATTCGACTGCCAAGTCCGACTACACTGAAAAAGAAAGACTAAAACACTGAATCAACTTAAACATTTTCTTCAATTTTGACTTGAGATGAGATAAAAAGTCAAAATCCCAAATCACTAAGCACTACCAGAATTAATTCATATTCAAGGCGCACTTTTGTTTTTGGAGAAAATTAAAGTAAGTAAATAAAGTAAGAATAGAAAGTGCTTTTCTAGTATCAATAACTTGTCTTTTATTCTTTTCTACTTAATAATTTAAGTCCAATACATTTAGCATTAAAGTTTAACCTACTTAAACCAATGGATTAGTTGATCAAAGAATGTCTCACTTTAATCACTAGCCTTTTTTAAGTAATCTGTATTTATCTGGGTTTAAAGTGTAGAAAAAATAATGGGCACCTTCACCCTGAGGAAAAAAGCCCTGAGCGTGGTGGCTGTTTGGACGTACCCGCTGATTTGGCAACACAACATAACAAAAAAATAAACTTCTGCAATTTACTATAATTGTCTTGTCTGTCCGTGTTGTGACATAAAAAAACCTCCTGGAAAGAATAATGGGCACCTTCACCCCTACAGCATGTCTCCCATGACATCATTCTGTCATCGCTAACACAAATGGACAAAGGCAAACTCACTACAAAACAACCACCCAGTTCCAAAGATGAAGGAATCACTTATAACTTGATAGCCACGGTCATCTTTCATTTCAAATCCGTGGAAATGGAAGAAGAGCTGGTCTGTGTTAATCACCTGCCCACGGGCCCGTAGGAGAACAGAGGCGGCGGGAAAAGAGAGAGAGAGAAAAGTGGGATGGAAGCGGATACAAACGTGCAAGCTAATTGGACCGACCTCCATGTGAGAACAAACATACCTGAAGCCACATGAATGGTGGCGCTGAGACGTTAAAGAGTCATATTCATCTCTTTAATTTACCTCACCGCTGATGTATTTCTACCCTGGGCCTCGTCTCACAGGAAAGCCAAACACAGTTCTGACCGTCCGACATGAGGAGGATGACGTGTGTTTACCTGAATGTGTGTACCGAAGAATTTGTCAAGGCTCAGAGGGTTTTCTCATGTACGATAAATACACACAGCGGTGCCACTTTACAAACTCCGAACCCACAGAAGCAGAACTGGCCTAAGGATAATACACTCTGCTTTTGTCTGAACCACAGACTATAACAGCTGCACCATATACTGTTGGAGCATCCATGTCACAATGTACGTGTGTGAAATAGTCATGTGACACGTCCAGCAGTTATTTAAATGTAATTTTTATATATGTATTTAAATGTTTTATTTATTTGTATACATATGTACATATTAACTTTTTATTATTTTATTTATTTAAAAAATATTTCTCTTCTATAATACATCTATATATATTTTTTGACATTTGTATTATTGTTTGGTACAATAAGGGTGGGAGATTTTTTTTTTTTACTTCTTTCCACTCTCTTTCAAATATGTTACTTGCCTTCTTCTTTTTATTTATTCTATATTGTCTTTGTCTTGTTATTTTACCAATTATTGGCTTTGAAAGATGAAATAATTTTTGTGCTTGGCATATTCCAAATAAAATTACTAAATCAAATGAATTTTTTTTTTTTATTATTTATCTTCTATTATTTTTCTCTATTGCACCGTAACAAACTACTTTCATCAGTTGTTGGTCAGTGTTAGCGGCTGCTACGTGCAGGTGCACAGCTGTTAGCAGTGACAACGCTAGCGCATTGATCACTATTCGGAGAAAGTAGCTGCAAACATTTACGAGGTGTGAGTTTTTGTTCTGTGACGGTTTTGTTATGTAAATAAATCACTCATGTCAACACATACTGTTTTAAGAAGAACCACATACGAAACCTGCCAGGACTACTTTGGCTTTGACCGAAACCGGACCAGAACTGGGCTCACAGGACACTGTCGGGGGTAAGTCACTGTGGGTGCACCGGAGTAAAGGGGCGGAGTCATAAGAGAAGGGCGGAGTCAATGTGCGTGCACCAGAGTAAAGACACTGATGACAAACACATTCATCTGAAAAATACTCAACTGTCCCTTTAAGTTATTACATTATGACTCTATTGCTACATGGTCCTTATTCAGTGTAAAATTTACACTGAACCTAGAGTTACATTTCCAGAGTCAACTTTACACTAGTAAGAGTTAATATTTTACACAACCTGAATGAGTGTCTATCAAGTTTTACACTATGTGAGAAGTAACACCCATAGAGTTATTGACATTTAACTCTGAAGTGTTAAATTAGTGCAGTTTTTCAGTGCGAGGAAGCAGGCGATGCCACTCAGTTTGGACGGGCTTTTCAGAGTCACAATCTTTTAACACTGAAAGGTGTCTTGCTCTTATCGGTGTTAAATAAAACTCAGATAGAATCAGTTTATACTTTTAACACTGAATATACCCTACCATCTTTATTTATAAAAGTGCTTTAAAACAGACACCACTGACACAAAGCGCTGGACGCTACGAGGCATAAAACACAAGACAGGGAAAGGAGAGCAAGGCAATAAAATAAAAAATACAATAAAAAGTACCAAAACTACACAGATAAAAAAAATTACAATTATCATATAATAAAAGAACTAAAATCAAATCAGTGCAGAAACAGAAAAGACTCTCCTCTGAGATTATTTTATGTCCAACAGTAACTGGTCACATGACCTAAGAGTCCGGGTGGGAGTGGACTGGTGGAGCAGCTCAGAGAGGTGAGGCGTGGCCAGACCATTCAAATATTTAAAAACAAATGTAAGAATTGTAAAATTAACTCACGGGTCACCAGTGGAGGGACTGATGAGCTTTTGTTTACGTACTCCTGTTAAAAGATTTACATTTAATAATGTAAATATGAAATAATATAACTTGTAATTGTAAACTGTTGTTGTAAATGCTTTAAATGCAACTGTAGAGATCCGTTTTCTTTTACCGAATTGGAGTATATTGTATGGAAATTGTACAACACATTCTACTTTTTAAATTTTTGTTTTGTTGTTGTTTTTTATTTTTGCTTTTTTTATTTTATTTTTTTTCATTATTATTTCATGTGTCTCGAAATAAACAATATTAAAAAACAAAAAAAAAAAGATGTGCAGCAGCGTTCTGAACTAGCTGGAGACGTGACAGTGATGACTAGAATGTGTGTGTGCATGTAATATATATATATATATATATATATATATATATATATATATATATATATATATATATATATATATATATATATATATATATATATATATATATATATATATATATATATATATATATATATATATATGTATGTATATGACACTGACAGTGTAAAACCTCTGTTAACTCCCATTATTTTCACCAACACTGGACGTTCTCTTATAAAAATGTCACTCCATTGTTAGAATAATTCTGAAATAAGGAAAACACAGCTACTTCAAAACTGCATTTTATTTTTTTTCTTACATTGGGAAATCTACCGTGTATATTTTTTCAGGAGCGCACACACACACACACACACACACACACACACACATTTACCTATCTATCTAACCTCCGCTCGTAGTTTCATCTTTGTAATTTTTTCCATCAAATGGGCTGACGTAACTGTCAAAACCTTGTCTAAACAAGGTATCACTGTTGAAGCCTAATGATGATCCTCTTGGATTTCTGTCAAATCTTATTTGTAAAAGTCAAAGGGGCTGACGGGAATGGAGACAAGTTTATCTTTTTTTTTTTGGATATGTAAGTATAATGGTATTTTATGCATCAGTATCAGCTGTGCTCACATTATATTAAAGTGTTTGGATGTGTGGTTTGTCTTGTTCAGACGCTTTAACATGATGAGAAAAGAATAAGGAGAGTAATAGAAATATAAGAAATAATAATAATAATATGATAATGGATAACAAAAAAAAAAAAAAAAAAAAAGCAAAAGCAGATGAAAATGAGCAAATAGAAGCATGTCCTTCTGTCAAACTAAACTTAAAGAGGGATTGAATGGACCAGAGGACATTCATATGCACAACATTGAAAGATCATTTCCAGTAGTTTCATCTTAATGATATCCATAAATGTTAACAGTTTGGATGATATCATTATACTAATACCATGTCATATCACATACTTTGACCCCAAAACCCCTTTTCATTTAACACTGGAATAAAGTGACCTAATTGTTTGAGTGAGGTCTTCATTCCCTGCCCCCCTCCCCCTCCTGCTTTCCTACTTTTTGAACCCCATCTCTTTTCTCTCTTCTAGATTCTTCTATATGTAACATGTGTTTAAGGATATTTACAATAGAAGCTTTATTGTCATTGCAAAGGGTACAACTAAATTATATATATATATATATACATATACATATATATACATATATATATATATATATATATATATATGTATACATATATATATACATACATATATATATACATATATATATATATATATGTATACATATATATATATATATACATATATATATACACATATACTGTATATATGTGTATATATATATATATATACACATATACTGTATATATGTGTATATATATATATATATATATATATATATATATACACATATACTGTATATATGTGTATATATATATATATATATATATATATATATATATATATATATATATATATATATATATATATATATATATATATATATATATACACATTTTATTCATTTATTTATTTTTTCCTACTTACTACCCCCCCCACTGTCCACCACCATCATCTCATCACCTCCAGACCTCCCCATTACTAACCTACCCTGAACATGTCATTAAAATCCATCCATAACGTTTTGAGTTACCTTACTAACTAACAGACAAACGTAACCTCTTTGGCAGAGGTAATAATCATCACTGTTGCAGACGCTAGCGTCACATTGGCTCCTCCCATGGTTCCAAAGGAACTATATAATTCTAAGACCTTAGTTCCTAGAACTACTCTGGGAAATGATTCCGTTCCCTCTAACTGCATGTAAACAGTTAGTATAGCGGTTAGTATATTATAGTTATTTTTAAACACTGCTCACATGCTAAAAAAAACCTAAACTGTCAAATCCAAACATCGTGCATCCTTCCAAACCCAACTCCCACTGTCCCCCTTTGTGTTCAGATTTCCGACATTTACCAACACATTTCTAATATCTGGCTTTGGCCCGAGGACAGAGAAACATGTTGTTTGTACTTCGCACAATGTCAACTGCCAACTGCAGCAGAGCAAACAACAAACAACAACAATAGCAACATTTGACCAACAATCAAAAGTTGCCAAACCACAAAGGAAACAGTTGTGACACCAGTGTCGTTCATTATCAAACACTGGAATATTCATGCTCCCATATCGCTGCTCTACTCCCACTTTGCTTTGCTGGAGGGGATGGAGCGGACCACCTCTTAGGCCCTGCTGGCCACCTCTTAACCCCAGCTCTGGCGTATGTCAGGCTGCTTCAGAACCCGCCGGGCGCTTCCAAAAGCCCACCGACTAATTAGGCCCTCCGCATGAGTCTGATAAGAAGAGCTCACCAGCGACGGAGAATCGACACAGTCCTACTGAGCGGCCAAATGAGCCGGGCACGGAGACGGATGAACAGACAGATGGCTGCTGGCTGACTGGTGGGAAGAGGCCGTACAGGGCCGTAGAGGAGACCACTGGGGGCCACTGGGGGCCGGGTAAAAGGGGTCGAGGCAACCGAGGTCTAGTGCCATCCAAATAAGAAGAACCGGGAGATACTGGGATGCAAATAGGAAGGAAGTTACGGAATGACGGACGGAGACGTGGATGGAGCAACATGACATCGACTAGGGATGATGGGGCGGAGCCAGTGAATGTAAAATATGCGGAAACCGATGGTGGAAAGATTGTCTCATTAACCCCTTGTTTACCCTTCACATAATGTTGTTTACTAGTTTTACCTGAGGCATATCGGAGCACCAGGACCTCTGACTGGATAAATGTTATTCCATATAACAGCTTAAAATGAGTAATTACAATCATTCACTGGAGAATATTAACTGTCACATATAATAATAGACGCTGTTTGTTTTGAAAGATGACTGAAAAATAAAACTGTATTTTTTTTCCCCTAAAAAAAAGTTAAGAAATATTTGGATACATTTCGCAATAATCTACATATGTTTAGGTAAAATACGAAACACGATACAACAGTCACTTTCTTTTACTGCCCTGGGAAAATATTTTATATTAAAAATGCAAACAGATTAGAGGTCGACACGTTTTCAACCTTCTTGTAGCTGAAATAATTAAATACACTGAATTAATTAATTAAAATACATGAATAAATACAAATATAAATAAATTGACAAATAAAAAATAATAAAGAAATAAATGAAATATAATTAAAACATTGAATAAAATATAAACATAAATGAATGAATAAAAAAATTTATGGAACATTTTTTTATATTTAAAAAAATAAATAACTGAATAAATACATTTAAAAAAACAAATAAATAAAAATGTGAGTAAAAATAAAAAGAAATTAATAAAAATAAAATGTATTTTCAAATTTTAACAAAATATAAATAAATGAATAACTAAAAAATAAATGAATGAATAAAACAATAAACATTTTAAAATAATAAAACAAAAGACAAATAAAAACATTATAAATTAAAAAAATTATAAAAAGGAAAATAAATCAATAAAACTAAAAAAAATAAATGAAAAATATATACAAATAATAGAAAATCATTGCGGGACCTTGTCATGTGACGCACACGTCCATTGCTGCGTCGATGTTCAAACACTATATGATGCAATGTTTTATTCCAACGTTGAGGCTCAGATGTTGCCGACGTAGTCATGAATCCACCTGACCTGGACTGGGAGTGTCTGTCTGTGTCTGTTTGTGTCTTTGTGTCTGTCTGTGTGTCTTTGTGTGTCCCTCACTCACCTTTGCGTTTGTGCACTTTCGCTCAAGAGGACACTTTTTATTTATTTAGCCTCAGCAGATTGGCTTGGAGCTGCGAGTGCGGCAGTGACAGAAGACTTTAAAGCGTGTTTCCTCTCACCGTTAGAGGTCTTCGTCTGTCACACAGCCTGCAGACAGAAGCAGAAAAGGCATTACCGCAGGCATCAGTCTGTGGATGTGAGTGTGGGGGTGTGTGACAGCTCACGTCCACCCTGGTGACATGCTAGCAGCTAGCCCCTGGGCCGTGCTCTGACATACCTTCAGCTGGGGGGGGGGTGGCACAGAGGTGTTTATGTGGATGCATATGAGTGCTGATGTGTTATTTAAAGTGTCAGAAGGGCAACGTTCAGCACTTTGAAGGTGCTGGGACGCCTAAACTGTCCTATGAAGTAAAAAGTCAGTAACTGCACAGAAACAAAATGACCTTAAAGTTGTGTTGTTGTTCAGTCCCAGTAGATTATTGGACATGAGGCCGTTATTGTTACTGTATATTAACTAGTTCTACAAAAAACACAGTGGATGAATACTGGTAGTTATTAGTGACTGGGAATTTAGACTTTATCTGGTAATTTTAAACTTTTATATTATAATTTTTACTTTTTGTCTCATCTCAAGTAAAAATTGAAGAATTTTTAAGTTGATTCAATGTTTTAGTCTTACTTTTTAAGTGTAGTCGGGCTGCCAGGCTAGTGAACTACGCAAAACAAAAGCACTTTCGTCAAGCTACTAATAAAAAATAAATAAAATACACACAAATAAATGAATGAAATTAAAAGGATAAAAAAAAGACAAATAGAATAAATAAAAACACATAAAAGGGAAAATAAATAAATACAAAAAATTAAAAACAAAGAAAAATCTAAATAAATCAAAAAAATAAATAAATAAAAATGTAAATTAAATTAAAAAAAATGTAAATAAAGACAAATAAAAAATACATTAAAAAAAACGAATAAAAATAAATAAATACAAAATTCTAATTCATTCATTAAAAAATACAAACACACACAAATAAAACCTAAAATAATAGTTGCAGGACCTACCATGTGACCAACACACACACACACACACACATATATACATACAAACATTGTTCAGTTTGACAGTTTAAACATTATTCACTAAATATGACATAAACAAACTTTATAATTTCAGTTTATTTCTTTTTAAGAGCGCATGTACTTCTGGCATCTGTCTGATATTTACTGATGCTTTTCAGTGTTTGACTGTTAAGTGTGTGTGTGTGTGTGTGTGTGTGTGTGTGTGTGTTGCACTTAAACCTCCCCATTAGAGGCTCTCAGTGTTACACCCACCCAGACAACCTGCAGTTCACATTTTCAGAAATAGAAAAGGTTAAGTCTCTGTCAAATTTGACTCACAGAGCAGATGTAAGGCGGCCTTTTCACTCTGGTTGGATCCACAGGGAATCAACTGCTTCTCTTTTTCTCTCCGTCTCCTTTTTTTCCTTCTTTCTCTCCTTCTGAGGTGAGTGACTGAAGATCTGTATCGGCTTGTGAATGATCAGAGTTCAGCGGCTCAGCGGGCTGCCTGAATATACTGACAACAGAAAAAAGAAAAAAATATATATATATAAAAATAAAAAGATGCTCTGGGGAAATTATTCCAGGTGCAGTATTTGATATATTTGTTGTACTGTTAAAATAATACACTGTGTTTTTGTCTTTGAATCATTAAATATGACCCTACCTGCCTATAAACACAAAAACACTTTTCTATTAAAGTCTAAACGTAGAGAAATGTTGGTGTTAAGGCTGCATGGTATTACAAAAAAATATGACATTGCATTTTTTTAACGCTGTGGTTTATTATGACATGAAAAAAAAATACTCAGGATGAAATAACAGATGTGTGGATTAGTGGTCGACACAGAATATTATGTTTCTGTAGCTGAAAATGATTAACTACAATTTATAATTACAAATAAATAAAGTACACTAAATTAAAAAAAAATAATATTAATGAATTAATAAAGACATAAATGTGTGTGTGTGTGTTGGTGTGTTTTTGTGGGGGGGGTATTTTTGTGTGGGTCAGCCTATGTGTGTTTGAACACAACACTGCTCTGTCTGTTTTGTTGTTTTTAAAGTTTATCCATGTTTGTTTATTCGACTGCTTTGTTAATATGAAATGGTGCTGTCTTTGAGGGTATATATTATTAAATTTTTTTAAATTTAATATGTATTTTATGTACATCAACTTGTTGAAGGGACGAGAGGTGGAAATTAAAGGACAGACATCTGTCCTTTAATGGTGAATGTTTATATGTACTGTCCCTTTAAAAAAAATACAAAAAAAAAAAACCCTGAATAAATAAGAAAAAATAAAAGAAAAATATATCCAAAAATAATAATTTTTTAAAATGCGATGTGACTATTGTGAACACGTCGATGTTCAAACATTATCTTGTGCAGATGTTAATGTTCTGTATATTTCACTTCACTTCAGTCCCACTTGTCCAGCAGGTGTGTGTGTGTGTGTGTGTGTGTGTGTGTGTTCCATTCCATCTGTCCTATGGGACGTCCTGGTCGGGTCGGTCTAAATTGGAGCTGCTGAAAGGCCGTTGCACTCATGTGACCAGGCCTCAGAGTCTTATCAGATCATGTTCCACTTTAGGGTGCGTTTGTTTTCCCTCTCTCTACCTTTACACTCTGTCCTATGGAACAGACTTTACCTGTATCTGCACCACAGCACATGCCAGGTATCCAGCTCTCATTCACTTTAAGTCGGGCCAGTATTCATTCCCTGCCTCGTCTGCCATCGTCTCTTAGAGCTACTTTGATTTCACAGGATTTCAGTTCGATGCCAAGTATTCTTTAGACTGAAGTGACGTCTCTGGTTCCACATAATCACTAACATCTGAACATAAAGGCTCTTTGTGACTCTGTAAATGAACAATTGACTCTATAACAGGGGTGTCAAACTCATTTTTAGTTCAGGGCCACATTAAACCAAATTTTATCTGAATGTGAAATGGGTCAAATATTACTGACTGGAGTCCAGGTAGTGGCTCCTGACGCTAACTTTTAACATTTAGGTTGAGGTCGGTCGTTTCTTGTTTGACATAAACATTAATATGTCCAGTCTTTGTTTCCTCTGCACATCACTGAGGTGCAGCACTGCACTCACTGGCTTGTAAGGGAGAGTTCTAATGGGGGATGTCTGCTCAGCTTTCGGGGAGGACCAATGATGGTCACACACATGCACTAAATAGTCTAGTATATGTCTGTAAGACTGGAATATGTACTGATCTGAAACAATGTTGACTCCCCCTCTGTGGGGTTAAAAGATATAAAAAATAAATAAATAAATACATGAATAAAATAAGTGAATGAATAGAAAAATAAAATAAATAAAATAAAAAATAAGAGCAAAATGCAGACAACTTAGAAAAAGGAAAGAAAAAAAAGGGAAGAAAAAAAAAGGGAAAAGAAGAAGAAGGAAGGGAGGAAAAAAGAAAACAATAAACAAAAAAAACTATTTGTTACCTACTTTCCTATCTGCTCATTTGTTTTAGTTGTTTGGTTTTTTTGTTTTGTTTTTTGTATATATGTCTATGTTTAGTACTTCAGTTATTGATTATTGGTATTGTTATTATTGTTAGTTATTATTTTATTATTATCATCATTTTTGTACTATGCACTATATTACTATAAGATGAATTTAGGTTATTGTGGAAGTGAAGAAGGGGTAGAATTAAATAAGCTTATGCTTCATCCTACTCCTTTTCGGACATGTCATTGTTATTATTATTATTGCTGTATTGATTATTGTTGCACTTTGCACATGTTCGAAATAAATCATTCAAATCAAATCAATTCAATATAACCTAGTAAATCACTGTAATTTAAATATTAGGCACAATTTTAATTTATTAATACATACAAATGTGGATCAACAGAGCTGCAGCATATTAGCAAAACCTGTGACATGTGATATGGATGTACAGTAATATATTGGGCTTATTAAGGAAGTCAAGGAAGAAAGAATGACCTAAATGCCCTAAAGTAAATGTTCATTTTACAAAATTGACCTCTGACCTTTATGTTTGTCACCCGCAGTTACGGGTCGTTGAAAATATTTTTAATAATATTTGGGTTGCGGTCGGGTCGTTTGAGATAAACATGAAAATAACCTGGTAAATAAAGTTTATTCAGTGAATGTTGGTGAAGGTGTGGTGAACATCGTGGTCAGTTTCCTACGGTATGGACGGAGAGAGAGAGAGGAAATAAAGTTAGGAGAGTGGAAGCTCCGGAAACATCCAAACAAAAACACTAAGGTTTGGGACACATTGGCTGAGATTTTTTAAGATGATGAGCGGCTCCCAGTGTTTTGGTTTCCATGGAAACCAGGTTCAAATGTGTCTTTGGGTGTTACAGGTTTAGATGCTGCGTTAGCGTTGATAACTTTTAAATTATGAAGCAGAACAAACATATTTATAAACATATTAACTTTCAAACAATGACATGGAATTTAAACACAGAAATAAATGCAGGTATGTGAGTAAGGTCAAAGGTCATGTGATGTTCAGGTTTGCGAGTAAGGTCAAAGGTCATGTGATGTTCAGGTTGACGTTTTCTCTCATAAATTTGCGTTTTTATCTGATAATTTTGACTGTGAGGTCATGTGATGTTCATAAAGACCGTTGACCACTTTTTAAAAATGTGGGTCCAGAAGCGGGTCGGGTCCGTCCTTTTCAAATATATTTCTTGCGGTCTGAGTTGCGGGCAGGTGAGTTAAAAAAAAAAAAGGTCGGTTGAGGGTTGTTTACACATCACTGACCTTTACTGTTTGGTGAGTTTTTCCCGTGTGTTCATTTTAACTTTATTCTTCATTATTCATCATTGGCCCAAAGAAAGTGATTCCTGCTCCGTCAACAAACACTGGAGGTGAAAGTTTGACCCAAACAGACAAACGTACTGACCACAATTAAAACAACCACAGTGGTATAGAGATGATTTACATGTCTTGTTCATTTTAATGGTTTAATAAATAATTTTCTTTTAACACATATTTCATACAAAATGTGTATACTTTTATCATTTTTAAATGGTTTAGGGGGTAGTAGTTTGGGCCAATCAGGCCTTTTACATGTAAAATGTGACGCTACTTACAAAAAAAATCAGGTTACAAAACCACTTCTGGAACAAATTAATTTGTTAAATTGAGGTACCACTGCACTATATTATAATATATGCACTATAATGTATTATATTTTTCAATATATTGCCAAATATTTCTTTTTCACAGGGGGATTAAGTTACTAAATATTCAGCAGTGATGGCAATAATGAAGATAAAGCACATTTAATTTTGTGGCTCGTCTCAGACTTATTGTGTGCTGTTGGAAGTTGGACCTGTGGCACGATGTTACGACACAAAAAAAAACATCAATCTAGACCTAGTCCATTTCTGACAATTGTAAGTGCTGCACATTTCATATAAATAAATACATACACAGCCCAGTAAGTGCCCATAAAGATGTAAAAATGCAAAAACATTGCACATTAAGTACACAGTTGTTTGGAATCGTACCCTTGCTGCATATGAAAAATGAGACCATGCATGAATTTACAATTCAGATGGGTTTCCTTAGGGATGCCCATTTAAGATGCATTGGTATAATATATTTGTTGTCTTTACCGCTCACCACCACCATTGAACATCATTAGGTAATGTGCATTCACTGGTGGAAGCACAACTCCTGTTTATCATCATTTACTTGGCAAAGAGTCGTTAGCCGAGGCCTTGGGTCGACTTGGTTTTTGAACCGGGTGTTAGCGTATTAGCACCACTGTGTTCCACCCTGCTCTGGTTCTCCTCCCATCATCTATCATATCAGTTTTACATACTAAAGACCAAGACACTAGAACACCATTAGCAACACGCTCACACAGGGCTGTGTGCTCGTACTCCTATCTTTATGGGGACATTGATATAGCAATGTGGAATATTTTAGGAAGCAATGCAATTTTATATCTGAGGGGTTTTTTGTTATTTTATTTTATTTTATTATTTAATTGTTTAAATTCATTTCAATGTTTATCTTGTAACAAGCACCTTGTTTCATTATGTGAAACTGTTGTTTAATGACAATAAAAGATTTGACTTCATATGTTCACAGTCGCACCATGGGGACCTCTGACACTATGGGGACCAAAATTCAGGTCCCTACAAGGGTTAAATATAAAGAAAGGTCCCCACTGGTAAAATAGAAATGAAGTGGTCCGGTTTTTTTTCCCCAGAAGTCCCCATAAAGCATGAGGGAAACAGGTATTAATCAAAACATGTATTTTTTCAAAGGTTTGAAGATGTGTTTAAAAAAAAAAACATTTTTGTATATATATATATATATTTTTTTTCATTATTTATTCATGTTATTTATATATATATATGTATATTTATTTTAGTATTATTTATTTTATTTTTTTAATTATTATTATTTATTAATTCATTCATTTTTATTTGATTATATATATATATATATATATATATATATATATATAATATATTTTTTAATATTGTAATGTATTTATTTTCAAGCTTTGATCATTTTTAACCTAATTAAAAAAAAAAAAAAAAACATGTCGACTTTCACTACTCAATGCCTACTTTAATACAAACTTGGTCCTCATGAGACATGGCAACGAGCGTATGTGTGTGTGTGTGTGTGTGTGTTTAGATGGTGGACAAACACGCCTGTTGTGTCAGACACACTCGCAGCCGTTGACGTCTTTATCCGCTCACTAAGTACGAACAGTGTAAATCATTTGTGTTTCCAGTGCACACAGTCTGGGCGGCCATGTTGTTTTGAGGGAACATGAGGTGTGTGTTGGAAGGATCGTCGTCCTGCTGTGACAGATTATGACTGTCATTTTCCAGGGTCTTGACAAGAGGTCTATACACAACTCAACTATCCCAGTTTTAACTCCATTATACATCCCCCTGTGGGGAGCAAAAGAAAAAAAACATCCATCATGTTTGGCTCAAAGACAGAAATGCAAAATGGACTAAATCAATCCATGTAACATTCGCTTTTCAAAATAAAACCAAAAATAAGACAATGGAAAAACAACAAATTTCTTCATTATTTGTTTCCAAAACAAACAAAAAAAGGATAGTGAGTACAGAAACTTTTTTATATATTTAAGGAGTACAAAGTACAGATATTTATATAAATGTAAAGAGTATAAAGTACATATATTTATATAAATGTAAAGAGTATAAAGTACATATATTTACATAAATGTAAAGAGTATAAAGTACATATATTTATATAAATGTAAAGAGTATAAAGTACATATATTTATATAAATGTAAAGAGTATAAAGTACAGATACTTAGATAAAAATGACGCAATTACATGAAAAAACATTAAAAAGAAAAGTCTAAAAACGACCTTGGAGGCAGTGGTGATAAACCATGGTCATGTAGAACCATTTAGTTTTTCCACAGGCACAGAAAGGGGACATGTATTTGACATGACACTACATGCTCAATTTAAAAAACTGTTTCTACAGCGTTCTAAGCTACTTTTTACACCACTTGTGTTGATAATTGAATTAGACGTTTTAAACTATTACGATACTGCAATTAGAGATTATTTAATTTCCTTTTATCAGAGGGCTCTTTAATTTACACATCCCACTGTCATTATGATCCAAACACAGAGAGATGCCATTAGTAAGTCTGCATCTCTTAATCCATAACAATTTTTGTACCCTCTAATTGCACCAAATTGCTTTTTTTTTTTCTTTTTTTTTTATCCCTCTTTTATGTTATATTTCCCTCATTATTTTATTGTAATAATGAATGTGTCACTTCGGCTCATTTGAAAACAGACTAAATATGATTACATGAGGCGTAAAAACAAAACAAAAAAAGAAGCTCCTTTTTAAGATGATATTTTTTAAATAATGTTCAGAAACTGTCATCATTGGTCATCATTACAGATGAGCGATCAAATATATGTAGAACTGCTATGATCAATACCTGGTGATCAGGTCACTGGAGGGAATTTGCAGGGCCGGCCTTAGGCATAGGCAGACTAGGCGGTTGCCTAGGGCAACAGATGTCTTGGGGGCACCAGGTCCAACAGAATTAGAATATGTGACCCGCCGCCACGAAACCAGGCATAAGTCGCGCTGAGCCGTTCAGAGCTACAGCCAAATTTAGGCTGGAAGGTGATTTGTTATTAGTGTTTACACCTTATCAAAAAACGGTACCTTAACACCTCTATGTTCACTTCCTGTGGTCATTACATTGAAATCCAATCAATAAAGGTGTTTATTGAGTCAATTATTTAAGCGGCGACAAAAGTTCAGGTATTGCTGAGCAAAGACAAAGACGACTTCCACCTCTTTTCGCCGAACAAAACCATCTCCGTTCCGTGGGTAAACACCCAAGTGTTTGGTACGAGGTAAAAGCTTATATTGAATGTTCTGTCCAATGGTGTAAGCCAAATGATTATAATACGTCACACTTCTGTCCTATTATTATAATATATAAAACTTCTGTGACATGTCCATCAGAGTGTCCTTTAACATCTGTCAACAATTTGTGTCAATCGGATACAAATTATTATGCGTTGCTAAGGACTTCCTACCCCAAAACAGTCCAAAACTTTAACGGACAATATCTAAAAATATGCAAATTGCAAAATATGTCCAAATGTGGATATTAAAATGACCATAACTTTGGTTCTACTTGTGATAGAAACATCATTTTTTCACCATCTTAAACCTTAGTTTCCACTCTACCAAGATACACACATAACTCTGTTTGGATTTACACACACTTATGCCTGGTTTACTGGTGGTGGGTCACATATTAAGACACTGTATTTTTGGACTATAAGGTGAACTTACTGACATTATCAGTGCATCCTACATATGGATTAACTCTGTGCTTAGTCACTTGAAATTTTAACTTTCTATCTCATAATTTTGGCTTTTTATCTCATGTTTACTTTTTGTTGCATAATTTTGGCTTTTTAGTAAAATAATTTGGACTTTTTATCTCAGAATGTGGACTCTTAAAGTTTGTTTTATCAGAATAACAGTGTGTTTTGTTCTGTGTTACAACTCAACAAGGTTGTGAGTTCTCCCTCTGTATGCAATAGGACGGTACTACAACCAGTCAGCATAATCTTTAGAATGACGTAGTTAGAGCGCCGGAAAGTTGACGGAGAAGAAAGTTATGAATAACTAAATAAAATGGTGGATTATGGAGCTGAACGACTGTTGTTTTGTAAAAAGAATTTAAAGATTGTTGACGTTTTCTCACATTCTTCACTCATCTGTGATAAAAGTAAATCTACACCTGTTGTTGCTCTTCTTCTATGGTTGTTTACACTTGTTTCTCTACCAATCGTTCCAGCGTCACTGTGTTAGGCCCGCCCTCTGACTCTATACTTCACCGTGATTGGTCGACCAGTTTCAGGGAAATCTAGACAAAAGTTACATGGAGTGAAACTAGGCTACTACGATAGAACATTAGATTTATTGATGCTAGGAGGAGCTAGTGTGGCTAGGCTACTACGATAGAACATTAGATTTATTGATGCTAGGAGGAGCTAGTGTGGCTAGGCTACTACGATAGAACAGTAGATTTACTGATGCTAGGAGGAGCTAGCGTGGCTAGGCTACTACGATAGAACAGTAGATTTACTGATGCTAGGAGGAGCTAGTGTGGCTAGGCTACTACTATAGAACATTAGATTTACTGATGCTAGGAGGAGCTAGTGTGGCTAGGTTACTACGATAGAACATTAGATTTACTGATGCTAGGAGGAGCTAGTGTGGCTAGGCTACTACGATAGAACATTAGATTTACTAATGCTAGGAGGAGCTAGTGTGGCTAGGCTACTACGATAGAACATTAGATTTACTGATGCTAGGAGGAGCTAGTGTGGCTAAGCTACTACGATAGCTGTGACGCCCCCACCCCCTTTGGATGCTTGGTTCTTTCCCTGTACTCACTTCCAGGTGATGACCCAACAAAGGACACCTGTGGTGGGACTGCACACCCTACTTAAGTGGCCTCCAGCAGTAATGCAGGGAGCTCACCGTTTGAGTCCCATATGTGTCTGGTCTGGTATAACCCTGGTCTGGGTCTGTTCAGGTCCTGGTCTGGTATAACCCTGGTCTGGGTCTGTTCAGGTCCTGGTCTGGTATAACCCTGGTCTGGTCTGGGCTCCGTCCTGTTCTTTTTGTCAACACGTCCTATTGTTGAACACACTTCTAATGGCTGCTGGTTTTTATTACACTCCGCCTCCTCTGTCTCCGTCCTTGTTGCGACCTTAGAGCCGGGTCATGACAGTAATGCATTATATTTGCCGCTGCTAAGTGGGTCTAGCGTGACTAGACTAACTCTCTGCTGACAAGTGTAAAAATATTGTGAAAAATGGAATTGAATTTGATTTGAATTGAATGGCTTTATTGTCATTTCATATAAAATCCAATGAAGTTGAATGTTGCTCCAGTAAAGTCCTTGTGTCACACATGCGTAGTAATGTAATAAATATAATAAATGCAATAAAGTTAAAAAGATAGAAGTAAAAAACACTAAAATTCTAAATGCAGTGGCTTGATTAAAATGAATTAATTATCCAGTTATTTGTTTATGTTTATGGCAGCTACAGCTTCTGTAAAAAGATTATTATATTATATTAATATTATATGTATATTGAAAAATGTATGTTTATCTTATACTCTCTACTACTTATTTTTCTGCTCTAATTGTTGCAGTCTGTCTTTTGGGTTTTGTTCTGTTTATTTTATTTTTTATTCTTAACTTTTTTTTCATCAGTCTAATATGAAATTGTAAAATAAAAAATGAAGTTAACACATCATCCTTTCACTTTCTCTGTACTTTAACTCTACACCTCTTGTCTCCTTCCACAGACTTTCTTTTTTTTTTTTTATTTTTGTTTCTCTTCTTCTTACCATCTCCCTCTCCCCCCTCTGAAGTCCCGCCACAGAGCTTCTCCCACAGTGGGTAATCTGAATGGACTCAGTCTCCCGGGTGTCACGGCCCCCTCTCTCGCCTCGCAGGCAAATCTGCGGCAGCCGCTCAGATGGGAATAGCACACATGCAGTCTGTGGGGGCAAAGAACAGCACGATGTGAAAGGACGATGATGGGTTTCGTCTTGGACTTGGGAGGATCGTATCGCCCGCCGCACGCCGAGCACAGCGGAGCAGGGAGCGGGCGCTGCCTCGGCCAAGGCAAGAGCGTTCTTGACAGTGCTTTGTTTTGAATCCACAAGGACTTGACATATGCCTCAAATCGTTTGCTCTCACCACGCTGCAGATCCATGCTCCGCCGTGATCGGAGACAGGGCCCTGCTGTCTGCTGCCGAGGTTGTGTGTGCCATAAACATGTGCACTCGCTTTGTGTGTGTGTGTGTGTGTGTGTGTGTATCCGACAGTGCTTTTGCCTGCTTCACTGCATATCTGTCTTTGTTCAGTTACTCTTCTCTCTAAAGTAAAACATAGTCAACGTCGAGTTGACAAATAAAAATGTCCAAATCAATAACCTTTGACCCCTCTCAGTCTATCTCTCCCCCTTTAAAGCATTTGGAGTCTTTTCAAATCAATTTCACCTTGAGTTTGGGGGGTTGTAAAGCAGGCAGTTTACCCCCCCCAAGTTTATACGCAAGAAAACATCTACACCAGGGGTCTCAAACTTTTTTTTTTTTTCCCCAATGGCCACATTCAGTCTGATTTGGTTTCCAGTAAAATAATACAATAGCATGTAAATAATAACTCTAAACTTTTTCTTTGATTTAGTTCACTATAGCACTGCCATTGAACCTGCGCTGCAATAAACACCTTTACTGTGATGATCTCAGTTCTGATCTCTTGAACAGCCTAACCTCATTTTTAATTTATAAAAATTTCACTGGATTATTTAATAAAATGTAAAATATTTTTAAATTTAATTACAGTGCTTTTGCTTGAGGGTGGGGGGGTGTCTGCAGAGACATATCATGCTATAACTCCATGAATACTTGAGATATCACCATGAAATTACATGGGCATATATCTGATGCAATGATCCATTTGAATAAAGGTCAAAGGTCAAGATCGCAATGAACTAAAACATCAAAATCACATTATCACTTATGACTCAAGAACAGAGGGTCACAGAACTTTCAGATTGATACCAAACGATTTATACAATTCTCATAATTGGCGTTATCACCTACGACCAATAGGTTTTGAGATCTCTGGAGGTCAAAGGTGACATATCGAATTAACTTATGTAACACCGTTTGTGTCATAAACATATCACATTATAACGGATGGATATTTTACTATAATATTACACAGACCGATGCATATATACATATAACCAAATTATCAATATTGCAAAAGGTTAAAGGTCAAGGTCGCATTTAGCAGAAAGGTCAGAATCAGATTATTGGCTGTAATTCAAGAACAGGTTGTGGAAACTTGAGATTCGCACAAAATAGGTGCGAGATTAGACCTTCTCTGAATACTAGTTTCATTTTCTTATTATCATTATGATTGTTCAGAAACAAAAAAATATACAAAAATGAACGAAAAGCGTATGTAATAATTTGCCCACAGACCAAATAAATAAATTACTATTACTAAATATGAGTGAGAACAAATACTGTACATCTGTGTGTGTGTGTGTGTGTGTGTGTGTGTGTGTGTGTGTGTGAGAGGTGGTTTCTGCCCAAGTGTATTTGTATATTGCATCAAAAACCAGGAGAATTTAGTTTCAGCCAATATAAAATAGGTCAGTTCTCTGAGTTTCTGATCAGTAGAGCATGGTCACAACATTTCATGCTACATTAGCCTGGTTTTAAGACCCAATCTGCCTCTATTAATGTTTTATGCTTAATTTCATGGAGGTGAGGACTGGCTGATGTTGCTCGGGCACCAAACTATTACCTGGTAGTAGAGTGAGTGGCATGGCTGAGTGGGCTTAGCACAGGTTTGAAAACTGAACACACAGCATGATTCAGTAGAGGTGGATTATTGTGAACATCTTCCTGATATGGAGTACATACAGTCCATTATACTATTTTATTTAACCCTTGTGGACAGTTATTCCACAGTAGTATATTCATGGGTTTTGCAGGTTTATGTATCATCCAACAAACTGTAAATCAGAACATCACTGGAACTTTTGCTGGTCTCGTTGGACAACATACATGTTTTTTCTCTCTCTCTCTCTCATCTGTATTTATAATTTCTTAAACCTATCCTACATACCAAGTCTGTTCATGACTATTCACCTGATGTCCCCTTTCCAACTCTCTCAGTAGTATCCACATAAGGAGCCATAGACAACAGGATCTGCAGTGACTCACCTGTGTCCTGTGCTGACCTGTGACCCCAGACCTCCTCCCCCACCCTCACCTGTCTGGTGGATGGACCAGAACCATCAACGGACACTGTTTTGCTCATGATTAAATAAAGTTAATCTAAAGCAACCCTGGGCGGCACGGTGGTGCAGTGGTTAGCACTCGTGCCTCACAGCAAGAAGGACCCTGGTTCGAATCCCGTACCAGACCTTTCTGTGTGGAGTTTGCATGTCCTCCCCGTGTCCGCGTGGGTTTTCGCCGGGCACTCCGGTTTCCTCCCACCATCCAAACACATGCACTGATAGGTTAATTGGTTAATCTAAAATTGTCCATAGGTGTGAATGTGAGAGTGATTGTTTGTCTATATATGTTCAGCCCTGCGATGAACTGGCGTCTCATACAGGGTGTACCCCGCCTTTGCCCATTGTAGCTGGATTAGGCCCCCAGTGACCCCCGTGACCCAAGTGAGGATAAAGCGGGTTCAGATAATGAATGAATGATAAAGCAACCCTGTGATTAATTTGAGTAAAATTTTCAATCATTTGACAACCCTAGCTAATTATATATATATATATATATTTATTATTTTTTTTATTGTATTTTTTTTTTCTCTTTTCCCCACACCTAAAGAAGAATAAAAACATTCAGGAAAGAAATGTTGACTAAGGTTCTCATAATTCACACATCACATACGCTGCATTAATTAAACTCAGGTTAGGTTTTGTTTCTCTATTTTATTTCGGTTTGCATGTTTTTTTGTTCCAACAATGATCGTCATCTTCACCTCATTACATCTAAAAACATACTGGATAGAGTCAAATGTATGCTAATTAATCCCAAATAATATTAAAAGGAAGGAGGACTAAAAAGGACAAACCATGCAGAATTATTCTCCCACGGTTCAGAAAGTAAGGTGAATAAAACACGTTGAACCTGCATGCCGTCGAGTTTAAAGTTGCTGCTGTCACAGCACACCGAAGTGGTGAGGTGCAGCGCTGCATAATAAATGATTTGCATTGCCCCGGAGCAAAGTGCTAATCAAGGCTGTCCCCTAACTCCAATCTAATTGTCCACATCCAGCTGATCAGGCATAGGAGGCCTTTTTACCAAGCACTTACTGCGATCATTGATTTGAGAAATGATTCAGTGGACTGTACTAACTCAGATATGATTGGGTGGGCATTTAATAGCATTTGGGGGATGGTCTTGTCGATGTCTGCTGCAGCGCTAATTGTAGCTAATTTACTGTGAAGCTTATCCCAAGCTGCAGTTGTTGGGGGTGTAGTAGCCATAATGGTTTTATGCTCCCTGTTTATTGATGGAAGAGAAAGAAACAGTAGTAGCGCAAAAGCCGGTAATCCATGTGTCATTTGTTCAGTCATTTTTCTAAATAACACCAAAAATAAGACAACAAAACAACAAGTCAATTCTTCATTATTTGTTTCCAAAACCAAAATGAAAAAAAAATGCTAACCATATTAGCAAAACTTGTGATATGTGAAAAGGATGTACAGAAATATATGGGACTTGTTAAGGAAATTCATGAAAAAAAAAAAGAATTACCTTTGATTTTAAGTTTATTAAGCCCTAAAGTAAATTTCCTATGTTCGCTTTACATTGACCCTTATTTTGGGGGTACCGTCATTCAGAAATGACTTGTTCTATTAGGGTATATATTTTTCCATTCATTCTTAATGTTACTTTTTTTTTTTTTATAAAATAACAATAGCTTCATTATCCATGAACATATTGTTTGAAAAACACTGAACATTTCATTTCAGAATGATTCTAAAATGTTTATATTGAATCATTTTAATATGCCCGGCCCAAATGTCAGTCATTTGAATATGCTGATCATATTCATTCATGTTTCTAATTTTAGAAAATGTAAAATGCAACAAGTTTTTGGGTTGCCATTTCTTGGAGGATGAAATCATGCAAAAATTTAACATCCATCACAAACCCTGTACAGGATTTTCTGTATCATTATTATTATTATTATTTAGAGTTATATAGATAAAGCAGCAGTCATGTGATTCACTTTTATTACCCGGTAAATGAGACCTATAATGGAAAAGTAACACTGCACTTTGCTATCTATGATAAACACAGTCTTATGTTTTGTCAAATAAAAAGCCAAACACATGCAGACCTTCCACAAACATCCTGTGAATGGCCTTCTTGTTGGATACTTATTAATCTTCCCTGCCCATGCCATCAGCTTTAAGTCTGTGTAATGACTCGTAACGAAGGCAGTGCTCTGTTCTTAATGTGGGCCTACTGGGATCACCCCCATACTCTACCACCAGGCTGTCCACTCATCACTTCCAAAGGACAACCTTTCTGTCCCCTTTCAAAACATCTTGTACAGACCCCTATTGTTTTAACAATTAAGGATAGAATTCTTTTTTCTGTCTTGATTTCTGTTCTTACCACATCCCTGTAATGTAAATATTAGTGATGCGCGGTTAGGGGGTTTTACAGAAATCCGCCCCGCTCAAACCCAAGACGTGGCTAGGCCAGCCCCGCCCAACCCGCATGACGTCACGTATCGATAAACCCAACCCGCCCACTATCAACCCGCGAGCTTAAATTTGTCTCTAAACTCACATAGTACATTCGCAGCATCTTTACCTTGTGCTTCTAATGTTAAAAGTCATGAAGCATAATTTTTGCCTCCTTTCTAACGTCTCAATATGCACTCCAGCACATAAAATAGACTCCACCCACATCATCACTCTATAAAGCCAACACATACAACGTTTCCGTACAACCTTCGCATCGCCTGTTTTAATCTTCTCCCTGATCAAGTCCCACATTTTCACTCTTATCTCTGAGTGTTCAGGGAGATTTGGCGCTAATAACAAATAACAAAAAGTTGGGATAAAAAAGCATTCAAAACAGGAAGTGACGGGCTTGCACATGCGCGAGCCGAGCACACACACACACACACACACCTCAGCGGGTATTGATCGTCCCTGACCCGTCCCACCCGCATCCGCAATATGTATTAATACTGCGACCCAGCCCGCCCGATATCCGCTGGCCAGTGGGTAGCCCGCGCAACACTAGTAAATATGGTAAACACCACAGAATGTTAGCCTAGCCTAGCAGTGCTATCCCTATTCATTCCATGTATGGGTCTAGTGGTGCTTCATAGTCAGAGGAGGCGGGGCTAAAAGGTTGTCTTTCAAATCCTCTGTATGCAATAGGACGGTACTACAACCAATCAGCGTAATCTTTAGGATGACGTAGTTAGAGCGCTGGAAAGTTCACAGAGGAGTTTGGAGCAAATTAGGAATGACTAAACAAAATGTTCGATTATGGAGCTGAACGACTGTTGTCGCTTCTGTAAAAAGAATTTAAAGATTGTTGACGTTTTCTCACATTCTTCACTCATCTGTGATAAAAGGAAATCTACACCTGTTCTTCTTCTATGGTTGGTTCTCTTCCAATTGTCCAGGGTTCATCCACATTTTAACTAATACTTTTCCAGGACTATGTACTCCTAAAAATGCAATTGGACTTTAAACAATACGAATAAAAAGTAAAAGTGTTCTGTTAAAGATTACCCTCAGAGGTTTAACAATAAAATGAATGACAAGCGAAAAAGTCTATCTTACCGTCAAGCTGTTTCTCTGGTCATATCTGTCCTGTCGCCGGCCGATCAGCGGTCGTTAGCAGAATGCTAGCACGTTGTAGGCAACAAGAACTCAACCTGTAAGAAATCAAAGGGACATATATGACCCTCCAACACGAAACCAGTCACTTGGGTGAAATTTCAGGAATTCATATTTTATATTTATCTTAAAGTTTATTAAAAAAATTTGCGTGACACTAATTCAACCAATCAGAGGCCGTTTTTCAACATCACCATAGCAACAAGGGATTTAGTTCAGTGCAGAAGACTTTGTTCTGAGGCCTCCCATTGGTTCAAATATATAATTCTGTAGATTTCTATTTAAGGGTTGTCTAGAGGGAATCCCCATCTTTCCAACAGTACCAAACATGACGGGGAAATACCTAACGCCAGCGCCAAGGAAAGTCGTGTTTGGAGTCGATTTTTATGAATAAACTTCAAATTCCATAATTTTGACCCATATAACGTATTTGATGCTAAATATAGAAATACTGCTGTGAGACTGAACCACTGGTTTAATAATGGATGGACACATGTATGAACTCTCAAAAACTACATTCAAACGTCAGCGCTCTCAGTGACAATTAGGTGAAATAGACAATTTCAGCGTCTAAGCTCCATAGACAAACATTCATTTTGCACCGTCGATTTCCCCTCAGTGGAATTCTGGTGGAACTGCAGCCAAAAAGCCACGACAATGTGACTGTGGCAAGGCTGTGGTAAAACAGCCAATGGGTAATGCTCAGTGTGTCAGTATCTGATGTTTTCTAGAATTAAACCATCATCTGTCATCTGTGCTAACAGACTTATACACTCAGTCATTTCCTAACTTACTCTCAAACACCTCTTTCTTCTCACTTCCATCCATCCACACCCTCCCCCCCCAAAAAAAAGGCTTATTATTGCTTCAGTCGCTCTCTAGGCGAACTCGTCACCTCTATGTTACCTCTGGGTTTGCCCCCTCTCCAGGCCGTAGTTCTTTTCCAGGCCGCATTATTCCATTTAAACTTCAATCCTATTTACGGCCTATCCTTTCCCCTCGCACGCCTGGGGCTATCAAACTATTCATCCAGCGGACTTCGTGTCACCCGGCCCTGTCATAAAAGCCTCTGTTGGGATGTGAGCTGGAGACTTGTGGGTTTGCATGTGTGGTACAGACGAAAGGTAGAGATGTACGAGCGGTCGTGTTTTTAAGCGTGTCAGAAGCAAAGGGTTTGTGTGTTTATTTGTGGTACAATAAACGAATGAAGAATGCATGAAGCAGAGATTATTTCCATTGTGATGTTTATTACGCCACTGGTTATTTAAAGGGGATATATCAGGCCCATTTTCCACAAGTTAAAACAGTTCCCTGGTGTCTCAGTGACCTGTCTGTGGCATGCTTTGGTCAAAATAACACAATGATGAAGAGATACAGCAGCCTCTTCAACCTGGAGAAACAACCCTTTTTAAAATACTCAGGTTTAGGGACTCATGCTTTCATGCAAATGAGCCACAGCTGACTCCGCCCCTCTCTCCTGCATTCTACCGAGAGGAAGAAGACAAATTATGAACTTTATTTCCAACTTTTAAACAAAATAAATGAACAATACAGTAGAAAATGTTTTGGCAATCGTGTCAAAAACAAACCATGATAGACATTAAATAGAACTATTCCACAAAAATACTGTTTTAAAGGTGGGAGATCTTTTTATGGAACATTTAAAAAAAAAAATCATATTTATTGAAAACCTCCTCATGATCCCATATCACGCACTGACATAGAATGTCTGCAGAAAACCAAAATGTTTTAGTCCAGTCTAGAGGGTGGAACCAGAGGAAAACTCTGGCCAATCATTGTACTGACCATCTTATTGCTGCTGATACGCCCACCCACCCCTCCCTTCCCCGTCTGCACCTTCATAGAAACGGCTGTGACGGAAAAGACGACAACTGGCAAAACCAAAGGACGGCTGAGGTGGGGAGACATGAATTAACTAGATAGGTAAGGCAAGGCAAATGGATTTGTATACAGTAGCACATGTTGTGTACAGGACAACTAAAAGTGCTTTACATAAAACATAAGAAAATTACAATGATTAAAATAGATAGGCACCCAGTTAATAAAAAAAACAAAAAAAACCCACATGGTGCTATGTCAAAATAATTGTCTTTCACAGCGCCAACTGCCCCAATAAAGAGGTTTTCTCACATATATTACAAAATATTATGCAATATTGCGCAAGTAAATGTGCTCAAAACACAATCCCCCAATTTGACAGGTATCGTAGCAGCCCTGTAACGGGTCGTTGCACTGAAATGCGCTGGTGAGAACCCTGCCTTACATCTAGCAGACTGTGCATCATTTATAAAAATAAATCTAGGAATTAACTATAATTTTTAAAGGACAGAAACAGTCACTACCAGATGTACCTGTTCTGTAGTGTGTTTACCAGTTTGAAAATGGTCACGAGTATTTTACGTCACATGACCGGCTTTTTGTCTAAACAAAAAAATCAATCAGGCAGCTACAGCTGATCCAAAACGCTGCTGCCAGAGTCCTGACCAGTACCAGGAAACTGGACCACATCACACCCAGTACCAGGAAACTGGACCACATCACACCCGTCCTCAAATCCTTACATGTTCTTCCTGTGGGTCAAAGGATAGAATTCTAAATCTTACTCCTGGTCTATAAAGAACTAAACGGCCTTGGACCCAAATACATCCTAGACCTACTGGTTCTATATGAAGCATCCAGAGCCCTGAGGTCATAGGTCATCAGGAACAGGTTGACTGTGTGTTCCAAAGATAAGAACGAAACAAAGTGAGACATCATTCAGTTACTCTGCTCCTCAACTGTGGAACAAACTACCTGGATACCTGAGGTCTGAGAACAACTGTTAACTAGTGTTAACTACTGTTAACTACTGTTAACTAGTGTTAATACCTGAGGTCTGCTCAAACTGTCAGTTCATTTAAATCAGATGAAAACATTATTGTTCACTGGAGCTTTTACTTAGATTATTATTTACTTTAAAATGTGTTTATGTCTTGATTTGAATTGTCTTTTAATGCATCTTTATCATTTTAATTTTCTTCTGTTTCTGTTTTTGTGTAAAGCACCTTGAGTTGTCCTGTACATGAAATGTGATATACAAATACATTTGCCTTGCCTTGCCTTTTGATCTGTATGTTTTTCCAATTGTCAATCAGGCTGATGATGATCGATGTAACATTACACAGAACAAAAACACAATAGACAGAGACCCAAAATCCATAGTAGATATTTGAAGTGCGCGAGTCCATCTCCCCATACACACACACACACACACACACACATGTACATGTACATAGCATTAGGAGCCAGAAGTCTCAGTTAATGGTTTTAATTCACTAAATGAACAGACGTGGGGATAAAAGAAAATATGTACCTGTTCAGAAACCTTTTTTTGTTTTCTTTTGTTTTTAAACTAGGACACATACTCTGAGTGTAAAATATGTGTGGGGTCTTCAATTATTTTCTTGGCTTGTTTGAGCACAGACTCTTCATATATTAGTTGCATGATATAAATTTGCATGATGTGTCCTTTAAATGATATGTACAGGTATGCATTTCTCCACTAACTTTGCTTGTGATTCCTATTCATTCAGGTGCGAAAGACAAAATCTGCTTGATGAAGATTTGACGCCTCCTTCAGATGCTTCGTATCTTACTTAACAGCAGGTGGCCTTTTGTGTTCTACCTCACTGACAAAAACATTGCTGGTGTTACATTTAGGAAAACCTAGGATGCTTGCACGGCACTATTTGAAAACGTGTCTTTTACTGTCTGTGTTGTCAAATGTGCAGAAATTCTTTTTTAAAAAATAATAACGCTAAAAAAAAATCCATCATGCATACGTAGTAACAGAGAGTGACTTTGCTGTCAAGCATCTTTCAGTAGTTAATCAAATGAAAAGCAGACATGAGGCGACAAATATGTTTGAAAGTGACGCTGTGGAATGATGTGATGTAGAGACAAATAGAACAGGTAGACCAGGGGTGTCAAAGTCAGATTAGTTCAGTTCCATATTCAGCCCCAATATGATCTGAAAAGGACCAGAGCAGTCAAATAATAACAGTGACAAGAGTCCGATTATATGATAATTTCAAACACATCAAATTTCAAAGGCACTCATCCTCTACAAACTTTAAAATACCTTTATTTTATGGGCTGATCATGATGTTTTATGTAAAATCATTTTCACACTGTTCATTACAGCTGGGAAAATTAGACCAAACCTGACGGGGCATAATTATATATATATAAAATAACAAAAATAAGCAAAGAAATTAAGAACAGAATTAAAATAAGAAGATGGGCCTTATGTTTAACACCTGTGATGTAGACAGAGGTGTCCAAAGACAGAGACAGTGTGAGGTTACAGAGAACAGATAGAGTAGACTGACAGAAAGAAAAGTGACTAAGACGAAGAACCAGAGCACACACACACACACACACACACACACACACACACACACACACACAGTACAGGAGAGTTTCAACATGAGCTGTCAAAGTGTGGCGTAACTTCCCCTTTTGACTTCCACCCTCATCCCAATTTGTGGCGTGGCGGAAACTCCTGGATCAGCGGAAAAGGGAAAGAAGAGGCAGGATAAAAGATATGCCCATCACCGTCCTCTCCTCTCCTCTTCCCTTTTGTTTTTGTTGTTGTTTTCTTTAGTTTTTTTTTTCTTTTTTTGTTACACCGTGTCTCTCACCAATTAGTCTGGAGGATGCACTCTAATGGGGGGCGCTGCAGCGATGTTTCAGGCGAGGCTCTTTGGTGTGCGGGAGTCAAGGGGTGCGGGTGATAAGACAGGCGAGATGAGGGATAATGTGAGATAGATTGACAACCACAAGAAGGCATTAGGCAAATGGCATCATTAAAAAGTGCAGTTACCTGGGCCAGGCTTCATGTGGCGTCAGATGAGAGAAGAAGTGGGAGAAGGGAAATGGGGGGGGGGGGGAGACATCCAGGCTTTGCGCCCCTAGCTTTGCTGTTCTGGGAATTTTGATCTTCTCGCTCTTCTTCTTCTTCTTCTTGTTTTAATATACTCCATCACTTGACTTTCAGGCGTACTCATAAGAAGTAGACCAAAGGAAAGGTGCTGTGTTCTGTCTTTGATGGCAGGATGTGTGTGTGTATGTGTGTGTGTGTGTGTGTGTGTGTGTGTGTGTGTGATGCTATACACCACATACATTTTAATGAAAAACAAATGAATTTAAACAAACAAATCAATTTCAGAAACAAATGAGGTTTTGTTGGTTGATTCATCAAATGCAAATATTAAACTAGAAAAGCACAAACCTCCGCCAAGGCACCCCCCCACCCCCAAATGAAGAGGGGTCCGCCAAGGAGGTTATGTTTTCACTGGAGTTTGTCTGTCTGTCTGTCTGTCAGATACATTACTCAAACAGTTATAGACGGATAACGATCACATTTCCAGGATGTGTTTGAAGTGTCACAAGGAACAAATGACTACATTTCGGTGGTGATCCGGAAGAGATCCTGGATTCTGGATCACTTTGAAATTTTACATTGCGGTAAATGGAGAACATTACAAAGTCTTCCAGGTTCACTTCCAGATCACCACCAAAATTGAATCCTTTTTTTCCTTGTTCATGTTCAAGTTCATGGAGGAGTCTGGAGACAGTTAGGAATGACTAAACACCCTCCTGTCGCCAGTGTCACTCACACTGGTGTATGAATGTTCGGTGGTGGTCAGAGGGGCCGGAGGCACAAAATGACTGCCACGCTTCTGTCAGTCTGCCCCAGGGCAACTGTGGATACATAAGTAGTTTACCACCACCAGACAGAGCATGTGAGAGTGAATGAATAATGGGTCACTAATGTGAAGCGCTTTGATTGGCTAAAAAAGTGCTATATAAATCCATTTAGTCACTCAGGACTAGGGTTGTCATGATACTAAAATTTCTAACTCGATACCGATACTAAGGATAATACTCGATACTATTTCGATACTGGAGATGTGAGGGATTCCTTTTAAAATGTCCTCCATGGACTGCTAAAAAAAAGGTAGTGAGTGCGGGTGCAGAATAAATGCATGTCTATCTCTTGGTAAGTTAAGGTAGGCCTATCTTTTTGCTCAAGCCCTTCTGCAGTGCTAACTGTAAGACTCTTTATGGTCGAGCATTATGTGCATGGGCGGCAGCGTATTGCATCATGTGACCACCGCGGACCCCTTGCGGGACTAGCAGCCCGCACGTCAAAAATGATATGCTGACATGCTCACGGTGGCCTCCGTGGTGGTAACGTGATACTATGCGCTACCGCCTGGCTGCCGCCCGCGCGCATAAACGTTCGACTATATCAAGGCCTTTAAAAGCAAAGTTACATCGGATGGTCCAATCACAGACCTATAGAAATAGTGTATAGGTCTGTGGTCGCACTGACGTCATCCCGTGTGCTGTCAGAGGCAGCTGGAGAAAAAAAGAGACTTTAACTTACACGCCGGCATTACGGCTGTGCCAGAGCTGACCGCGTTGATGCCTGTTTACAATTCTTAACGTTACCCGCTACAAAAAAGCGGCGACGTGCCATAAAAACAAAAATCGATTTTCCAGCAACTTAGTATCTAATTAGATATCAAGGGTCAATATCGATTTAGTATCTAAAATCGATTTTTTTTTGACAACCCTACTCAGGACAAGCTGGAGGGTTTACATCTCTGGTCTGGGAACACCTTTGGGATTCTCCTGGAGGACCTGACTGAGGTAACTGGGGTGAGGGAAGTCTGAGACTGCTGCCCCCGCGACCTGGACCCGGATGAAGTGGGAGATGACGATGACAAACAAAATGGTGGATTATGGAGCTGAACGACTGTTGTCGCTTCTGTAAAAACAATTTAAAGATTGTTGACGTTTTCTCACATTCTTCACTCATCTGTGATAAAACGAAATCTACACCTGTTGTTGTTCTATGGTTGTTTCTGGTTCTTTCTCTCCAAATTGTTCAGGGTTCATGCACACTTTAACCAATACTTTTTGGCAAATTTCCATGACTACGTACTCCTAAAAATGCAAGTCGACTTTATACAATAAGAATAAAAAGTGTTGTTAAAGTTTACCCTCAAAGGTTTAACAATAACAACTAATGACAATGTGTGGTTCAAGATTAAATCAACATTTACGTACACTTACATTCATGTATCACAATTTTACAATTTGCGAATTTCCAATGGTAATGTAAACGCAGCCAGTGTTTGAATTTGTCAGTTGAATTTCGACATTTGGAGACCGACGGTAGATTCCAAAAGGTGATGAAGTTTGGTCCACAGCTTCTCAACAGTCCAATTAAAGTCGACGACGGTGGCAACTGTATCGTATGCATGTGCAGAGGTGGGTTTTGGTCATGTAGTGTGTGTGTGTGTGTGTGTGTGTGTGTGCTCTAGCGACGTATGACCGTCCTCTGTTGGTGCTCTTTGTAAATGGCAGCACAGGCAGCCAAGGAGAAAAGGGAATGTGAAATCATTTGACTGCAGAGATTCCTGCTGGGATGCCTCTGGCAGCTGGTCTCCACACACACACACACACACTCACTCACACTGTATTTTATGTTCAGACCACTGTGTTATTGAAATATTATCTCTATAACCCAGTTTACTTCGCACAATATACAGTATAGTGTAGTAGCAGCTGGTGTAGAAAGTCCATATCTTGCATAATGAGTCCTGCTGCAGCATGAGTGACTACCCTAATGCTCAGTGCATTGGAACTGAAAAAACATTTTACATGAGTAAATGTTGTTACCAGATGATTTGTTCTGCTTTCAGCACAGTTAAGGATTCTTTAGCTACATAGAAATAATATATATATATATATATATATATATATATATTATTAGGAGTTTGTCAGACAGAGGGAACTTTACAAACGTACCTAGGAAAGTTGTTTATTATACAAATATAGAAAATAACATGAAACAAATTAGTGATCCTGTGTGTTTGTATTCCTATCTTTATGGGGACATTGATATATTTAAATAGTCACACTATGGGGACCAAATTCAGGTCCCCATGAAGCTCAAATATTAAGATCCCAACTAGTAAAATATAAATGATGCGACTTCTTTTGAACATGCTTGTAGTTTTTCTTTTTTTTACTGTACATTTTTTTCTTTTCCATTTTTTAAATGTTCAAATAAATCGAAAATCAAATCAATGTGGCCTTATAAATACATTAGTATAAATACATTAGTATAAATACATTATTAGTATAAATACATTAGTATAAATACATTAGTATAAATACATTATTAGTATAAATACATTATTAGTATAAATACATTAGTATAAATACATTATTAGTCCTCCAGAAAAATACAGCATGGGGGAAAACAGGTACAAAGCACAACATTTACTTTTCAATGGTTTTAAGATGTTTATTTAAAAAAAAATATTTGTATACATTTTTTTAAGATTGTGTGTTTATTTTTAAAAATGCATTTATTATTTTTTTTTATCTTATGGTTTAATCAATTTATTTTTATTTTGTCTCATCATCTGAACTGGGGTCACTAGGGGTCTAATCCAGCTCCAGCAAGTGAAGGCGAGGTCAGAGGTCACCCTGTATGAGTCTCCAGTTCATCTCAGGACTGAACATATATAGACAAACAATCACTGTCACATTCACACCTATGGTTGATTTAGATTATGTCCCCCTGACGTGTAGGGGACAGACTTTTTCTGAGTGTCTGGTTTCTCAGGTTTCTATGAATGATGGTAAATCCATCCAGTGGACACAGCATGTGTTGGTAACTTTGGGTGACCCATCAGATTCCAAAAGGACAAAAATGGAAAAGTGGTTTTCAGCAAAATGACGCCTTTAAAATCAGGTCCATTTGTTTGTCTGTCTGTCAGCAGGATTACGCAAAAAGTCATGAACAGCTTTTGATGAAACTTTCAGGAATGATAGATAATAGGTCAAGTAAGAACCCATTAGACTTGGAGCAATGAAGGTCAAAGGTCAACGTTACACTAAAGGTCAACAGCTAAAACACATCAGTGGTAATATGTCAGTATTCAGACAAGATAGAATCTGGTGTTTTATTTTTCCTTCACATGGTCTAACCTTCAGACATCAGATGGGTCAACACCTATAACCCTAACCTTTGACCCCTAACCTTCAGACATCAGATGGATCAACACCTATAACCCTAACCTTTGACCCCTAACCTTCAGACATCAGATGGATCAACACCTATAACCTTAACCTTTGACCCCTAACCTTCAGACATCAGATGGGTCAACACCCATAAACCTAACCTTTGACCCCTAACCTTAAGACATCAGATGGGTCAACACCTATAACCCTAGCCTTTGACCCCTAACCTTCAGACATCAGATGGGTCAACTGCTATAACCATAACCTTTGACCCCTAACCTTCAGACATCAGATGGGTCAACACCTATAACCCTAACCTTTGACCCCTAACCTTCAGACATCAGATGGGTCAACACCTATAACCCTAACCTTTGACCCCTAACCTTCAGACATCAGATGGGTCAACACCTATAACCCTAACCTTTGACCCCTAACCTTCAGACATCAGATGGGTCAACACCTATGGCTCCATTACATCATGTTTTGACGTCATATGACGACATATCAAGCCTTGGTGGAGGTCTGCTGTCTCTGACTGACTTGTTTATTTCATCTTTTTAAATGATTACTTTTAGTCATTCGTTTTTATTTATTTATTTTAAAATTGTTATTAATTTTCCCATTTTTATTGACATTTTCACATTTTATTTCATTAAAAACAAAAGTGTAGGTGTGTGTGTGTGTGTACATCCTTGTCACTTCCAGGTGTATATGCCTGCAGATGAAACTTATTTTCTCATTCCATCCAAACACAAATTGGATTCCAGTGCTGAACATAGTCCAGGTAGGAAGAAAATAAATGCCCCCCCCCCTTCCTGATTGTCACAAACCCACTACTTGCTTGTTCTTAGGTGCAATAGACCAATGAATGAATAATGAAATAAATAAAATCAAAGCCCCACACATGTTTCAAATCCATAAACCTATCTAATCGGCACGGTAGAGAAATGGAAAGCAGTTGAGGCCTCACTTTCTCAGCGTTCCACCATTATGTAAATTGAAGCCAATCAAAGTGCCGCCACGGAGAAGCTTTGTAATAGAGCGTTGATTAGCCAGGCGGCTTTGAATCAGCCATAAAAAGAGTCATATAAATGGGTAAATTCAGCCTGGTATAATTTAGCCCAGTGAACTTAATTTGACTCTGAAGTCACACTGTGTTATACATATGAACATTACGGTAACTGTCAATGTTCAGACCAAATTTATCTTCCATCTTTGATGTTATTAATGGATCTGATGCTAATTCACTTAATTCACATTTTCACATTAATCCTTGCCCGTATAACAAAAAAAAAAAAAAAAAGAAAAAGGTCCCCTGACAATTTTAGGGAGAATTTTTAAGGGAATCTCATAAATATCCGACAAAAAGGTGTAGTACGAAGTTAAGGGTTTCACTTTCGGTAGTTTTCGTTTCACGATGTGTATGAAAGCACATGGAACAGTGTCAGACTGAGAATATAACGATTCGCCCTTTATTGGACAAGTGACTATTTTTGGTCATTTCCACAAACCATCCCATGTCTGTAATATGTGACCCACCACCACGAAACCAGTCATAAGTGTGTGTAAATCCAAACAGAGTTATGTGTGTATCTTGGTAGAGTGGAAACTAAGGTTTAAGATGGTGAAAAAATGATGTTTCTATCACAAGTAGAACCAAAGTTATGGTCATTTTAATATCCACATTTGGACATATTTTGTAATTTGCATATTTTTAGATATTGTCCGTTAAAGTTTTGGACTGTTTTGGGGTAGGAAGTCCTTAGCAACGCATAATAATTTGTATCCGATTGACACAAATTGTTGACAGATGTTAAAGGACACTCTGATGGACATGTCACAGAAGTTTTATATATTATAATAATAGGACAGAAGTGTGACGTATTATAATCATTTGGCTTACACCATTGGACAGAACATTCAATATAAGCTTTTACCTCGTACCAAACACTTGGGTGTTTACCCACGGAACGGAGATCGTTTTGTTCGGCCAAAAGAGGTGGAAGTCGTCTTTGTCTTTGCTCAGCAATACCTGAACTTTTGTCGCCGCTTAAATAATTGACTCAATAAACACCTTTATTGATTGGATTTCAATGTAATGACCACAGGAAGTGAACATAGAGGTGTTAAGGTACCGTTTTTTGATAAGGTGTAAACACAAATAACAAATCACCTTCCAGCCTAAATTTGGCTGTAGCTCTGAACGGCTCAGCGCCACTTATGCCTGGTTTCGTGGTGGCGGGTCACATATGTCCTGTCAAGCTGTGTTTTTAGTTGACCTTTTGTCTTTTCTGTCCATTTCCTGTTTTATTTTGTTAGATTTCTCACTTTGGGGTGGTACGGTGGTGCAGTGGTTAACACTCATGCCTCACAGACAAAAGGTTGTTGGTTCTATTCCCACGCCAGTGGGAATAGAATGTGGAATTTACATGTTCTGCTCGTGTCTGCGTGGGTTTTCTCCAGGTACTCCAGTTTCATCCTACCATCCAAACACATGCACTGACAGGTTAACTGGTTAACTGGTGAAACTAAATTGTCCATAAGTGTGAATGTGACAGTGACTGTTTGTCGTGACAAATCATTCTGAAATTTGATGTGCCGACAAAACCTCTGACCACCACCAAACATTCAGACACCAGTGTGAGTCACACTGGAGACAAGAAGGGTGAAGTGTCTTTCCCAAGGACACAACACATCGACTAGGACAGAGCAGGATTCGAACCACCAACCCTTCAGTTACTGGACGACCCCCAACACTAAGTTTCAACAAGCGCCCTATAAAGGGTGACGTAGACGTGTCGGTAACTACAAAAGTCAAAATAAATAAACTGTATAGACCTAAGTTACAATTGAATTGTTGAAAGCGAAACATATTTTAGTGATTAAAAAGAAAAATAAACACATAGATGTTAATGGAAGTGGATGTTAGTTTTTCCTTCCACTACTTTTACTTCTTGCCTTCCTAACTCTATTAACACACTCCCTTCTTTCTGCCCTTGTTTGTTTTTATCGTCCCTTCTCGAGTCAAAGATAGGTCTGGCCTGTTTGTGTGTCCTTGTGTGTCCCTCTGTCTCTGCCAAAGACATGTCCATGATTAGAAATAGGTGAGTGAGCACTTCCTCTAGTTGTGTCCCCTCTGACTTGCTGTTGTCCTATTTAGTGTTGTTAGCCAACGATATAACTCTGCCGTTTCCCCTTGGTGACAGTAAACTGCTGTTTCTGCCGACCTTGTTGCACATGAGGCAGACTGCACTTTATAGTTTGGTCTTCTGTCTGTGTGTGTGTGTGTGTGTGTGTGTGTGTGTGTGTGTGTGTATATGTATAGGAAGCACTGAGGTTATCATATGTTTATGCATTTAAATATACAGTCAGTGCCACCACACAGTAAAGAGTCAAAAACCTTTTTTGTTATTTTAAAGCTAATTGTTGTGATTCTCTTTCTTCAAGCTGTGGAATGACCAGATATCACATTATTTAGATGTTGGATGGGTAGGCCTGCCTCATGAGCCATGACATTTGAATGTTCATTTTTGTCATAAATGCCTAGTATTTTGCCCTATTTTTGCCCCATCACTACCATTAGCCATAGGGCATGTTGGGGGGGACAACATATCCAGTAAGGTTATACCAATACATTAGTTGGGGTGTCACATCAGGCATCACATTATTGTACCTCATACATGAACTGAATCAATTAAATATAATGACAAATTTAACTTTGAAATAAACTGTGTTAACATGAAGTGATTAGAACGTGTGTTTATCACTGACACCAAACTCTATTTTCAAACTAACTCTAATAAAGTACAGAGGAAAAATATGAGTGTTTAGTTTATTACATACTACATAGATAGATACTTTATTAATCCTTTTTCAAGGAAAGTGCTTTTGTTACAGCAGCAGAAAAATCACTCAGAGTCCATCATCACAGATCACACACACAGATCACTATTACCCATAAAAAGATCCTTATTACCCACAAAAAGATCACTATTGAACATAAAAAGATCACTATTGAACATAAAAAGATCACTATTGAACATAAAAAGATCACTATTGAACATAAAAAGATCACTATTGAACATAAAAAGATCACTATTGAACATAAAAAGATCACTATTGAACATAAAAAGATCACTAGTACACATTAAAAAGATTACTCTTGCACATTATTGCACTATAAAAGATAACAAATACATAAGTAAAATATATATATATATATTTAAGAATGTAAGGGAGGCCAAAAGTTTAATATGTTTATAGAGCTTCTAAAGTTTAAACAACATCACACTTCAGTGGTAGTAAGTAGAGGGTCCCTAAAGACAAAGACAAGTGTCCTCAGGTCTTCATGTCCTCAGATAGTGTGTCCACAGTTACTGATCTACACACATGGACCTCTGGGTTCTTAGGAGGAAGCCCGAAATACTGTATATAAATAATGTACTGTGGGTGACCTCCCACCCAGATGCTACATGTTTGACCCGAAGGAACTAATGACGTCACAGT
>CM035802.1:37624996-37639324 GCA_020466265.1 Siphamia tubifer | reverse complement strand
AAGTTTTATTTTTGCTTTGGATGAAATAATACATATTCAAGTAGGAAAAAAACTGAAAGATGTAAAAAGAATATCCAAAAATAAAACTTTTAAAAGTCAGTTAGTGTAGATGATGTGTTTTATTGGGTCATGGTACTGAGGTTAGTGGGTTTGGACAGTGCTGGAATAACAACGTTAGAGTATAACAGTGTTACTAACACAGCCACAAGTAACAGAGTAACAGAGTAATTACTTAATGACTTTATTCATAACTGTGTCGCTGTTACTGTTTTAATGTGATGTGTTACATTTGATGAATTGGGGTGAAAGTACAAATATTTATATAAATGTAAAGAGTATAAAGTACATATATTTATATAATTGTAAAGAGTATTAAGTACATATATTTATATAAATGTAAAGAGTATAAAGTACAGATTATTTAATATAAATGTAAAGAGTATAAAGTACATATATTAATATAAATGTAAAGAGTATTAAAGTACAGATGTGAACAAATGTAGGAGTAAAAGTAAAAAGTTTCCAGAAAACATACTTTATAATATTTAACAGTAAAGTACAAGATACCTAAAAGTGTAGTGAAGTCCAGTAAAGGAAGTACTTGTACTTCATTCTTTGCACCACAGGTCTAATTCTGAGCTTCAACCATGGAAATAATACATGAAAATAATAGTAAATAAAAAGACAAAAAACCTCATTGAGGGAAAAATCCACAGGTGCTTTTTGATGGCGTACTTCCTGTGGAGTAAAACCATCCATAAAGTTAATTTTACCGGCTGAGTGTTGATGATGGGCGAAGGAGCGTTTTGGTGGAGGGGCCGTGGTTGTGGGTTGTTTTGCTCTGCGGTCGTAGGACGTGTCAGGAGGGGTTTGACGCAGTGGGCCGTCTGCCACATGTGTCTGTGAGGACGAGCTGGACGCCATCACAGATGTGTAACAAAACCTCTGACCTCTGACCTCTGACACGTCTGTCTGTTACCCAGCACACAGAACAGAACTACAGACACATACTCTACTGAAGTACAGGTGTTATGTATTTGTACTTTACTGGAGTATTTATTTTTATGACAACTTTTGACTTTACTCCCTACATATTTATCTGTATATATCTGTACTTTATACTCCTTATATTTATATAAATATTTGTACTTTTTACTCATATATTTAAATAAATATTTGTACTTCATACTCTTTTGCAAATTAGACCAATGTGACAGTATGGAAAATAAGTCATTAAACAGAAATTGTGATTTTTTTTTATCTCACAATTTAGATTATCTCCTCTTTATGACTTTTAAAATGTTTCTAAATGTTCTGTCCATACCCACTGAACTCAGAACCATGACCCAATAAAACACATCATCCACACACAAAGTCACTTTTAAAAGTTGTATTTTTTTGGGACATTTTTCTGTTTTAAAATAAATATTTTAAATATTTAAATATTTAAATAAATATTATTTCATCCATAGCAAATAAAGCAGTTTTAATTTTTGACTTTTTCTTTCCTTTCCTTCAGTAAAGCAGTTGAGTCAGTACTTGTACTTTTAACAGAGTATTCTTTCACACCAGTATGTGTACTTGTACTTCAGTACTTTGTCCACCTCTGCTCACATCCTTCTGTCTTCTGTATTTCCCTCAGTATTAAACACTTCTTTTCTTCTTCTTTTTTCGGTCTCTTCTCGTTCTCTGCTTCTGTCATGTGTTCTCACATAACTTTCACGTACCTGCCTTCTGGCTTCCACTTTCTCTCACTTGTCTTTCTTTCAGCACCTTTCTCTTTTTCCTTCCTTTGCTCTTAAAGGGGCATGTAAGTGGGTTTATAAAAAGCCAAACCTGTCATGCCAAAGTTCCCGCCTGTCTTTCCAAACATAAACAGTGCTTTCAGCTCTTCCACACCTTGTTTGTAGAGTCTTTTTTTTGGGGGGGGGGGTTGTAGTCTGTCAGTTGACACAAATGGGGAAATAAAGCTTCTATGAGTCTTGAATTGAAATGTTCACACTTTTATAGCTATTTTTTTTTACATAAATGAAGGTAATTATTTATTTTAAAGTTTGGAGTTTTGATAATTAAAATTGGTTTGAGTAGTTTTGTGAAATTTTTGTTCAAAATTGTAGTTTATACAGTATTTGAAGTATTTTTTTTTCTGTTTTGTTCTAACGTATGACACTGAACTGAAATATTGAATATGTCAACCATGCACCCTGCACAGTGTTAGGCTGACTAGGCGGTCGCCTAGGTCACTAGATGCGAAGTCCCACAGAATTTAGGATATTAAGCTACCATATTTTCTGGACTATAAAGGTGCACTTAAAATACTTACATTTTCTCACAGTGCACCTTATATATGGATTAACTCTGGTTGTGTTTAGTGACTGGAAAAGTTATCTTTTATTGTTATTTTTTAATCATTACTGTTTATTTTTTTACTTCTTTCTTTTACTTTTTCAATTATTATTTTTATTTATGTTTTTTTTATTTAATTTCCAATTTTTAATATATCATTTTTAGAATGGATTTTTTTATTTTTATTTTTATTTTATTTCATTAAAAAAAAATAACTCACTCACTACCCAATGTCTACTTCATTACAAACTTGGTCCTCATAAGACATGGAAACGAGTCTGTGTGTGTGTGTGTGTGTCTGTGTGTGTGCATGTGCATGTGTGTGTGTGTGTCTGTGTGTGTGCATGTGCATGTGCGTGTGTGTGTGTCTGTGTGTGTATGTGTGTATATGTGTGTGTCTGTGTGTGTGTGTCTGTGTGTGTGTGTGTGTGCATGTGCGTGTGTGTGTGTGTGTGTGTGTGTGTATGTGTGTGTGTGTCTGTGTGTGTCTGTGTGTGTGTGCGTGTGTCTGTGTGTGTGTGTGTGTGTGTGTGTGTGTCTGTGTGTGTGTGCGTGTGTGTGTGTGTGTCTGAGTGTGTGCATGTGCGTGTGTGTGTGTCTGTGTGTGTGTGCGTGTGTCTGTGTGTGTGTGTGTGTGTGTGTGTCTTGTGGCTGTGTGTGGTGGTGTGTGTGTGTGTGCGTGTGTGTCTGTGTGCGTGTCTGTGTTGTGTGTGTGTGTTTGTGGGTTTTGTTGTTGTGGGGTGTTGGTGTGTGTGTGTGTGTGTGTGCGTGTGTGTCTGTGTGCGTGTCTGTGTGTGTGTGTGTGTGTGTGTGTGTGTGTATGTGTGTGTGTGTCTGTGTGTGTCTGTGTGTGTGTGCGTGTGTTGGTGTGTGTGTGTGTGTGTGTGACTGTGTGTGTGTGCAGTGTGTGTGTGTGTGTCTGTGTGTGTGCATGTGCGTGTGTGTGTGTCTGTGTGTGTGTGCGTGTGTCTGTGTGTGTGTGTGTGTGTGTGTGTCTGTGTGTGTGTGTGTGCGTGTGTGTGTGTGTGTCTGTGTGTGTGCTATGTGCGTGTGTGTGTGTGTGTGTGTGTGTGCGTGTGTGTCTGTGTGCGTGTCTGTGTGTGTGTGTGTGTGTGTGTGTGTGTGTGTGTGTGTGTGTGTTCAGGACAGTTGATCCAGGTGTAAATGAACAGTTGGTACCAAAGCGTCCCAGTCCACCTGTAAACCGTCCGTCTCTCTGTCACCAACAGTGTCCGTCTGGTTCTCATGTGGTTACGCCGCTCACATCTTTTTTCTCTTCTTTCTTTTTTTTTTTTCGTCCCTTTGGCCTCATTTTTCTTTTCTCCCCAAACACTGATATTGTCTTCATTTGTTTAGTCTAGTTTCACTCACGACTCCCATTTGCATCTGTCATTTACTACAAACTTCAAAAGACATTCATTAGTCTGTCGCCATCTTCTATCATCTGTCTGAACTAGAGAGAACCAAGTACTAGTACTTTACTGTACTTAAACACACTTTTTAGGTATTTGTACTTCACTGGAGTATTTATTTTCTGGCAACATTTTACTTTATACTCTTTACATTTATATAAATATATGTACTTTATACTCTTTACATTTATATAAATATATGTACTTTATACTCTTTACATTTATATAAATATATGTACTTTATACTCTTTACATTTATATAAATATATGTACTTTATACTCTTTACATTTATATAAATATATGTACTTTATACTCTTTACATTTATATAAATATATGTACTTTATACTCGTTATATTCTTAGAATCAACTCATTACTTTTTTCAAACTAGACAAATGTGACAGTATGAAAAAATAAGTTGTAAAGCAGAAATTGTGAATGAAAATATCCTAATTCTGACTTTTTTCCTCTTAACCTCCTAGGACCTGGGGTCTTCATATGTTCTGATATAAATAAATTAATTAATCAATTCATTCATTCATTCCGTACGTATGTACAAACTAATGAGGTTGTGTGTTGTAGGGTGTTGGATGTAAACAGCGTCATTTGTTTCCTATTGAACTGCACCTCATTCTAAAGTTTTTGAACAGCCTGGTTAAGGACACATTTAGTCACAGTTTTCCAATAAAACACATGATGTGAAAGGGTGTGTGGAGCAGAGCTGAGTAGGAGGTGAACTCACCTGGTATCTATAATTTCACAGCTGGACCCAGAGTTAAAACCTTTATGCTGTGTTTCCTGTGAAATGTGGTGAAAAGAATGTCTGCCAAGAAGGAAAACTAATATTTCCTTCAACTGAAAAATGTACTGATTTCATTAAGTCTTAAAGGACAATTTACAGTGGACATTTTTTGACATTTATTTTCCTCATATCTGAAGAAAACCTACAGTTCTCCTGAGCTCACTCTTGAACTTCCAAAATAAATAATATATGTGACCCGCCACCACGAAACCAGGCATAAGTGGCGCTGAGCCGTTCAGAGCTACAGCCAAATTTAGGCTGGAAGGTGATTTGTTATTAGTGTTTACAACCTTATCAAAAAACGGTACCTTAACACCTCTATGTTCACTTCCTGTGGTCATTACATTGAAATCCAATCAATAAAGGTGTTTATTGAGTCAATTATTTAAGCGGTGACAAAAGTTCAGGTATTGCTGAGCAAAGACAAAGACGACTTCCACCTCTTTTCGCCGAACAAAACGATCTCCGTTCCGTGGGGTAAACACCCAAGTGTTTGGTACGAGGTAAAAGCTTATATTGAATGTTCTGTCCAATGGTGTAAGCCAAATGATTATAATACGTCACACTTCTGTCCTATTATTATAATATATAAAACTTCTGTGACATGTCCATCAGAGTGTCCTTTAACATCTGTCAACAATTTGTGTCAATCGGATACAAATTATTATGCGTTTGCTAAAGGACTTCCTACCCCCAAAACAGTCCAAAACTTTAACGGACAATATCTAAAAATATGCAAATTGTAAAATATGTCCAAATGTGGATATTAAAATGACCATAACTTTGGTTCTACTTGTGATAGAAACATCATTTTTTTCACCATCTTAAACCTTAGTTTCCACTCTACCAAGATACACACATAACTCTGTTTGGATTTACACACACTTATGCCTGGTTTACTGGTGGTGGGTCACATATATATATATATATATATATATATATATATATATATATATATATATATATATATATATATATATATATATATATATAGATATAATCTCTGCGAGGGGATAATGGACAGATAATTAAAAGTATAAACTATTAACAGTGCCGTCACCCTTTGACTTGTCTTATTATGATGTAGTTCATCATGGCGCTGCTGTGTGAGGTGAACTGGGAGACACGCTTAAGTAACATTCCAGCTGTTTCTCCACCTTCTCGGCTTGAAATTCAATTGGAATCCACAGAGGTTTTCACGTCTAAAAATCAAAGAGAAGCCTTCACACAACCTGCACAGAGAGTGTAACCTTTGCGCTCTACTCTACCATGACGTGAGCTTTGAGACAGGAACACACAAGAAGGGAAAAAGGGATTTAGATTTGGGATAATTCAGAAAGGAATTTTTTTCCGAGTGATTCTAAAGATGGAGAAAAACGTGCTCACACTGGTGATGTGGTGCAGGAACAGAGCGTGTATGACAGGGGCGTGGCTATGGGGGGGCTGTGGGGGACACTGCTTCCCCTGGGACAAGTCCCACCCCCCTGAGAAAGACCCTGTCCATCCAAAGAAAACTGTCCAGAAAAAAAGCCACGATTTATCATCTTTGTTTGTGTCTTGAATTGATAGAATAAATGCAGGTGGTGATAAAAAAAAAAGATATATATATATAAAGTTTATAGCTTTAGTTATGTTTTGTTATCGTGTGCTGGGTTAGGGTTAGGGTCAATCGTCAAAAAGTTGTCATGGTTTTGTCTTCCACATTCATAAAAGGTTTGGTATGAATTAGGGCATTAGCAGAAACGTCGAGTCCTGTAGCACAAGTCGACATACATTTGTAGGAGTCGATGTTATTCTTTCTCTCCATGGGCGAGTTAATACAGACCAGTCACATGACTGCTGCAGGTTAAACAGGGTGGTGGGTCTGACACAGTGACCTGCACAATATGACAGTCCAATTTAAAATACAACAAAAACACAAGCGTTATGCATCTGCATGTGAAGAGGCATGCGCTAGCTAACGTGGATTTATATGAACACGCATTAAGAAAACGTAAACATGATGTGGACAGTGTGGTGTGAGTGTTGGCGACCGCTGCCTTTAACCTTTGGCCCTTTATGTTGGGTGACCACAATGTCCAGGTTTTGTCTGGATCCCACGTTTCTAAAGCTGGACCTGGACTATCTGCAGGTCTGTGACACGTCAGTCCAGGTCCAGTTTTAGAGCCCGTGGGTCCAGACAAAATGTGGACGAGTGTTGACGTTTATTTAAGAGAAGTCCAGGTGTTGGCCTGTGTTTGTTTTGGGTCAGTGAACTTTGGTGGACAGCAGTTCCTCCTCTGAAAATGTGAAGGATGTTTATCACGACCCGTCGACTCAACTTCGATTTTATTGATCTATAAGTTGACTTGAAAAAAAGCTGAAGTGGCTAATGGTCTGGTATGAATGTTGAGTCACTTCTAATGAAACAGTCATGAATGTTTTCTGTTCAGTTTTATAACAGCTGCTGTGAACGTTTTATCAACTCACTAAAGTCTGACCGGAATATTTCACTGCTTTTTTTTGTTAGTTTTTGTGAATTTTAGTGAATTTGAGCAGGTTTGGTTCATTTTTATTTCAGCATTCGTTGTGTTTCAGTGTATTTTTCTGCATTTTATGGAAAATTTAAGTAAAAAAATACAGTCGACTGATCATGATTAATGGAAGTTAATCCAAATCAACGCTGTGATTTATGTGATTAAAATGTTCATCATTTGAAATCTTTAATAATATGACACAACATGACTGCATTTATTTGAACTTTGTTTTCAAAATCCTTTTACTGACGCAGTACTGTGGACCAAATATTCTCACGCTACAGCTCCTCCTCCTCCTCCTCCTCCTCCTCCTCCTCCTCCTCCTCCTCCTCCTCCTCCTCTTCCTCCTCCTCCTCCTCCTCCTCCTCCTCCTCCTCCTCCTCCTCCTCCTCCTCCTCCTCCTCCTCCTCCTCCACCTCTTCCTCCTCCTCCTCCTCCTCCTCCTCCTCTTCCTCTTCCTCTTCCTCCTCCTCCACCTCCTCCTCCTCCTCCTCCTCCTCCTCCTCCTCCTCACACTTTTCCAGCAGCTCACACATTTGACGTTACAGAGAATTCTGATGGATTGATCGAAACTGGACCCAACTACGACCAATTTTCTTCGTTCCCTTTCCTTTCACTTCACTGATTCATTCCTATAAAATATATTTTTCAGCTTTTTTGGCACAAATTTCAGTGCAGCAAATCTATTCAGTATTTATTACGTCCATGTGAAAGTACTCGTGACCTTCTCACCACCTACAGTACGTTTATCAAAGAGCTTTTGTGCCAAAATGTCAGTAGATAGTTAAATGGGAATATAAAATTTCAAGCTGTTGGTCTTTAAGCTCGGGGGTGTTTGAGGGAGTGTTGTAAAGTCATTTAGAGTGCCATGACCTCGGCTCAAGGCCTCCACGAACACACACACACACACACACACACACACACACACACACACACACACACACACGAACACACACACACACGAACACACACACACACACACACACACGAACACACACACACACACACACACACGAACACACACACACACTTGGCTGATCCTTCTTCCCGTCATTACAAGCCCAGCCCAACATCACACACAGTTACAGCTACATCTGTCAAAGTATGTGTGTGTGAGTATTTGTATCTTCATGGGGACATTGATTTGTTTACACAGTCACACCATGGGGACCTCGACACGATTTGGACCAAAATTCAGGTCCCCACACGGGTTAAATATAAATAAATAATTTTTTTTTTTTTTTTTCCAGAAGTCCCCATAAGGTATGAGGGAAACAGGTGCAAAGAGAACCATGGTAGTGAATGATAGAAGCAGAAATATAAAGTGCCAACATCAGTGACCCGTGTGGAATGGAAATATGTGTGTGTGCTTATATTCTTATCTTTATGGGGATATTGATATGTATACACAGTCACGCCATGGGGACCTCTGATATTATGGGGACCAAAATTTAGGTCCCCATGAGGATTAAATAAAAAAGATGTCAGTGAAATCTGTATGAAATATGCACATTTATGCAAATGATGTCCCCTATAAATACATTGACTTGTTTTTTTTTCTGGAAGTCCCCATAAGGCATGGGGTAAACGGGTGTAAAGCAGAACATGTATTTTTCAAATGTTTCAGGATATCTTGTACACATCGTACTCATACTCATCGTCTTATCCAGGTAGCAGGGGCAGTAATATAAGAATAAGTCAAATATATAAAATAAAATAAACAAAAATAACTCCTTCTTCACGAAAGATCCGTTTAACACTGGCATTATGGCAGAGGTCCCCACAACCCACCTGTCGACCTCCTGCTCCATCCTTCTGTCAATCATTAATAAGATCCAGAGGTTCTTAAACTCCTCCAGCTGAGGCAGGACCTTCCCCTGGACCCAGAGAGGACACTCTACCCTTATTAGTCTCATGGGGACACCACACCTGCGAAGGGAGGGAGAAGGTTGGTGGTTCCATCCCTGGTTACAGAAGAATAATAATATTATTATTATTATTATTATTATTATTATTATTATTATTATTATTATTATTATTATTATTATTATTATTATTATTATTACCTTTGCCAGGGAGATATTAAATTCAGGTCTGTCTGACTTTCAGCAGGATTACGCAAAAAGTTCTGAATGGATTTTGTTAAAACTTTCAGGAATGACAGATAATGGGTCAAGAAAGAACCCATTAGATTTTGAGAAATTAAGGTCAAAGGTCAAGGTCACACTAAAGGTCAACATTTAAAATATATCAGTGATAATATTCTCAGGATACTCAGGATTCAGACAAGATAGAATCTGGTGGGTTTTTTTTTCATTCACATCCCATAAATATTTGTACTTTATACTCTTTACATTTATATAAATATCTGTAATAATGTTTTAATCTCATAATTTGACCTTTTCTTAGCTCATATTTCTGACATTTTTTTTTTTTATCTCAAAATAATGAATTTTTATCTCAATCGTGCATTTTTTCCCCATTTTTCCTAAATTTTCCCCACTCTTATCCACTAACCTGATCAAACACATTATCTACACAATAAATCATCTTTAACGTCTTTATTTCTGAACACTTTTGTGTTTTTTTCTTGTTTAAATAAATATTACATTTAATATTATTATTAATATTTATTATTTAAATATTAAATATTATTATTCAATATTTAAATAAATATTATTTAAACCAAAAATGCTGTTTTACTTTCTACTTTATTTTTTCTTTATTACAATTAAGAAGTTGTACTTTTTTACTTTTACTTCAGTAAAGGAGTTGAATGAGTACTTCTACTTCTACCAGAGTATTTCTACTTCTACTTAAGTACAGAATGTGAGTACACAGACACACTTTCCTGCCTACTCCTCTGGCTCTGTACGATTCTTTAAACACAGCCTTCATCATATAACTTGGAAATATCTTGGGACGAGGAGAGCTTTGACCTTCCTGGGTGTGGGTATGAGGTGGGCTGGCACTTTTGGGAAACTCTGATTGGTTCCAGTATTCTCACAACAACGCAATTTTCTCTATGACTCTTTGACTTTGGAACAAAATGTGTCATTGGCTCATTTTGGGTGGGTCCATGCATCATAAAAAATCGACCAGAAGTTTGAAGAGTTTGGCAACGGGACAAAAAATATGTAATTTACCGTCCTTCTTGTAATAAGGTTCAAAACTAGACATAATAATCCAGAGGTGGTAAAAGTACTCACATTATGTACTTAAGTAGAAGTACAGTACAGCTACTGGGGTGAAAAAATACTGAAGTAAAAAGGGAAAAAGTAAAACTTTCTCAAATGTAATAAAGTGGAAAAAAAAAGAAATGTAAAAGTATTTTTTTTCCAAATGGATGAAATATTAAAAATCAGTAAAGTGAGTTACTGTGTAGATAATGTGTTAGATCAGGTCACAGTTTGGTGGGTATGGACAGGAAATTAAACAAATGGGGAAAAATGTTTTACAATTGAGATTAAAAAAAAAAAGTCAGAAATATGACATTTAAAAAAAAGTCCTAATTATGATTTAGAAAGTCCCACTTTCTCTCCTTCACCATTTATTTTTCTACTGTCACATCTGTTTAGTTGTAAGAAGTAATGAGTCTATTCTGAGAATTTAAGAGTATAAAATACAGATATTTAAATAAATGTAAAGAGTATAAAGTACAAATATTTAAATAAATGTAAAGAGTATAAAGTACAAATATTTATATAAATGTAAAGTGTATAAAGTACAAATATTTATATAAATGTAAAGAGTATAAAGTACAAATATTTATATAAATGTAAAGTGTATAAAGTGCAAATATTTATATAAATGTAAGTGTATAAAGTACAAATATTTATGAATAAATGTAGGGAGTAAAAGTAAAAAGTTTCCAGAAAAGTTAATACTCAAATACAGATACCTGAAAAACCTACTTAAGTAACTAAGTACTTGTACTTAGTTACTTCTACCTCTGTATTATATAAATATATTAAAGCCAATGTAGTGTGTGATTTAAAACCTGTTTATTTTATTTTAAAGCTCATTGTGAAGGAAGTGAAAAGCACATGATCACATCATAAAACCATTTTTTTAGGTGAAAAGGGGGTGCTGTTTGATAGTTGTCATTTATCATGTCAGATAGACTCTTTATTTTGGCCAGAATAACTAAACAAACAGCTGCAGTAACAGTGGCTGATAGATGATGCATGGTGATGTCTGATGGTGACTGGCAGCGCTGGGGGGTTAGTGCTGAAATAATGGACCTGCTCCAGAGGGTTTGGTTTGGGAAATACATTTTAAATATGTGACTGATTGTGCTGACATTAACATATCCTTAGACATTTCCTCATTAGTTTTCACAGCAGACGTTGCAGCACGAACACATGTTTTTAATGTCTAATCTCACCCCTGGTTTGTGTCAATCTCCAGTTTCTATGACAACCTGTTCTTGAATTAGAGCCAATAATGGGATTTGACCTTTCTGCTAATGTGACCTTTGACCTTTTGCAGTATTGATAATTTCATTATATGTATATATATACGTCAGTTTGTGTAATATTATGATAATATATCCAGTATTGATTAAGTTATAGAGTGATATGTCTATGTTTGACACAAACAATGTTACACAAGACTTGTCACCTTTGACCTCTAGAGATCTCAAAAACTATTGGTTGGGGGTGATAACATGGTGATAACATAACTTGTATAAATCTTAATTCCGCATCGTTTGGTACCAATCTGAAAGTTCTGTGACCCTCTGTTCTGGAGTTATAACCAATAATATGATTTGACCTTTTAGTTAATTGCGACCTTGAACTTTGACCTTTACTCAAATGGATCATTGCATCTGATGCACATTAGCTATATGTATATGAACATGTAATTTCATGGTGATATCTGATATTCATTGAGTTATAGCATGATATATATATATATATATATATATATATATATATATATATATATATATATATATATATATATATATATATATATATATATATATATATATATATATATATACATAGGGTTAAAAATCACAGTTTCAGTTTTTTCTAATATGGTTCAGTTTATTATGTAACAGTAGTTTAGTGAATGAACTGCAGTGGAATCAGTCTGTGGTGGTTTAACCACAGCCCTGCTGACTGGAATATACTGTGTGTGTGTGTGTGTGTGTGTGTGTGTCTGTGTATGTGTGTATGTGTGTGTGTGTGTGTGTGTGTGTATGTGTGTGTGCGTGTGTGTGTGTGTGTCTGTATGTGTGTGTGTGTGTGTGTATGTGTGTGTGTGTGTGTGTGTGTGCGTGTGTGTGTGCGTGTCTGTGTGTGTGTCTGAGTGTGTCTGTGTGTGTGTGTGTGTGTGTGTGTGTGTGTGTGTGTCGGTGTGTGTGTCGGTGTGTGTGTATGTGTGTGTGTGCGTGTGTGTGTGTGTGTGTCTGTGTGTGTGTGTGTGTGTCTGTGTGTGTGTGTGTGTGTGTCTGTGTGTATGTGTGTGTGTATGTGTGTGTGTATGTGTGTGTGTGTGTGTGTATGTGTGTGTGCGTGTGTGTGTGTGTGTGTGTGTGTGTAGCATATGAGAAAGTATTTAAATCAGTGAGAGTGTGATGTAGTATGAATAGCGTGTTAATATATGTTTTGTTTTTGCTGTAGTAATTACGTCGCTAGTTTTATTGTATTTGACAGAATATCGCACATATTTGAGGTTTTACTGTTTATGAATCCATGTGTATTTTTGTTCAGGACCTTCTAATTGCATTGGACATGGCCGTCTTTATTCACTTCCCTCTCTTTTTTAAACTGTCGACAGTCTCACTCCTTTAGCTTCTTTTGCTGTGGGAGAAAAAATGTGGAGCAGAGACAGGAACCAATTCCCCACAGAACACATTATCATTATGGTGCATGTTGCACTTTAAAAGCAGAGGCGGGAGCGCATTTGTTGGTTTTTGTCATTTTGCGCCGTCAGAAGTGGTCACTGAATGTCTCTAAGTTAAAAAAAAAATCACTGGCTTTTGCTTTGGACTGATGATAACAGGGGTTTATTTAGAGAAACAGTAAGCCACTAAAGCTATTAGAGCTAAAGTATAAATCACATCTGATGGTTTTAAAGGCTACCACGGTCCACCTCTGCCAAAAGGATATCCGCTCATCACTCGCCAACGCATATTTACAGTCAAACCTTGTTTGTAAATATGCAATTTAATACTATTTATAGAAAATTCAGGACTGAATATTCATTGTTCATTTTCCAGACTATAAGGTGCACTTAAAAGACTGTAATTTTATCCAGTCTTATATATGGATACATTCTGCTTGTGCTTATGACTTGGAATTTGGACTTTTTATCTCATCATTTTGTATTTCATCTCCTGATTTTAGCTTTTTATGTCATGATTTAGTTTTTTTTTATCTCATTATTCAGACTTTTTATCTCATGATTGACTTCACTTAATGCACCTTCACTTAGTGCATCTTATATTCCAGTGCGTCTTATATTCCAGTGCGTCTTATATTCCAGTGCGTCTTATATTCCAGTGCGTCTTATATTCCAGTGCGTCTTATATTCCAGTGCGCCTTATATTCCAGTGCGTCTTATATTCCAGTGTCTCTTATATTCCAGTGTTTCTTATATTCCGGTGCGTCTTATATTCCAGTGCGTCTTATATTCCAGTGTCTCTTATATTCCAGTGTTTCTTATATTCCCGTGCGTCTTATATTCCGGTGCGTCTTATATTCCAGTGCGTCTTATATTCCAGTGCGCCTTATATTCCAGTGCGTCTTATATTCCAGTGTCTCTTATATTCCAGTGTTTCTTATATTCCGGTGCGTCTTATATTCCAGTGCGTCTTATATTCCAGTGTCTCTTATATTCCAGTGTTTCTTATATTCCAGTGCGTCTTATATTCCAGTGTGTCTTATATTCCAGTGCGTCTTATATTCCAGTGCGTCTTATATTCCAGTGCGTCTTATATTCCAGTGCGTCTTATATTCCAGTGCGTCTTATATTCCAGTGTGTCTTATATTCCAGTGCGTCTTATATTCCAGTGCGTCTTATATTCCAGTGCGTCTTATATTCCAGTGCGTCTTATATTCCAGTGCGCCTTATATTCCAGTGCGTCTTATATTCCACTGCGTCTTATATTCCAGTGCGCCTTATATTCCAGTGCGTCTTATATTCCGGTGCGTCTTATATTCCAGTGCGTCTTATATTCCGGTGCCTCTTATATTCCGGTGCGTCTTATAGTGCAGAATATACAGTTATTATTCTGTAT